>JAYXIM010005180.1:1200000-1597008 GCA_037575425.1 Anastrepha fraterculus | reverse complement strand
TTATAATTATTAGGAGTTATTTTGTAGGCAATATACGTTTTTTTTTTTGCATTCACAGTGTATTTTACCTTTGTGCCCCAAAGTCAAAAGAAATTATTGCTTTTTGATTTCTATCTAACTCGTTGATGCGTTTACTTTTATAATAAAAAAAGGATTTGAATTTAAATTCATTACTAGTATTTATTTTCTTAGTTATTACAATGAATAAGAGAGAGTAATTATTTTGGTACTATTAGCTTAGGCAGACTTGCACCAAGGACAATTGAACAAATTTTATATTTTTATTACCATCCTATTAGACTTATATGAAAATGTAATATATGTAAATACAGCCGTAAGCATACGCGACTAGCACTGCGTTAGTTTCAATTTATATAATAACTTTATTATTATGTAAACTTTTGTAAAGTAAGAAATAAGTTACAAATATTAAAAAAATGATTCCAACTTAAGTGATACAAGTATTTTGGGCATTGTCTTTAATTATTCTGAATATGAGTATAATAAGAGGTAAGCTGAAAAATGAAAATGAAAATGAAATAAGAGCGTACAATTGCTGGCCGATGATATTGACATCATCGGCCTTAACAACCGCGCTGTTAGTTCTGCCTTCTCCAAACTGGATAAAGAGGCAAAGCGAATGGGTTTGGTGGTGAACGAGGACAAAACGAAGTACCTCCTGTCTTCAAACAAACAGTCGGCGCACTCGCGTATCGGCACCCACGTCACTGTAGACAGTTATAATTTCGAGGTTGTAAAAGACTTCGTGTATTTAGGAACCAGCATTAACACCGATAACAATGTCAGCCTTGAAATCCAACGTAGAATCTCTCTTGCCAACAAGTGCTACTTTGGACTAAGTAGGCAATTGAGCAGTAAAGTCCTCTCTCGACGAACAAAATTAACACTCTACAAGACTCTCATCATGCCCGTCCTAACGTATGGCGCAGAAGCTTGGACGATGACAACATCCGATGAAGCGACGCTTGGAGTGTTCGAGAGAAAGATTCTGCGTAAGATTTTTGGACCTTTGCACGTTGGCAACGGCGAATATCGCAGACGATGGAACGATGAGCTGTATGAGCTTTACGACGACATAGGCATAGCGCAGCGAATAAAGATCCAGCGGCTTCGTTGGCTGGGTCATGTCGTCCGAATGGATACAAACGCTCCGGCTTTGAAAGTATTCGATGCGGTACCAGCTGGTGGTAGCAGAGGAAGAGGAAGGCCTCCTCTGCGTTGGAAAGATCAGGTGGAGAAGGACTTGGCTTCACTTGGTGTGTCCAATTGGCGCCGGTTAGCACGAGAAAGAAACGACTGGCGCGCTTTGTTAATCTCGGCCAAAATCGCGTAAGCGGTTATCGCGCCAATTAAGAAGAAGAAGCTGAAAAATGGTTAATTAAGCATTTTTTAATACTTTTAATTTTATTCTTTAGATTGTCTAAAACGAAGGTCTGAAGGCAGATAAAGACTCAGAAGTAAAAGCAGTAAGGGGCTCCATGTTTAATATTAGCGAGATGTCCCTCCACTTTTTTACCCACAAAGCGCCGAGACCTACAGTATCCTCAGCAAGGATGCGCGGAAGCCTGTGACTTGGCCTAATAAAACATCGCAAGGCAAATCACATATGTGCTCGGAGTGTATGTAGATATTGCGGAACCAAATCTGTTTCCATGTGAGTGATATAATTCGGAATATTTGGTGACAAAAAAATTATTTTTTTAATAAAGAAACGTAGAAGTCTCTCAACTGAGTCGAATTCGTGGACACCCCCAGAGCAGATATTTAAATATTTAGTTTATTTGAAATGCAAATTCGGGGGTTATTAATAAATTTAAGTCAAGTTGCATTAATAGCAATTTTAGAATCAACAAGCTACAGATTTAATTGTTTCGCATAAGAGAGATTGTATGTACGCAGTACGCCTAGATATTTATATATGTTAACAATCTCGATACTCTCTTCGCCAAACTTCAAATTATAAGAAGAAGGAATTCTGCTATACTCTCCAAACACCATGCATTTCGACGTGGTCAAATTTACTTTAAGGCCCCATTGAAAGCTAGAAGCATCTATCATATATCAATTCATTTGGAAACTCGGCAAAAAGCTCTAAGTCATCGACGTACATTAATAGTTTGACGCAAAGATTAGCCACTTTTACCCCACCAGATAGGAAATCGTTTAAATCATTTAAATAAAGAGAAACAACCTTGGTTTACCTCTTGATTTGCGTAAAAAAGGAGAGAAAGTTCGTTATGTAGACAAATATAATTTGAGGTATCTTCGTATAACAGTTTTAATATTTCTATCACATGGGTCGAGAAGCCATAAGGTGCTAGTTTGTAAATCGTATCAAAGGCACTTGAAGAATCAACAAAGAAGGCGAAAGTTTTCTTTTTTGCTTTGAAATTCAAATTTACAATTGACGACAGGTTGCTAAAACCAACTTGAAATTCCGTAATGATTTCGTTCAAATCAATCCAAACGTTAATGAGTTTAACATAAGTTCAGTGAATATTTTATATAGAGTATCAAGCACAGAGAGTCCTCTATAATTTTCCGTAACGCTAGAATGTTCTTAACACTTTGCATTACACCAAAAATACTCCTCACAGAACGTCCAGTTTTTTGTCTGCCAACCCCTTTTTCTATACTCGACAGAACCAGTTTTTGAATTTTTTTCACCAATCTTTGAATTTTCTTCTCAACTGGACGATTATTTCCCCAAAAAAAATTGTGATATGTTGTTCTTGAAAATCGACCATTTTTATAATGAGCTTTAATGGTTTTAACCTCTTATTTTATGGTGTAAAATTATACATCTTTCTACTTGACAAATGTGAAAGAAGACACAAAAAAGGGTACCGTCTAGGAATTATTGACTAGTAGCATCCAGGCGTCTCTTTTGAAAGAGCAGAGTGGCAGCACACTCAGAGCAAATCTCCCTATTGCTGAATTGTAATACTGCAGTACGTGGCGATCGCTGATTGGTCTATTGGCGAAGCGGGAACCGGGTGCGCAAAGAAAGAGGCAGAACGTTAATAGAGGGCAGTGCGTTAGGAACTATTTTTTTAATCTTTTATATAAACTTAAAATTAATAAAAAAAATTTTTACGGATAGCAAACAATTTTTCATTTTAACACCCTTTATAATAAATAATAAAACAAACTATATGGACTAATATATTTGAGATTATGTAACATTATGATACATTTCCTTAAAAATTAGCATTTCAAATCAAAATCATTTTCACACCTATGAACAATTTTATTTACCTCTAAGCGATCTTCTGTTAAATGCACGGCTTGGACTGATCCTAAATTTAAATTTTTTTCAACTGTACTGTTTAAAGACGACTTTGCTTAAGGTTATAAATTAAAACGGTCACATCATTTAGAAATTCATTTCAGAGTAGCGTAAATACGTTTCTTTTTTGACACTCTATTATGTAACACAAAGGCAATCGTATCCAATACTCAAGATGCTAAGAAAAAAAAGGCAATATTGCCGGTTGTCAGCTTCACCAGCAATGCAATAGCGAGCGAGTCAACCAATTAGACAGCCAACAAACCAATGAGTCAACAACCATTTAATTTCACTCATTCACTACTGGTAAATAACTAGCCAAGTTGCTGTTAATTTGCTGCTTTTGTGCATCGCAACAACATTCACAAGTTTGCAATTGACAGCGACGGCGGGTAGCAGTTGTTGCTTGTTGTTATCCCATAGCTGTCACTGCTGTTTGCTAACTCGGTTTGCCACTACTGTCTCGAATTTCGGTTTTCAGTATACCCATTTTCAAGCTCCCTCACTAACTCACTCATTCACTCACTTACTCATACAAACTACTGATACTACTCCATTCCTTGTGATTTATTTTATAAAGGCATGCTGCTGACTGACAAACTGACTACCATCACTGTGTAAACTTAGTATAGTACACACTGTGGCATGCCTTACCAATGACATGCCGCCCCACCTGCTGCTACACTGCACCACTCGACACTTCTACAAGCTTAGAACAGTTCGATGTTGCTATTAAATGTGTATGTTGCTGCAGTTGTGAACAGCGAGCAGTTGCTATTTATGACCCGTCAGCATAAATCACATTAATTACTAGCAGACGACGACATTCATTAAATTCATTTGAATAAATTGAGCACTCAACCCGGGTAAATGGTCTAAAATATCATGTCAAGTCAGTGAATTTGAAAGTGCCTTCAATGGCCAACAAGCGCACACATACGAACACTTGATGGTTGCCAAATACGCGAGTATGTATGTATATAGTTTTAATTGCTCCACAAATGGCGAAGTGACGAAGATATTAAAACCCTTTCTGTTTTAATGTCTTTAATGTTGACGACCGTCAGCGTGAAGGAAGGCCAAAAACATTGGAAGACGCTGAATTGGAGGCATTGCTCAATGAGGATCCGTGTCAAACACAAGAAGAACTTGCTTCAGTATTAGGAGTTGCCCACCAATCCATTTCCAAGCGATTGCATTCTTTGGGAATGATTCAGAAACAGGGAACTTGCGTTACTTATAAGTTAAAACCAAGAGATGTTGAACGTCGTTTTTGCGCCTGTGTACATCTGCTCCAGCAGCAAAAAAGGAAGGGTTTTCTTCAACGCATTGTGGCGGGTAATGAAAAATGGATTCATTACAGCAATCCAAAGAAAAGAAAGTCTTGAGGACTGCCCGGTCATGCTTCTATGTTATCGCCTCGGCCAAATATTCACGCTGTGAAGGTTATGCTATGTACTTGGTGGGACCAAGTTGGTGTTATTTATGTATTAAAAACCAAGCCAAACCATTACTGGGGATCGCTATCGATTTCAGTTGATGCGATTGAGCCGAGCACTGCGCGAGAAGCGGCCGCAATACGCGGAGAGGCATGGAAAAGTGATTCTACAGCATGACAACGCTCGACCTCACGTTGCCAAACCCATTAAAACCTACCTGGAAACCCTGAAATGGGAAATCCTACCCCACCCGCCAAATCCTCCAGATATTACGCCGTCCGATTATCACCTGTTCCGATCGATGGCACATGGTCTAGCTGACCAGCAGTTCCATTCATATGAAGACATCAAAATATGGCTTGATCCGTAGATAGCCTCAGAAGATGAACAGTTTTACCGCGACGGTATGGTCCTGGTGGTGAACGAAGACAAAACGAAGTACCTCCTGTCATCACACAAAGAGTCAGCGACTCGCGTATCGGCACGCACGTTGTTACGAACAGTCTGGCAGCGCGGTCAGGATAGATCCCACTGTGGCTCAAAAAAAACACTGAAATACGTGTCGATCGGTGATTTGTCGATGAAAAAAGAAGAAAACGGGAGAAACATAGGAAATCGAAAGCCGTGTAGGAAAAAAGGCAATACGCGAATAGACAGCAGGCCGGACAGAGCAACGAAATTTTTTAATTCATTTTGTACAGCTTATTTTAAGTAAAGTTATTGAATTGTAAATAAAGTTATTGAATTGCAAAAAATGTTTGCCGACACACGTTATTGTTGACAGTTATGATTTCGAGGTTGTAGGTAAAAGACTTCGTTTCTTTGCGAACCAGCATTAACACCTATAAAAATTTTAGCCTTAAAATCCAACGTAGATTCTCTCTTACCAAAAAGTGCTACTTTTGACTAAGTAGGCAAATGAGTAGTAAAGTCCTCTTTCAGCGAACAAAACTAAGATTCTACATGGCTCTCATAATGCCCGTCCTAAAGTATGGCACAGAAGCGTGGACGATAACAACATCCGATGAAGCGACTCTTGGAGTGTTTGAGAGAAAGATTTTGCGTGCGATTTTTGGACCTCTGCACGTTGGCAATGGCGAATATCGCAGGCCATGGAACGATGAGCTGTATGAGCTTTACGACGACATAGGCATATCTAGTGCAGCGAATAAAGATACAGCGGCTACACTGTCTGGGTCATGTCGTCTGAATGGATACAAACGCTCCGGCTTTGAAAGAATTCGATGCGGTAGCAGCTGGTGGTTGCTGAGCAAGGGGAAGGCCTTCTTTGCGTTGAAGAATTATGTGAACACAAATGCGCAAAACTAACCCTTCGGTGGACACCTTTTTTAAAACATTCGGTTGTACTTTTAAGGAAATATGTGTCAAATGTGCCACATTTATAGTTCCTTTTTAAGTATCGCAAATATATACTTTTAATTTCTTACCTTCTTCATTGGTGTTGACACACATTGAGCTACCTACGGAGGCAAACGGAATGGCTGAAAATATTTTTGTTTGTAAAGTAAACGGATTTTTTTTTGCTGTTTTACTCTTCATTTAGACTCATTTCGATGAAGGTTGGAGAAAAAAGTTGATTTCAATGAAATTTATAGTAAAATGTGAAATGATATTTATTTATGGACTCGGTGGGAGGCAAGTAAAACTTGTACTCGTATGAGAGATTTTTGACATACTGGATTCTTGCATACAATACAATAGAAACAAGCTTTCCAAGCAGCTTTTCGCCTCCTTATAGGCAAAGCCAGCAATCTCTCTTCGCTGTGAGTATATCGGCTACGGTTGTATGGTTTACTGCAATATTCTCAGGCATAGTAATTGGATTGTTGGAAAATTATTCCACAGCCAAACGAGTAATTAATTGAGCAATAACAGCTGGATTATTAGCACGATTTTCGATGTTTGCAAGGGCTAATATGATATGTTGGATAAAGTCGTCAAAAACTTTCGTTTCGCATCACGTTTTTGGAACCCATCAACTTTTTTGCAAATACAAATGCATATAAATACTAGACCCGAGGTGTCCAACCGAAGAAGTAACTTTTTAAATCCTTTCTTTCATCCTGTTCGAGGGTCCTTTTTAAAAAGAGATGTCCTTAAATCGATAGAAAATTTAATTTTAGCAAGCTACCTGGAAGCTCAAGTCGTGAGCTTCAATAGAAACTCTCTAGATCTAAATTCTTGTCCAAAGCCGAACAATGTCTCATCAGACCGGGGTGCCCAACGGAGTGTAAACCATTCAGTTTTGATTTTGAATAATTTTTTTACTAAATAAAATAAAATTATTTGGAATGATAGATCCCTTGCTTGTCTACTTGTTTACTGCAGCTGTCTAATTCTTCTTCTTTCTCTCTTAGCACGACAGTCCTGGATGGGCCACTGCTTACGCACGGCTGCCTAATTCAGAAGTGTGAAATTTACCATTTGCAAAAATTATAAATCTTCCGGCAGGGTGATTAATTTTGCACCACCTTGTATGTATATATGCCTATCATATGGGATAAAGCCGACTGAAGACATATAGCGAAAAATGGTTAGAACCTTTTCTTTGCCTAATATTGAAATACGAAAAAAACACGAAAAATAAAATACCTCTACACCTAAATTTCGGTTATTATACGTCTCCAATCGCTTTCTTCGAATTAATTGTAAAGAAATCCTAGATGCTTAAAATTCAATACCACAAAGAAATACACAATTATAAGTGAATTTCCACAACCGAAGCCTTACATGTATATTGGCATTGCTTATATGCACACCCACTCACTCACAGATTTTATAAAAATTTCGGGATTCTTTTGAATCATTTCGCCATTAGCATGGAAACATATCAAATATCGACCTACTTGACATAATGACAGCAGTAAGGACTAGAAAAATTGTGCATGTGAACAAACACAGGTGAATGGCAAATGAGAGCTAACGACTGACGCACAGTGAATATTTGGAAATGAAGGATATGCTGAGCTGAACGGAGCTAAGGTGTAGAACGGTGGCCCTATGCTCCCACTTGGAGCACTAGGAATTGAAGAAGGTGAGCAATGCGACGCGACTAATATTGTATTACAATTGGCACATAAATCAAATGTGTTGAAAGAGCAATCATGCAATGCCGATGTTGAGGCAACGCACACGTGTGTTTGTATGTTTGTAACTACATGATTACACCCACATGTACATATGTACATGCATATATATGATAAGGTATATGCACATTTGCGAAAGGTTTAAAAATCACGTATGTTTCGCTGCACTCACAGCAGTATCACGCGGATACGAAAATTTCTCTCTGCACGCGCAACCAAAAATAGAATCACAGTTTAGCATCAAGTTCTGGAAAATGTCTGCCAAAAAAAATTGGAAAGCAAATAGAAAACACAACAAAAAATAGTAAGAAACAACGAAACCGATAGAAAAGATTGTGAGCAATCTTTTGACTATCAACTGAACCATCTGTAAGGAGATTGATGTGGGCGGAGTAGATATTATTATCGAATATCATCAATAATCTGCAAAATGCCACTCGCGCATGGCAAACAAAATGGCATGCGGTCGGACGTACGAATGGGCAGGTGTTTGAAAAAAGAGATAAAGATTTGACAGTCGAATGTCGCAGCGATATGTAATAGACAAACGGGCCATCAGGAAATCAGGCATTAAGAAATGGGGGCACAGTTAGTGCGATGTCATCAGTAGAGCAGCAATAAGAGCAAATGCAAAGTAACAAATCGCAAAAATATTACCGTGACGTTGACAGGAGGGCACCAAAAATAAAGCAAAAATATCTCTGCGCTGACACGCAAACATATTAATTAATGAGTAAAGAAATGTCTAATTTTAGCATATTTAATTCAGCCAGTATACTGGCGCATGTCAGCGTTCTTTTTTATGCTTTAATTACAACGCAATGCAGACATTTCTGTCGCCTGCAAGTTGTTTTCTTCTTAATGATATAATCAAAATTCGAATAAGCGAAAGCGATGTGGACCATCATCTAGAATGTTAATGTGTAATCCCAGTGCTTTTCATCATTAAGTGTCGCTCAATGGGTGAGCTCGGGTGTTGCTACTGTGTGCAGTATTGCATTTCTTAGTGCAATTATCGATAACAATTTTATTGTCACAATATTTTTGAAAGAAATTCGTGAGAAAGCTCACAAAAATTGAACTTTTTCGAATAGCAAAAGTAATGATCCCAGGCACAATGCGCGCGATGTGTTCTTATGCAGCAGCCATCTCGTGCTACTAAATTCTATTACCATCACCACAGCTTACAGACTTGAATTTCATAGAGCATTTATTTGATGAACTGAGTAGGCCTGCTGGTAAAATTGACAGATTCAACGAAGTTCAGCTATAAGAACTACCTCAAAAAGATGGAAGTAACCAGATGAAAGTAAAGCAAAAAATTGGTACTCCTCGTGAAAAACGCGGTAAGCTGTAGTTGATGCGCATCATATATTTAACCTTTAAGGCGCTGATGCATAAATTGTGCATTTTGATTGAATTTTTTGTACAGGGTTAATGGAAACGTCGTACTAGATACTTAAGAACATTAATATTTATACCATTTTTGATTAATTTGGTTAGACAAGGTGGCGCAAAATTAATCATCCTTTTTTTTAAATAACTTTGTTACAAACTAAAAAAAAGTATTCTTACGCATTTCATTGCTTACCTGCTTGTATACTACAGGTATCTAGTTCACAAGTGCCAATATGATTAACGTACGACGTCATTTGCAAAAATTATAAATCTGCCGATTGGGTGATTAATTTTGCGCCAAATTGTAAGAAAAGCTGTCCAAAGTTTAACCGTCTCGACATATTGGATTTTAAAGATTATTTAAAAAAATATTTGTTTTTAGTTGTACGTCAACTTTTTTAAATTTTAGTTCAAAGGTACGATGTTTTCTTACTTTCAGTTAAAAGGTATGCTAATTAATAACAATATGAACCAAGCCCTCAAAGCTATTTGGAGTTAATAACCGATATTTCGCTAAGTATGATACTTCTACTTTCTTTGCTTTAAAAATTCATTTACTATCTAAAGAATATCCTTTCAATGTTTTGAGCTTAATATATAGAAAGTCTAAAACATCTATATAAAGTCAGTGAAGTGATGAGCGTCGAACGAAAGATGAATAAGAACGAAAACTTTAATCGTGTTTTTTTTCAAAATACGTTTTTTTTTCGCGATGTCGAATATAACTCAAAAAGTAATAAAGACATCAACTTAAAATTTTATAGGGACAGTTTTTAACATATTGGCCTTTGAATGTAACTCAAATTTTATATTATATATCAACAAAAATATCATTTTGATTAATTTGTTTATAAAACAAGTGTAATTTTTTTTTCTTTTCCACTTCAAATTTTCATTTTTCTTTTTTTTCGTTCAAAATAGTTAGGTGCAAAGCGGAAATGAAACGGAATGAAAAAATTTGTGTCTGGTTGATTTCAGTTGATTACAAGAGGCTGTCCATCCGCGGCTCAAATTAAAGGAGCCACGTTTTGAGCAGCTCGTGGCGCCGCCATTTTCTTTATTTCAAAAAAATTTTTGTATATTCATTTAAACCTGAATATTAGTATGTAATTGATTTTAATATAATAAATACTCTCAGTTTTTCGCAAAAACTGATTGAGGAACTCGTTGTCGGAAGGAGCCTTAAGCCCCCCTTAAGCAAATTATTGTCGGAACTAGCATGTCTTTTTTACTATTCAAAGACTTATAATAATTAATTGAAGTAAAGTAGTTTAATTAAAGAAGTAGCTCCTATGCGGATTTTGGACTCAATTATCCCCTTTTGGCGCTTCTCACCCTCTTATTGAGACGTGCACCTTCTTGTAGACAACTCCAAACGGCAGAGATTTTTTATGAGAAATTTTCCAATGGCAGGAATACATTCGGAGATTTACCATTGCCTGCCGAGTGGTGAACGTTTTGGAAATAACTTTTTCTAATACGGAGATTATTTGAATATGCGCAATTGCGATTAGTAGCTACGTACGAACCCGTTCCGATACGACGGTCGCGGCGGCCTCAACTAGTGAAGAGTGAAATTTCAAAAGAAAAATTTGTAGAAAGGCGTGACTAAAACAAAAAACTCAACAATTTAAACACAAATTCACACTTTTATTCTTAAATAAAAAAATAAAAATATTTAATTTTTTTCTTTTGTCTAAATTATACCAGGAAGTAACAGGTAGTGTTTGAAATCGATGCTTTATTATTCTTAGAATATAATAAATCCGTTTGTATGTAACATAAGAAATTTTTCAAAAAATTAATCAGCTAAACATCAAAAGCATTTGGCTGCAACAACTCAACACAACTTCCGACACAGCGATTTAAGGCAATATTCCACGATTGACAAACTGGCAGCCGCGGCTACGGTGGGCATATGCCGTATATCATATTCAAAAAAATATGGCAATAACAGATTGCAATAAAAAAATTCATTCTAACAATATTCCTATTTTTTACTATCATTTCAATTTCTCAAGTTCTTAAAAACCACCTGATATAACAAAAACAAACTTTCTAGCAAACAAACACAAAAAAATGCATCGAGATCTCTCCACACCCCGACCCTATGAATGAAGATAGTCTTCCTAAAATCAAAATAGAGCTTTCCGGAGAGTTTCCCAAATAGGCAATTTCAGAGTATGTTTGAGTATGTCGCAAAGCAGAAGAGAAGTTAAAATACAGCTGTTAAAATTGGCTCACTCTTTCCTTTTTCTTTGGCCTACTAAACGAAAATGAATAATAATGAGAATATTCATATTTGTGTGAGCATTTGTGGGCGCATCTTAAAAAAGAAATGAAATGCCAATCAAAGTGTGTACGCGCAGAAATTCATGTTGGTTTGCATGCACGGGCTTTCTGTTAAAGATAACGCTTACCTCTCCATGCTTAGGAACACATATTTGTCTTCAAATGTAAGCATGTATGCGTGCACTTCGTATGTGTGCTAGAGTTACATAAGTGCGTTTTTGATTTATGGGACAAAAATTTGTTACCAAGCCGAGCACTCGGAAAAATAAGAAACCAACAACAAGAAAAATAAAAGTAATAATAGTATCATACAAAACAAACAAGAAGTCAGAAGACATTATATTTTCCGCCCCCAAAGAGATCACTGCAACTCGCTTGATTTCCTATAATTTTCGCATTTTTCATGCCTTTCGCTGCCATCATCACTCAAACCCGCATTACACAATTTTGTAGGCTGACAGCTGTGAGCTGTATCTTTCATCAGCAAAAACCACCACAACACATCAGCAACGCTTTGCCTACGGGCACAACAGCGAATGCTGTGGACTTATCAAAATCGTAGACTTAGTTTTTGCCTTATTTAGCAAGCACCAGATATTTGCGTTGGCTTTGGTAATCCTGCTCTTGCAGCTGATGTGGTTTTATTTTATTTGTATATGTGTATGTATGTGAGGATGTGTGTATATGTATGTTACTACAATCGACTCATTTTGTTGTTTTTACAGCGCTTGATTGACACTAAGCATCTTAGCCAAAAGGCTCGTTTGCTTAGTCCCATTGGTAAGTATTTGACTGGATATGCTTACAGAGATACATACAAATATGTAGATGATCCAAATTTCTTTTATTTAAACTTTTTTTTTGTTTAGTGGTAACATCTAGTGCCATCACCAAGGTTATTAATTGTCATAGCATAACGCTAGGAAGTATTTTTTCGGCTTAATCGCTATAATAATCGAGTTGATAATTAAGAAGTAAATTAGTTTTTGGCGTTCTTGAGCGGATAAAAAATAAAGAAAGTTAGTGGCAAGTTTTGAACGGCACAAAAATCCTCTAAAGAAATCTTTCTTTTATTTTTTGCTGACGGTGTTTAGTATTTTCTTCTATATATGATAAAAAAAAAATCAAGCATTCCTTATGTGGAGAAAAACATTCATTTTTATATATTGTATTAGGGCTTGAGAACTCAATAAAATTTAGTTTACACAAAATACTCACTTGTCACCAGTACGTTCAAGTGCATTTACGTTTATCCCATCAACAAAGCGGATGCGTTGAAATGCGAATATTCTGCATTAAAATTACAAAGCGACTGCAAGATATGGAAAGAGCGTACAGCGAGCATAACTACAGCACAGTGCAGTACGTTAGTGTGGCATTTGCCAGAAGAAGACGTCTAACACTTTGTTAAAATGTCAAATGAAACGTGCCATTAATCATGGTCGCACTTACGCTTAACGTCAGTGGCAGCATCAGTAGCAGTGAGATAACTGGCACAGTAACAGAGTGGCAGTCTATATAAGTGAGAAAGAAAAAAAAAAAAGAAAAAATTATTTCTAGTAAATCTAGCGCCAAGTAATAATACTCCACACTCCATGTATATCAGTTACACTTTTACGAACTGCATCACGTTATTATTGTATGTAGTTGAATAGCTGCGAAATAATATACAAGAACTGCGAAGCTGTATGGTTGCCCTGCAGAGATATCAACTAGTTAGTACTGAACTGAGTATGTTATTTCTAGTTATGTTGAGCCATTATACATGGAATTCGGCACAAACTCCAAAGAGCACATTATTGTTGATTTGTTCCTATCGGAAAGCAAGTTAGTTTGCGTTTCTCCTTTTTGTATTCCCTTACAAGGTTAGGAGATGGAAAATGTTAGGCCCATAATGGAGAAGGGCCCATATAGGCCTGAAGGTTCATTGTGATGCCACTAGTTTGGACTCAACTCTCACCTTCTAATTTTCGATATTATCAAGCCATTTCGTGCGATAGAAATCATTAGAGGGAAATCCTCTCCGCTCTCCATGTGCTCCCATTAGGCAATTCATGATGATGATTTCAAGGCTATTAGAAAGGGCAGTGGCCAGTGTCCTTGTTCTGTTTTCATTCATTCAGGACCATGCCTGTCTTGTCAACTCACAAGAGAACCCGGTGGCCAATTTTTTTTTTTATTCATTCATTTATTTATTCCAAAATAAACAATTGTCCTTACTGACTGCATCCTACAAAAATATCGTTAGCAAAAAATTAAATTACAATACACAGTTTAATTGAGCAGATAAAGAAAATCTCATTGAGTTCATGAAGATAGCGAGCTATAGGAGCATTGCGAGCATAATTTGTTCGGAAGCTATTCAAATGGAACGGATATTTATTTCGTAAAGACCTGTTAAAGACCAAAAAGTTAATAATTTCCATAAGAGAGGAGCATTCAATTTCAAAAAAGACAGCGACAAAACCGATATTCTACTTTATAGTTGCTCGAGATTATTTAGTTGCGGGATTTATATAATGAGACAGGGTCATGGAAATTGAGGCAAAAAGAGTATACATAAGAAACACTTTTTAATCTCGTTCAGTTAAGTCAATAGAGAATGATATGTCCTCATAAGCAAGGCATATTCCAATATAGATCGAACAAATGCAAATTAAGCAATTAATTGCAACCAATTAAAAGTATATCACTCTGCAAAGTTCGAGCTATTCCTTCCTAAGTAACCAAGAATGCAAAGCCTACTGCAGATAGAATAAAGTCTACATGATTGAGAGGTGTAAAACGTATACCAAAACGTAGGTAGAAAACTACAAGTCGCAATTACTCAATAAGCCATGTAGTCTTCAGCGTTGTTGAGTATAGCCTGGTTAAACAGGACTAGATTTTGCGAACTTGCCACACGAGTTGCTTTAAGTCATGGACTGGCCTTCCGGCAAGATCTGTTTTCATAGTTCCCCACATATTTTCAATGGGACTGGCGTCTGGGGACTGGGAATGCCAGCCTAATACTGTGGCGCCATTTGCTCTTTTTGTTGTTTCTCAATGTGTTTTTCTGAAAGCAGTGGTTTTGATGATGTTGGACGGTAGGATATGCTCGCCTCCTTCAGTCGACGTACGATGGTGTTGATACTCCCATATATTCCCTTTTTAGCAAGAACTGATCGTGCTTGACGTAGTCACAAAGAAGGATCCCGTTTAAAAATTTGGACGATCACTTTATCCCACTCGCTGCAAGCCGCGTTCGGAAAAGTCATCAACAGTTTTGTATACCTTATACTGCTGATTCCATATCCCAACAAACTTGTTTGATTTTTTTTAATTACAATAATTGCATTTGTAGCCGTGGCGTAAGATAATTTCTTCCCTTTCGAATCCGTGCATAAAAATACCGCCTCAAAACGCTTCGTGTACTTCTCACTCATTTTTGCTTGGTTGCGTTTACGGGAAAGTTTCGAATGACACTAACCTGAGTTAGCACTGGCGTCGTAGCCCTTGAGTGGGACTATTGTGCAGCAAAAACTATAACGAAATATATCTTGAAGTTACAAGAAAAAACCCGGTTCTTTTCTTCTGACACAGAGTGTACTTTTAACTGTAAAATACGTATTTTCTTTGACAGTATTTTCACATAATTGAAATACTGATGAGACCTCCGAGGTTGGTCTGTAATTGCGAACGTATTTTTTCTACCAAATTGAGTAACTACTGTAATTTCCCGTCATCGATAAAGACAAGGCGAATTGAGTATTATTGGTGGCGCCTTCCCAAAACAGTCACTTTATTTTTCGCGATTTTGACAAATTTGACGTCAATTCCCTTTCCAATACAAAACAAGCGAACAAAACAAACCATAGGAGAGAAATTACATGTTTTGTGAAAATTCAGCGAATAGCTTCCCAATATTTTGATTTAAAAGATTTAAACTAAACAAACTAATGAAAACGAAGTGAAACCACAAATTAATATACTGGCTACAAACGCAGATTTTTGCGTAATTTCTTGTGTTTGGTTGTTTCCATTGTTTTCGCCCACTCTTCCTCACACTCTTCCTTCACAAACAAGTAATTCTGCTTTCTTTTGTTTGTTTATTCATGGGCTCTTACGACACGGCGAACTCGGAAGGCGTCACCACGTACTTTATCATCCATGGATAAAGATACCAGAGGCTACAGATCTATTGAAGAATTGCTTTAATGGTAGCTAATTTGTCATTCAGAAAAAGCGCCGATGGGAGACAAAGCTGAACTTCCTACATTTAATGTATTACCAAAAAAATTTAGGACTAGATTTAATATTGTTTCCAACATTTTCAATATACTTATAATTGGGTTGATCGAATGGCCTACTGTAAAGCCAGTTGTGGCAGTCATTTGAACGATATTATTTTTATTCATAAATCACAATGTTCAATCTTCAAAAATAAAAAAAGTTTGAAAAAATATTGATTAGTTTTTTTTTTTTATAGCCGATTCAAAAAGCAAATTTTACATGGCCTACCCTATACAAAGCTTGTTTGAGGATAAAGAAATGGTTACAAATCAAGCAGGGTTGACTGAATTAATATCAATTCTCCTCCTAGTCAGCTCCTCCGCAACTCATTTTCGGCACGGTTTTATGTTCAGACAAGGTTCATGACGATTTGGAGCCTGTATTGTTGAGATTTTACAGGAGCTTGACTGTCAGAGTAAATAGTGTTCAGTTGTGCTGTAGCAGACCAGTTTCTTATAAACAAAGCAGTTTTTTTATAGCTCTTAACGCAGCTTAAAAGATACTGTAGTAGTCAAATGCCGCTGCCGACCCTATTATTTAGTCTTGAACTAGTGAGTTCGACACCGAACTTACTCCATATTTGAGATCGTGGTGAATGCCATGAATTATGTCTATGTGGTACTGAACTATTTTCCAGCTTGCACTGCTATCGCAGTAACAAAAGTAGATTAGATAGCATTCTAGGTTCTAGTTCTATTAGTCTTGACAAGGCCGACAATTTTCAATTATTATTTATTTTTTATGATTTTTTCACCTTATTAATAATGCATTTTAATTTATCATTTTATCATTCAAAAATTTGATAATTTACATTTTTATATACATTTACAAAAGCACACTTTGTATATACAGGCCATAACTTAATTACTATTTAAAAAGGCTTTATCGTCCCAACCAACTCGACTTAACCAACTAACCCCTAAGTACACCGCATCGTCAGAAGCTAAAATATACGACCCATGAACTCGAAAATTTAGAGTATTTTCAGGAATTTTTTTTTTACAATAAAAAAAATGAAAAAAGATATTTAAATTTTTTAAGATTATTACTTAACATCGTTTACATACAAAAATTAAAAAAAAATTTGTTTCAATTTTAATAATTTAAAAAATTACGCTGAAGTTGGCCCTCCGAAATATTGCAGCTAGACGGCGTTGCCCATATTAGCTCTTCCATTTATCTGAAACACAAAATCGTAAAAACTTATTAATCAGTATGACTGTAGTTATGTCTCATACTAGAATAAAAAATAAATAAAAAAATACGAAATTATTGGAATAATAATATATATAATATATATATAAAATATGAATTTTCAATTGTTCATAAAATTGGTTATAATAATGCGATTTAAGTCAAATATGCGCCGTTTTGTTCGATGACGAGTTTCCAACGAGATGCCAACTTCATAATGCCCCTCTTATAGAAGCTCGCTTCCCTATTGTCAAAAAACTCGGAGAGCCAATTTTCACAGGACTCTCTTGAGGACAACTTCCGACTACCAAGCTCGTTCGCCATGGACAGAAATAGTTGGTAATCACTTGGTGCGAGATCCAGACTATACGGTGGATGCAAAAGAACCTCCCATCCGAGCTCCCGGAGCTTCTGGCGCGTCACCAAAGATGTGTGTGGCCTGGCGTTGTCCTGATGGAAGACAATTCGGCCTCTGTTGATCAAAGATGGCCTCTTCTGTATGAGTGCTGCATTCAAGCGGTCCAGTTGTTGGCAGTACAGGTCCGAATTGAGCGTTTGGCCATAGGGAAGCAGCTCATAGTGGATGATTCCCTGCCAATCCCACCAAACACACAGAAGAACCTTCCTGGCCGTCAATCCAGGCTTGGCCACCGTCTGGGCAGCTTCACCGCTTTTCGACCACGACCGTTTGCGCAATACCGCAAGACTTTTTTGACAACCTTATATAATTCTAGTACGGATATAGTAATTGATATTGTGAATAACATATTAAAATTTCAGTCAATTCGGTTGAATAGTTTTTTGTTTTTGAGATAAATGTTTTTTTGTTTCGTTTCGAAATTTGAGCTGTGGGAGCGCGCGGACCACTCTCTACCTATTTAATGGCCTGGAGAAGCTATAATATCAGGAATTTCCGCATGAGAATCTCACAGTATATTCTTAAGATACCAAAGTTTCGAAATATCGAAAAAACAAAAAATCGATTTTGTGAAATTTCTAGACCACCGTAATATCTACAACATGCATTGGTTCTAGTGCAGCCATATGGGGACTATGGTTTCAACTGTGGCACTGAGTTGCTATTTTCGGTCCTGACCATCATCCCAACCTAATCTAAACCGAAAATTTCCCAGCAGGGTATTTAAAATGAGTGTAAAAAAGTAAAAGCTCTGATTGCAAGTGTGCTCATGAATTCCTTGTCTGATGGTGTGCGTTGTCATTTGCTCTCACTTTTGCTGCTAGCTGACATGCAGAATCCCCTTCATGTCGACATCGATGCGATATATAGTAGCAGAAGTCGCAACAGTGGCAACTATGCTTGGTGCCGCCAGCTGTGTCATTTACCATTACACCTATTGCCTGAGGAAGTAATTTCGCTGCCTGTCTTTTATCAACTTTCTTCCATTGCTGTCTTATTTTTTACTATTTTTTAGAGATATTATTTTTAAACCGGGCACGATGATGAGCTAGAGGAACATGACTTTGTTTGTGGAACTGTTATTTGCAATAGTATAATGGAATTAAATTAGCGACGGACATATACGCATATATTATACGTACTATATATATATATAAATGTTTGACACATAAATATACAGACATTCTATATTAAATATAACAAAAAGTGGTAAGATCCTGCAACATGGTATTCGCTCAAACTTTGCACATGGGCAAAATTCCTGCCCGAGCTGACAGAAGTGGGCTTACATTTACTTCACAGAAGTTATGGAAGTGGCAAGAATCAAACAAAAATCCCCAACAAACGGTATCAGAACCTTTGCGTAAAATTAGTCATCCAATTTTATTTTTGAATACATTTTTTACTATCTACAAAAAAATTGATTTTGAGTGATGGAAATTTGGAGGGTTCTACAGTTTTAAGCCAACTCCGAACGGCAATATTTTTATGAGTAGCTTTTTCATGGCAGAAATACACTCGGAGTCTTGCCATTGCCTGCCAAGGGGCGACCGCAATTAGAAAAAAATGTTTTTCTTAATTTTGGTGTTTCACCGAGATTCGAACCTACGTTCTCTCTGAATTTCGAATGCGAGTGACCAAGTTTTAGTTGACAAGTATCAAATACAATATAATTGACCTCCGACGCCCTTTGCAAAAATTAAAATCAACTTTTATATGAGGATTTGAAAATGATTTTTTTTTATTTGAGAAAAAATAGGAAAAACTAGGAAATGTGCACATTTTTCTTGCGATTAATATTTGCATATTAAATGTAATGAATACCTCCGCTGTCTTCTAGACGTATCTCCCTAACAAGAACCACTACTTTGCATTCCAAAATATACCTTCTTGCTTCAAATTAACCAAAATTTCTATCGCTTTTCTAACCCCTCAATGTTCTAATTGCTTCTCAAGCAACTGCAACAGTTCAAGGTGCCACAGCAAGTAGT
This sequence comes from Anastrepha fraterculus, assembly GCA_037575425.1. NCBI lineage: Eukaryota > Metazoa > Arthropoda > Insecta > Diptera > Tephritidae > Anastrepha > Anastrepha fraterculus. Next base: position 1,577,587 of record JAYXIM010005180.1, on the reverse strand, counting down.
ATTTCAATGCCAAAACGCATGTACAACGTAGCAATACTTAATAGCAAAATACAAAAATGCACCATAAAATGAATGCTTGTAAAACGAATTACAAGGTTACCAAGGCGCATGCCAAATTTTCCCTCTGGTGCTGACATTGCTGCTAAAACTCAATCTAAATGATTGCACGTTGCACGCTGGCCTGTAAGGATACTGCAAGAGTAGCATATATGTATGCGTGTAGGTGTATGTGTAAACAATCTACAACTGCCACAGTGGCACTAATAAGCATTGAAAGTATTTGTGTGGTTGGAAAAGTGTTGCAGTCCGTGTTGATTATTTATTTTAACAAGGCTTGAAAAAATGTCTACTTTTTTTCCTCTTTGGTATTTGGCTGAAACCAAATCGAAATAGCAGCTTTTTGCGCAGTTTTCAGTTGGCCTTGAACGCAAATCCTTACACATAAATTTTCAATTAAGCGATTCCGTAAACTTATATACAATACAGCAATTCGATGTGAAGTGATCCAAGTTTCTTGGATATTGTCCTCAATTCTTGTTAAAATTTAAATTTGTAGACTTAAGTATAGTAAGAAATTATGAAACAAATCTTATAGTTTATAGTTTTTTTAGAATCAAATATCTTCAGTTCTTTTGGACATTTTAACAAAAAAAAAATTAAATGAAAAATAAACAAATAAATAAAAGAATTTAAAATTTTTATAACACAAAATTTAATTAAAAGAAAATATTTAGAAATAAATACTACATTTTTTTCGAATATTAAAAAAAAATTCAGTTTGTTAGTTTGCATTTCAGATTCTTTCATTTTGTTTATTTAATTTTATTTTTTTTATTTATAAAAAAGTTCGGTTAGTCATTTGTGATAAATTCTTTTTTCAGATTTTTTTTATATTTATAGCCTTTTCTCAGTATCACTGCGAATTTCATGTGGAATTCCCATAACTTGTCAAGTATATTCAAATATGAACAGAAAATCAATTAAAAATTCCTGCTGCTTCGAACGATTTGCGTAATTATGAAAATGAGATTATTTCCTATATGATATGGTGGAATTATTAACCAATTTTGCAAAGGTGAAAAACTTGGTGTTTGCAAGAGAAGAAATAAATATAGTACAAAGGCAAATTCAGAATCAATTCAAAACATGCACAGAAACTTGTATTTTGTTATTGCAGTGCTGTATCCTCAGCTATTTCAATCATATTTGCAATTTTTATTTCCGACCTTACTACTGTGGGCAAAAAGTAAGGTGAATTTATTTGTCAAACTTCGTGGGACTAAAATTTCGCTCTAGCTATTTTTTTGATGAGTTGGCAGCACTGTTAATAACATCTGGGCCAACTTTCATGTGAATGTCATTATCAGTAATATTGTATATTTACGCTCGGTTTTTACAATGTCTGATTTGATTGAGCAGAGAAGTGCCATCAAATTTTGTTTGCGGAATGAAATTTCGGCTGCGGAAACGTTTAGCATGTTGCAGAAGGCATTTGGCGATTCGACCATGTCGCAGAAAAATGTCAGTGGTACAAAGGCTTCAAAGAGGGTCGAGAACGTGTTGATGACTTGGAGCACTCCGGACGACCATCGACGTCAACAGATGATCAACACGTCAATAAAGTGAAGGAGTTAGTGCTCAAAAATCGTCGGTTGACTGTCAAAGACCTTACTGATATGATCGGAATATCAGAAGGATCTGTGAAAACCCTTCTGAAAGACCATTTGGGCCTACGAAAAGTCAAATCTCGTTTGGTACCGAAAACTATCAATTTCTTGGAAAAAAGTCGTCGCATTGATGTGTGTGAAACAATGCTTGCGGACTATCAGAACAAGCTCAAATGCATCATTACGGGAGATGAGACTTGGATTTATGCTTACGACCCTGAAACAACCGAAAAGAGCACGTCAAAGTCGTTCAAAAATAAAGGTCATGATGACAGTTTTTTTCGATTTTCGTGGTGTGGTGCACTATGAATTCCTTCCACCTGGCCAAACTGTTAATAAGGAATATTATTTAAGCGTTATGCGTCGTTTACGTGAAGGAATTCATCTAAAAATACCAAAATTATGGGCCAACAAGTCTTGGTTTTTGCATCACGATAATGCACTGTTTCACACTGCACTCGTTCTTCGTGACCATTTCGCCAAAAATTCCACGCATATCGTTCCGCAACCACCGTATTTGCCTTATTTGGCTCCGTGTGACTTCTGGCTATTCCCAGAACTCAAGAGACCACTCCGAGGAACGCGTTTCGAGTCGATTGAGGAGATAAAGGCTGAATCGAAGAAGGTGCTGATGGCTATACCGGAAATGGACTATTTGGCATGTTTCGGGGATTGAAAAAATCGTTGGCCTAAGTGTATTTCATCGAGAGGGGATTATTTTGAAGGGGATGAAATTGATTTACGAGAATAAATAAAGATTTTTCATTTTACAACCAAATTCACCTTACTTTTTGTCCACAGTAGTAAATTAACCAATCATTCAAAATGTCAAAATTTATGAATCCATACCCCAATGAGGTACCAATAGCTTTTTTTTTAAAACATTACTATCATATATGGAGATCGGAAGTCAATTCAAAAAGTGGGTTTAGATAATTTCTCTTTTTAATTAAATTAAAATTAAGTATTTATTTTTTGTTTTTGTAATATTTTTAATAATACCGCTACAAAAGAAATAGGCGTGGCTTTTGCCCGACTTCGCTACTACTCAATACCTTTTATGAGAATAAAACATGTACCGCGTCCCATTAAAGTACCTTTTTTTAATAGGCAGTGACTGGTCGTGATCATTTTTTAAATTTTTCTTAGCTACCTTAAAGTAAGAATGCCCGGATTCAAAACCACGGGCAAGAAACACCAAATGATAGAAAAAGTTATTTCTCTTAGCAGTCATGCCCCGGTTACTGTGCCTCCCTCTATTTTTGGAAAATATCAAAACGCATGCCACAAAATGAAAGAGGAGCTCGGTCAAACACCCAAAAAGGGTGTGAATGTCAATTATATACAAATATATAGAAGCGCTGTGTCGATTTTGTGGCAAACAATTTATGAAGCCATACCATACGAATCGTCATCATATTGGCAATACCGTCCCGGGTACACCATTGCGTCCCCTACAATACGTCCCTCTACATTCCGCTGTCGCTCTATGTTGTGAGACCCTCATCTTTCGTATATCATCTTTTACGTCTTGTAACCAACTTCGCAGTGGTCGGCCTCTCTTTCTCGCCCGTTCTGGTTTTGCTTGAATAACTTTTTAGTCGTTCTTTTTTACTCATTCTTACGATGTTTTTATACCAACGAAATATTAGCGACTTTATAAACCGCGTTACATTAAACCTCGCGATTAAAACACTGCATTCGTGGTTATACCATATAAGGTATGTACCGACTTCTAATCGTTTAGGTCAGAATATTTTCCTAAACACTTTTCTTTCAAATCGCATCAGTAAATTAACGAAATTAGCTTTAAGGGTCCATGTTTCATAACCGTAGATTAGAACCCGTCTTATGATAGTTTTTTACATCTGCAGTTTTTGCTCCTTTGACATCAACGAAGATGTCATAAGTTTGTTACGCCCAAAATATGCTCTGTGAGCTGCTGAATGTGGTCTTGTATTGATAAGGACGGATCTTTAATTATGCTGAGTACTACGCCCAGATGTTTAAATTCCTGTATGCGCTCATAATTATAACTTATGATTCTGATGTGACTATCTTGAAAGGATCTCGTCACGTAATCGGTTTTTTCTTCATTTATCTTGCCTGGCGCTATGCATTTTCTTCCAGATACTGAATGCGCGCGAGGTTTTTATATGAAGAAAGAAAAGTGAAACAAAAAACAATGAACACTAATTGTGAAATACATTAGACTTGCACACTCGTTTTTTTTTCTGTTTACAAGGCTTCTCCAATGTAGATGTCAGCGTCATAGCATTACCCCAGCTTGTGTTTAAGGAGGATAACTCATCATAATTCTGCGGCTTCTGCTTCTCTGAAGAATTCCAGTCTAGGGCCATTCTTATGATGTTGTGGGACGGTTTTCTAAGATTGTTGTCTATCCAACTCCATTTCCTGCATGTTAGCTAGCGTAAGATGATCTCCTCGTTCGGTTGTCTCCAGAGTTCTTCATTACTTACGAGTGTTATGTTGTGGAAGAATAACCTGCATATTATCCTCAAGCATTTGTTGGTGTGGCATTAAAACTTCACGTCCATATAGCAGCGTCGGCTTGACGCATGCGTTGGTGTTTCTGGAAATTTGCGAGTTTGCTCAAAATTTCCAAAAACGCCCGAATGCAGCACTTGCCTTGCTCAACCTGTTGCTGGCGTCTACCTCCGCTCTACCGTCCATCGCAATAGTGCGGCCCGGGTAGCAAAAGCTATCAACGAACTGCACTTCTTTGCCATCTATCGTTACATGGTTATTGTTTGTGTGTGCGACGTTGATTTCCAGCCCGACTTTGCGTCCCAGCGTTACTAGTTCGTTCGCCTTCGCTTGCATATCGGACAATTTGGGCTATAGCAGACAAACTGCGTCAGCAAAATCCAATCCTCCAGTTATCTGTGGAGAAACCATTAATACCTCTGGGGCGCACTTGCTCAATCACTGCAAATCTTTGAAACTGCAAACTCCAAATTTTTCTGAAAATTCTAAATACAGGTAAAAAGTTTGAAATTTTCATGGAAAGTTTTTAATTTTCTTAAATTTTGTACAAATTTTTAAACTTTAAGTTACGTGGGTTTTGTTGTATCATGAACTATGTTTTTATGAAAAAATAGAAAAAATTATTAACTAAAAATAAATAAATAACCAAAACTTCGCAATTTAGCGCGCTGCTATTATAGTGAATACAGGTGCAAGTACCTAACATACGGGTGCATGCCGCTTTGCCACTGCTTAGTGCTTAATTATTCGTTTCTTTAAACCGACTGTACTTTAAACGACTCTACCATTCACAGTCAACTATATTAAAGCTGGAATAAATGCCCAACAACCGCAGGGGCGGGCGCACATTGGCGCCTTCTGCCCTGCTTAGCAATAAATACCACAAATGGAGGAAGATGAAATATTAGACGTCGTATCAAAATAATGCCTACGTACATACACATATAACTTTGCAGATCATAATCGAATGCAGCAATTTAAATATGCAAATACGTCTAAACGACGTTATAGCACAAACTACTTAAGAAAGAAAAAACAAAAACAAGAAATAAATAAAAATATGGGTAGGATACACATGCGCTCAACAGGCAAATGCAAATTTAACCGCGTAAGGTCATAAAACAGTGCGTGACTGCTGTGCGCGGGATGGCCTTCCCTCCTTCAAGGTATGAAATAATAAAGTTGAAAAGCAGTCTGAGGTAGTGCTACAGGAAATATGCTGGAATGCTGGAAAACATTTAAGGGTTTCTCATATTTTCTCCCCTCTATTACTAGAGAGAAGCTGTTACGCTTTTATTTTATTTATGTTTTCTTTTTTTTAGAATAGTTGTAAGTGCACGCCGCTTTTTACAGCGTTAAAACGAGAAAAGTGGAATATAGACTATCGCGCATGGATCTTGAAATACAGCATTTATATGCAACACGCAGCACTTAATATACATAACTACGTAAGCGTATCTACACCACTTCTGCCACTGCATACTTATGGCAGTGAATCATTATGCGGCAACGAATTGGCGACGGCAAACTTGCCAAGCCATCAGCACGTCGACGGCAATCGCCACCATCAGCCACACGATTAGTTTGTCATAAACAGAATTGGTCTGTGGCGAAGATGCAGCCTCTCAGGAGTGCGAGGAACGGCTACAGCTGCTAACGCTGTGACAATCACACAACTCGTCATGCTCAAATACGGAAGAAGCGATATTCACGTGAACGCCATCATAACCAAATTGATGTTAGTTTTGAAGCTGCTAAGCATGCTTAGCTTGAGACCGCAGGAGTCCATTAGAGAAATGGCAAGTACTTAATGGAATTGGATTGTAATCACGCATTCACATATGTATTTAAGAGTACATAATCAAATATCCTCTACTGATGAACTTTGCTTTGTTTTGTGAACTCAATATACCTATGCAAATGCTAAGGCGTTATAGTGTCATGCGCTGACCCCAATATATTTTCGTCTTATTAGATGTACTTTGTTTTATAATTTATTCGAAGCTTAAGATCATTAAGATCATTATTTTTTAAGCATTTCTTTTTTTGCCGCCGTAGCCGAATGGATTGGTGCGTGACTGCCATTGGGGAGTGCATAGGTTCGAGTCCCCATGGATGGAACAGAAAAATGTTTAAAAACTTTTTTTTTTCTAAAAGCGATCGCACTTCGGCAGGCAATAGCAAACTTCCGAGTGTATTTCTGCCATGAAAATGCTCCCCATAAAACCCATTTGCAGCTGGAAGTCGGCTTAAAACTGTTGGTCCCTCCATTTGTGGAACAACATCAAGTCGCACGCCACAAATAAGGGGAAGAGCTCGGTCAAACACCTAACAGAAGTATAAGCGCCAATTATTTATTTTTTTATTTCTTATTAATTTGGTTATACGACATGATGTCCAAAGCAGCAACGGTGATATTAAATTTCAAAGATTATTTTAAAGAAAAATTTTCTTTTTCGTTTTTTTGCAAGCCTGTTTTTTAATCTTAATTCCAGATTCCCATTTTTTTCTGTTTTTAATTAAAGCGTCTGTCAATTAATAAAAGGCTTCAGAGCTTGAGAGCTAAAAATGGCTGTTTACTACACATCACTAGAAAAAAACACAATGCTGCATGGAAACTATTCTGCAAATTATTTTAGTAACGAGTATGTCCTTTAACTATCCAAAAAGTTATAATACTTAAATTAAAGAAGTGAACCGTAGGCGGACTGCAGGCTCAACTAGTGGAGTGTAAATTTCGTACTAAGGAAAAATTGTTTAAAATTCCACAACACTTAAATAAATAAAAATTCAAAACACTTAACAGTTTAAACTTTTTTATTCATTGTAATTCGTTCTCAATATGACTGCTTCTATTCCCGATACAAATTCCTGACTTTCCCGATAACCCTGGGCTTGAAGGCCAAACTTCCTTTTCGAGGTGTAACAATTAAGTTTTGGGGATATATCTAGTTATAACTCGGGAAACCTGCATCATATATCCACACTTTCTTTTGGGGGCTATCATTTCATTCCTTCGGCATTTTCGAGAGTTACTCGCATTACAATCAAAGGAAGAATCGATCAGCGTGTATATATTTTCATAGCAATAACAGAGGTCGTATAAGTCGGGTAGTTCTGCTGTTGAAACCTGAATATTTGAGTAGGATCCCGAAATACCTAAAACCAATTCAGGAATGAGTGGAAAAAGGGAGAAAGCGACGAAGTCCAGGTGGAGTTTGTTTAGTGGGACATCGAATTGTGTATCCAATTCGATATCTAGAATTTAAGCAGTTCTTAAATAGCGACCATTTTCATAATAAATCTCAATACTTTTAACGCGTTGTGTTATCGTGTAAGTGTCCATGGTTAATATTAAATATCTGATCCGATACTAATATCTAGGAGTCTCTTAACTTTATAGTATACTTTAACTACTCATATACGAAAAATAATTTTCCAGACTTAATATTATATAGCAAGTAACACCTTTCAGATGAAAAGACCCTTAAAGCCATGACTCAGAAAATGCACTAATTTCCATCACCTTTCTCTCCCTCCTGCAGTTCGATATTAACTACAACAAACGCTTTCAAAATATACTTTGGAAAGATTCATCAAAACATATTTGATTCCTTATTTTGAGAGCTCTACCTTAGTGGCGAGCAATCAGCCTTTGGCTATAGTACAGAGTCGTCGCCTTTGCTGACGATAGAGAGTGCGAAAGCAATTAGATTATTCGTCTTCAATAAGCTGTATAAGCTGTCATGTAAACTGGCCCACTTTGGGTGTGAAATTTGCAACAGATGTGATGATCTTTATTTTAGTTGGAGGAGTGACGTTCCATTCTCAAACATCTTGAGGGAAAATAAAAAGTATTCAAAACAAATATTGCTTCGTCTTGAGCATTATTCTTCTTACAATTTTCAGTTTTCAAGAGAGTCCATGAGTTGAAGAATTCATCCTCACATGATAAGACAATTCAATGAGATCTTACAAAGAAATCTGTAGCCCACATCAAAACAATTTCAAAGGCGATAGTCTCAGTACTTTGAGGTAATCTAGAAAAATTAATAACCATCATGAGCCGCTGGCCCTACGCTCCACCCGGAGCTAAAGAGTATTACATATATAAGTATATATGTGTGGTGCGCATAGCTGAAATATCTATGGTAGTCGCGTTTTCGATGTATAAGTTAAAAGTAAGGTCACATGAAGATTTCATATGATGGTACCATATATGGAGAGCATTTGATGAGATATAATGCGTTGATAACATGTGATGATATCGTATGATGAGATCGTGTGTAATAAAGCGTTTTTCAGTAAGAGCGCTTCAACTTTTTTTTTTTTGAATAAAACACAAACGGTTTGACTTTTTTAACTATTTTTTTTTTTATTATCGAGTTTGAACATATACATCTAAGTATGGAATTCGATTTCTTTTGCACGTTTTACGAAGTCCAATCGTTGAACCCAATTTTCGACCACTCTTTTGCATAAATCGGCCGAAATTCCAGCAATTTCGCGTTCAATATTGGCTCTGAGCTCACAAATCGTCGCCGGCTTGTTACTGTAGACCAATGACTTCACATAACCCCAAAGAAAATAGTCTAGAGGCGTCAAATCACACGAGCGCGGCGGCCATTCGACCGGTCCATTTCTGGAAATAATGCGCTCATCGAACTTACTCTTCATCAAATCAATTGTAGCGTGTGCTGTGTGGCTTGTGGACCCGTCCTGTTGAAACCACATGTCGTCTAAGTCCATATCATTCAATTGCGGCCAAAAATAATCGTTTATCATGTCGCGGTATCGATTTCCATTCACAGTAACGTGTCGATCGTTCTCGTCAACGAAAAAATATGGGCCAATTACGCCGCCGGCTTGTAAACCGCACCAAACAGTGATTTTTTCGAGATGCAACGGTGCCTCATGAATCACGTGTGGATTGCTTTTTGCCCAGTAACGCATATTTTGCTTGTTGACAAAGCCATTGAGCCAAAAGTGAGCTTCATCACTGAAGATGATTTTTTGGACCGTAAAATGGCCGTAATGCTCTTAAAGTAACAGCAACAGAACGATTATTTTCATAAAAAATTTGCACAATTTGCAATCGTTGCTCAAGTGTGTAGCGTTCCATGATAAAATTTATACTAATGAAGTTTACAAATGAAAAGCGAAAAATAAAAAATATTGCGTCGTTCGCCCTCCCTATTGGAAAAAAGTTGAAGCGCACCTATTGAAAAACGCCTTATATCGTATGATGAGATAATGTGATGAGACCATGTGATGATATCATTTCAAGCCAACTGCAAAGGGGAGAATCTTCCTTATTAGACCCATTCCCTAAAACTCGAATGTCTCCATAATGGTCGGCATATAGTAGATCTTCGGCAAATTTATAAGATTTAAAATTAATACCATGAGCGTGTGCAATATAATTGATGCGATCCAATTTATTAACAATTTTAACTATTAAATGTAATTGTCACTTTTTTCGTTCAAAATTCAAACTATATAAAACATGCTATATCTACTTTTTCTAGAAAACTATTAATACGCAGTTATTCAGCTTATAAAATTTAATTAATTTTAGTAGGGGAGAATGGGGAGTTGTGAGACACAGGGAGTTGTGAGACATTGTTACCGTTCGGTATTATTCATTTGTTTACTTTCGATTTTAAGTGTCAACAAGTGTTCTCGATGCGATCTCACTTTTCAGCTAGCATTGGTCATATTTACACGCATTCGACGCGTCTCTCCAGTTACTGTGTTTTGGAATGTCTCGGTAAGTTTTTTTCGTCATTTTTTTTGCGATACATTCGATCAGTTGTTATAGCAAATTGCAAATGTTAATATATACACATTATTAATTGTCCTATTAGCTTTGAATTTACACATTCACTTAGGCATGAACGTTCGATGTGTTTATGACTACGCGGCCATTTATAAAAAAAACGATTTGGGGAGTTGTAGGACAACAAATGTGGGGAGTTGTGAGACACCGTTTTTTTCGACCTGCACTTTCCACATCAGCAGCAATTATTTCAAGTTCATCAGAATTTGAAGAAGAAGAAGATTTTTGCATCATCTGCAAAGGCGCAATGCTGAAAAAGTTAAGCAGAAACAACTCCATTCATTGCAATGTATGCGATCGAGCTGTGCACCTAAAGTGTGCCAATTTACGAATTGTTCTCACTGCGAATCATCAGATTGATGGCATTGCATTTTGTATACACTTCTTATAACAATTGTCTTTTCTTTTTTATTTTTCATCTTAATAAAGAACTAACAACTAAAATAAGTCATTTTTATTGATTTAAACCATGGTGTCTCACAACTCCCCACATTTTTGTATTTTGTGTTATATTTTATATTATTATATACAATTTTAGTTTTAAGGAAAATTGTAGTTTTGTTAAATAGGCCATACCAATAGCTTCCAGTATTCATTGACTAAAGATTCCATCGTTGACATATGCAGAATATTGAGATTTTGAGTAATACGGGTCTAAAAACAAAACCAGTCTCAAAACTCCCCATTCTCCCTTACAATAAAGTCCAAGATCAAGGGTAAAAAATTTCCTGGAGCTTTTCTAATTTTCTTTCTCTGACGGTGGTAAGCATTTTCTTTATTTCAACATAAATGTCTTGTCGTGTCAATAAAAATGCCTACCAATCATATTTAAAAAAATAGATATGCATATACATGTTCGAATATATATATATATTAGGGTGGTCCAAAAAAAATGTGTATGCTGCCGCCCCCCAAAATAGTAAAGAATGTATTAACTATTTTCATAAAAGTAATATAAAATATTGTTTTTCGATTTTTTCTTAGATTTTCGTTTTATGGGGGCTTTTTGGGGTTCTATAAAAAATAGTTAATACAAAAAAATTAATTATTTCATAATTGGTTGGTATTCCCTGACCAATTATGAAGAGAAACTGAGGTATCCGGTTAAAATATATTCATTTTCCAGGTTTTTACATGAAATCTACGAAAAAGTATTTTTTTCCCATGCAAAATACATGGGATATTTCAAAGCCCCGGCGGCACCATTAAATATGGTCTGATTAAAAAAAACAAAAAATACGGGTCTTTTTATTTTTCATTCTTTACCATTATGGGGGCGGCAGCATAAAAATTTTAATATAAATTTTTTCCCATTCATTTTTGGACCACCCTAATATATATATATATAATATATATATATATATGTTCGAGTACACTGTTTTTTGGGTGTTTGGCCGAGCTCCTTCTCCAATTTCATATTACACTCGGAGGTGTGAAAACTTTTTCTAGCATTTAATGTTTCGAACGGACCTCAGCATGAAAGTCACACATCAACCCACTCGGCTACGGCGAGTTGAATTAAATTTTTTGTTTTTGCTTTATTTTATTTGCTTTTATTATTCTATTATAAATTTAAAAAGAATTTCACACCAAGAACTTTTTTAGAAGCAACTGATAACTGATGGTATACAGATGTATTTAGGCACAGTGCGAATCGAAGATCGTGCCTTCTCTCACTCAAAAGAGCTCGTAATAGCAAAGCTTGTTTTTTCGTGGGATTCCCTGGGTAAGCTTTTCAGGCATCTAATATTTTAACGTACTTATACTTTTCAAAATACCTCAGCCTAAGCTAATCTGTCGACCTGATGGCAAATGTTTTTGGAAGTGGTCGCTGTTTTATTTGTGCTTATCAAAATTGGTGTAATTTAGTCATCCCGGCGCTGAATGCACACACATATGGGAGCAGTAAAACTTCTGCAAATAAAATTCAAGCTACAAAAACAAACACTCAGGCTCACGAACTGGTGTTCGATGGAAGAAATTGTACTAGTTTCAAAGTGACTAGAAATAGGCGAATTGGAAAATGACTTAGATTGTACGTGAAACTAATTGAAACTCAAAGAGAGAATGTAATTAAAAAGCAGAAATTATTTTTAATATTATTAAGATTTGTAGGTGATGGATATAATAAACCGTAACTTAAGTAACACACTGGCTGCTAGAGCCTTCCAGAAAAAGAGGAAAAATCAAATTTCGTCAAACAACAAATTTAAAATTTTTTTTTCCTTATTTATTACCAAAACTGGTAATTTTCACCAAATCTCGGACTATAATTTTCTCACTATAATTTGCTCTTTAATGAACTATTTAGTTCGGTAACTAGACAGACAATTGCAATTTCGTTAAACATTGCCCTCTTTTAAGTACCAATGGTGAAGCACTGATAAAAGATTCCAGACAGAGTACTTGAATTGGGAACTACTTGACAACTAGTTGATTTCACTGCAGGAACTCGAAACGAAATTTAAAATAACCACCTACATACGCACCTACAAAATCTATAAGAAAATATAAGCACAAATATAAAAAAACCGCCAAACAGAAAACTGAATGCAATATCAAGAATAAATAAAACAAAAAGTAGGTATGGAGAACAAAAGTTTTCACACATAAATGCCGAAGTAAAGCACAACAAGTGAAACTGCAGAAATACTTAAAAACAAATGAAAACTGCGAACTTTTGCCACAAAACAGCACTCTTAATAATTCCAACATTTCTTTGTGCTTTCTTTCAGGAACAAGAAAAGCGCAAATTAAAAATTTCTGCACGTTCCAACATGAAAAGTTTTGCATGGGAATGTTCATGTGTCAGTATAAGTTTATGTATGTATACGCATTCATATTTACATTTAACCACCCACTCACACACACACACACACACACACACACACACTAGCATTCACTCATTGTGACATATTCTGCGGTTTTCGCCGACTGGATATTTCCTTGATTGCTCTTGTTTGTAAGAGTTTTTGTTGCCGACTCTGTATTTATTATTATACTTTTTCCACATTTCTTTTTTCGTCCTTCTTTTCATTTGTACCACTATACAAAAACAATCACATATACACTCACACAACAACTACATACAAATATCACTTGCTGCTGCTTCATGTTGGCGTCATGATAGTTCATAATTCACTGCCAAACTGAATGTTTTGTCAGACATTGGCCACCCGCACCATATTTCGATGTCGTGAGTAGGTTGTTTGCACACAATACATACGTCCATACGACAACCTATATTTGTGTGTGTATGAGTTTTGCCACAGCAAAAAAAGCAAACTTGTGTAAATACGAGTATACGCTGATGTGTGAATGCGGAGTACGCCTCTACTTACTTGGCCTTGTTTGTGTGCCATCAATGAGTAGAGCTTTGCATTCCAAGAATCATCTTTGTATTTATATAGGATATAAGCACACATACATACTTCCCAGCAGGAGCATAGCCAGAAAAATTTTGGGGGAGGCGGCTTTTATGTACAGTTTTTCCAGAAAGTAATTTAGTTATAGCAAAAAGTTTCTTTCGAGGTCTCCATCTCATCTTATTTATATCATGCTATAAAATGTTAAATACTATAAGAAATTATTGTGAGATTTACAAAATTCAACTATTCATAAAAACTATAAGCATTTTTGCTTTTCTTAACAAACAATTATTTTTTTTTTTTTTTGCAAGTAATCACCACACTCAAGATGAAGTGTAGAAAAAGTCAATAAAAAATTTTTTTCTGAACTTTGTAATGTTGCAGTACTTCGGGCGCTAAATAACCGTACTGAACAATTAAGCATTTTTATAATGCAAGATATTCGCAATTGAAAATTTGAAATTTGAAAATGTCGCCCCTCTATGAGTATTTATTTCGGAAACCAACAGTCCCATAAGAAAAACTTATGGATACAAAATTTTTGGAAAAATTAAAAACTTTTATATTATTAACAAATAAATGACTTTCCAATAACAGGTGTTATTTTGAATAGCCCCCTATTTCGGTAGATGTCACTTTTGAAGCTGTCACTTTTTGATATTTGACAAGTAGAAACGACGCCATTGATAAAAATGGAACGAAACGCGCATTGAAATTATTGAAATTCACTATAAAAATGGTGAAAATTTGGCAGAGACGGGTCATTGGGTCATTTTGTCGGACCGTAATACAGAAGTTGGTGAAAAAGTTCGAGCTGTTGAGACAAGTTAGTGATGTGAAGAATAAAACCCGTGCACGTCGCTCAAGAACAGCCGAAAATATTGCTGTTGTAGCCGAAAGTGTTGAAGAAAACCCAAGTTTGTCCATTCCTCGTCGTTCTTTGAAATTAGGCATTCCGCAAACGTCATTACACCGTATCTTGCATAAAGATTTGGGTCTTAAGGCTTAGTAAGTCCAGAACTCAAGCCGGCCGATCATCAAGAACGTCGTGTGTTTGCTAATTGGGTCGTTGAAAATGATCCGTAATTCCATAGAAAAATCATCTTGAGTGATGAGGCCCATTTCCACTTCGGTGGCGTCGTCGGCAAGCAAAATTGTCGGATCTGGGGCTTAGAAAATCCAAGAGTTATTGTTGAAAAGCCTCTCTATCCTCAACGTGTGACTGGTTGGTGCGGTTTATGGTCCGGCGGAGTCATTGGACCTTACCTTTTCGAAAATGAAGCTGGAGCAACAGTTACGGTGAATGGACTGCGCTATCGAGAGATGATTAACAATTTTTTATGGCCGGAATTGGATGGTATTGATCGGGCAACGTTTATTTTCAACAAAACGGTGCTACGTGTCACACAAGTAACGAAACCATTGATATTTTACGGACCTCCAATAACACCTTACCCTTAAACCCTACAGTTAAAAAAATGTATTTAAAATTTTTACAAATTTTTAAACTATTTTGTTTTAAATTTTTTTGTTAATAATTTATTTTTTTATTGAAAAATAATATGTGTAATATAAACTTAATTAAACAAAAATTTGTTCATTAAGAATGTAATATTTTATTAAAAAAGAAATTAAAAAAAATGTAAACACTAGTTTTTATTGTTTATAAATCACGATATTTTGGAATATGATAGATTTACCGCAATAAATATTTTCTTAAATTTCAGCTTTCCTTAAAATATACTGAAATTTTAAATCCTGGTCTGCGCAAAAGAAATATTATCTTATTAATTGGTACTTTTAGTTTTTTCTTGAGAAAAATAATTTTCAAGAATTCTTCATTCTTTACGCGAGTACACAAAGCAGCAAAAATGGTAAGACTACTGGGCTTACCTCTGGCAAACCATACCAGCTTTGTTGATAGTCAAGCGGCACTCAAGGCACTCAGCGCACATTAAGGGAGGGGTCTAGGGTTTGACTTTCAAAAAATCGATTTTTTGGAAATAGGTTTTTCTTGTAGCAAATCATCTCAAAAATATTGTCCCAAAATTTCAGCTCAATCGGAGCAAAACTTTTGGAGTTATAGACGTTTTTGTCCCCACTCCTCTGCGACAGCTGCGAGCGTTTGGAGCGAAGTGTAAAACTAAACTTTTTTTTCAAACGCGTTTTTCTCGAAACCACTTTTTCAAAGTCCGTGACTATTAGAACTTCAACAATAATTAACCGATCCTTTTCAAATTTGGTATACAACTTCTATATATAAAATACCTCCCCCCACGGAGAGATTTTTGACTTTTTTGTTTTACATTAAGGGCGGTTTCCACTTATACAGCGAAAAAATCAGTGAAAATCGCACTTTTTGCTTCAAAAACGCGCTGGCAACGTAAAAATGAAAAAAAAAAATCGGAGCCAGTGGGGGGAGGTTTTGGTGATAATTTAACCAAATAATTCTGTTTTTTTTATTTCAGGTGATTCTACAACTAGATACGATAGTCACCGCAAATCACCTTTTGGAAAAGGCGTTTTCGGAAAAGTTACCTCACCGGCTTATTTCCCGATATTTTCTTACAAAAATTTAGTACAATATTGTTGAAATGATGCTTTATAATGTACAAAAAGTTTAAATACATTTTCACTATTCATATCTCTAAAACAAAGTCTCAAAAATTCATTAAAAAAAATGCTCAAACCCTAGACCCCTCCCTTAATTCAAGATGTGTTAAAGAATACAGAAGGTCGCTCTCGCTCATCCAACAACACAACGCCAAACTTTGTTGGATCTCCGGCCACTCTGGAGTGGAGGGAAAAGGAAGAGCAGATGATTGTGCAAGGTAAGGTTCTAAGATTGACCTTCAGGGAGTGATGGAGGGCATAAGCATTCCTCTAAACGAACTGTGCACTTCGATTGATTTGAGCGTAATCGCGGAAACCAATAGAAGCTGTAGACTACTAACTGCAGGGTCCCCAAAGCGGTCTGCTCAAAACTGAAAGTACTAAATGTCTCTTTGGATTCAACAGATCAACTACTAGCTTCCTCATAGGTGCTTCAACGGGTCACTGATGAAGAAAAAATTGAGTCGGTGCAACACCTCCTCTATGAATGGCCTACACTTGAAAGAAGCTGTGCCAAATATCTTGAGATTATTTCTTTGAAGACTTGGGAAATTTGCAAAATGCTTCACTGGAAATCAAATGCATATACCACAAAGGGCCATAGAGTCACCAAGTGTTTTGTTCTAGACAAGCAACCTAATTGATCCTAGCAAAAAATGTCTTTCATGCAATGGCATGTTTCAAAAATTATTATCATTTACAAAAATTCCATATAAAAGCACAAAAATGTTTATTTAATTTGGTGCAAAAGTTTAAAAAAAAAACAATTGCCAGAAATTACCACAAACTCTTCTTTGAAAAATTTTAATATTTTTTAAAATAGGTTAAAATTAAAAGAAACTCAATAACAATTAGTGTTTAAACAAATAACTAAAAAATTATTTTTATATTTATATTTTAATACTATACAAATTTAATATTTTGCGAGATAAAAATTGTTTCAAATCTCAAGTTTTCATTGGGAATATCTTGCAAAATAAGGAAAAAAACAATTTTTTATATATAAATTTATTACTAAATTATTTAGCACATTTATTTGTCACCGCAAGTACTAAAAAACTACTAAATTTAGGAAAAATCTGTGATTCGCCATTTCACTTTACTATTGAAGTGCCCTTTAACATAATATTATCGATAATAGCATATAATCAGGAGAATTCGAATATTGTAAAACTAAGTCGTGCTTTAAAAAACTTTCTCTTAGACATCTAATAAAAAAAAACCCTCCTTGTATGCGCTCCTGCTTCAAAACATGTGCCCTTGCGGCAATAAATCGAGTATTGTGTTTCTATTCCATGCCACGCGCCATTTTTCCCCTTTCATCAATACTTGGTATTTAATTTTTTATACCCTTGGGAAGAAGACACAAATTGCTTTAAGCGTACCTAATTTTGGCAATTTTTGTATTCATATATTTGAACTTTTTAAAGTCAAATGCTGCAACAAATTAAATAGAATTTAATTATTCTATCAGACGTTGCTTTGGGAAACTTTGTTTGCACTTGGCCATGTCTGAAATTCTACCATAACTTCAAATTAGTGGAAAAATTAAAGTAACGAGTTTTGAGGTTTCATTGTCTAGTTTTGGTAATTTTATTTTAATAATTAATAACGTTTCGTAAAATCAAAAAAATATTCAAAATGATCGCTTGTGACTTTAATAAAGCCTACTAAGCAACCGGCCATTGCATATTAGGGCAAATTATCACTTTTTCTGTGAGAAATAAAAATACAAATTGCGTTTTTCTTTAGTTTTTATTGTTATTTTATTTTAAATAGTTCAAAACTAAGGAGGATCGATTTGAATACCGTACAGAGTTAAAACCACATGATTGTTTCCTACTACGCAATTTTTTGTTAGTTCAGTATTGCTTTCTGAACCGCAACTTTCAACGCTTTGTGCTACAATGGCACTTATAGTCTTCATAAATCTTCATAGTCTTCACTTGCTTGAAATTCCTGAAATTTCGGGCGATTCCATTTTTGTAGTCGATGTGATTTAAATTTCGGCTGCCATAAGCAAAATCTTCAACAGTCTTAAAAACTGAAATATTCTGCCGCATCCACTCTTGATTTTTTTCTATATTTGCCGGCGCCATATCTTGTTGGGAGATAGACTTCTTGTTAATGTATTCACTGCAGCTTCCAAGACATTTTCTTGGCATACTTTTACTTTATTTTGTACGCCCTTTTTGTAATAATACAACGAAGTGACTCCTTCGGGATATTCGCTGCTGGATGACCAACACTCTGAACCCTCTTTACCAAACTTTTCGCTTCATATAAGGCGTAAACTTTGTAATTTTTTGTAAGATTTTGACACCTTTTTAACTTTATAGGATTTGTTGGCGGAGTTAAAAGACCAGTGGACATCACCTGCAAAAATCTTTTACATGGAGGTCATCATGCACCAATCATTATAAGGATCTAGGATCTAACTCGCTTTATTTCTTTAGTACCATAACTTCTATAGCCATGTGAATTGTTAAGTCAAACTGAGTTGGATTTATTTTGGAATAAAACATTTTTCGCAAACATTGAAATTAAAATTTAAAAGCCAACTGCTTTGGAAATCCGGTAATGGAACATAAGATTTAAGTATAAATTCTGCGTTCTAAGTACTTTACAAAGTAACTGGGAAACTCGTCCTGAAGGTCGACCAAAGGAAAAAAATAATAAAAAAGCAGTAATCGTTCCCAGTACCTTGGTTTTGTCAAAATTTATAGTGCAGTATAAAACTTAATTGTTGTGAACTGGGCAAAGTCACTGCAATGATATTGTTGAAGGAAAAATGAGTTTTGTGATAGCTTAAGCTTGATGAGATTGTCAAGGCTGCTTTTTTCTGAGAAAGTTTACCACAAGAGGCTCCTCTTCCTAATTCATTCAGATTAATTCTGTGAAAAAAGTTGTTTTTAAGAATCGGTTTAGCATTAGTTTATTAAACTTATTTTTTTATAATCATCTTTCCAAATTTAATGCCAAATATTGAAAATTGAGTGAGTGACATTGAATCTTCGGAGGTGTCTCGAAAAAACTTTTTTTTGTATTGTACACCATAACTCGCAACAGAATCAACTGAGGTCAGAAAATCAAAAGGAATGTGTCGAAGGAGATGTTTCTCGAAGGAGTATTTTTCCATTTTTCAATTTTTTTACACTTAGAAGCCAAAAAAACTTTTAAAAAATACTTGATAATTTGCTGTTGTAATACTGGAATTTATTACAAAAGAACAAATCTCGCCGATATACCCGGAAAATTATGTAGTCAAGCAAAAATTAAGTTCTGATGTTCCCCGACTTGGAGCAGCGCACGCCTCAAATACTCATAACTTGCTCAATTTTGCTCCTTTGTCGACTTGGTATTTTAACATACATAATATTCTCAAGATATATTGAATTAATTTCAAAAAATGCAAACAATTTTATAGAAGATAATAGAATTAATAATATCATTTGTTGAATCTTAAGCTTAATACAGGTATAACAATCAGAGTATGGCTTTAAGCTGACTATTTAAAAGCGCTAGAAATTCGATGAAGAATTAATATCTCATTATTTGAGATAATTCCGTACTTGAAGTCTCATGACGTTGTTTTTGATATACAATTATTTAATCCTCATTCTACCTCAATAAATTTTAACCGGTCACTTTGTTCTTTGCGGCCAAATGAAAATTGATATATTCGAACTTACCACAATCCAATGCCGCAAATTAACTGTGGCGGCAAATCTTGCATTCAAAAATTATGGTCAATTCAAACATTTCTCACGTTAAATATAGACGCATACGTGTAATAAATATTACGCACTTATACAGGGTATTTCAAGTTGAAGATGTGTTTTTAAATTCATTGAAAATTAAACTGATTTCAATTATATTTAAAATTAAGCTTAAACTTTGAGAAGCAATTCGTTTACTGTTTAGTTGTTAGTTGGGCAGCAGATTGCAGCCTATCGGTGAATCCTCTCATGACTGAGCTCATCCTATTCAGGAGGAAATATAAAATACCCAGACCCTAACTCCTCTCAATAGAGAGCTCTGTTGGTGCTTTCCGACATGGTGAAATAACTGAATAGCAAACTTACTTGAAAGCCCAACATTGTGGAAAGGATAAGAAAGGCAACAATCGACTTCTATGGATGCTAGAGTACTACTGATAGGGCCTTTTGCCTAGAGTTTTATTTTGGCTCTATAGTACCATTATAAATCCCATTTTGTAATATGGAGTCATTGTCTGTTAGAACGTACTGGAGAGGATGGCGTCATTGAAGAATTTGGAGAGAAATTAAAAGCCTGTATCATTCTGGAATCAGTGGGGTGCTTCAAACTACTACTCCTCTAGCACTCAACGCAATGTCAAACGTGGTACCTGTATACATCGCGGGCAATACTCATATTCCATCAAAAGAGAAGTGGACGGGGTACCACACCTGCCTCCAAGTGTTTATGAGCCTGATGAAGGCTCAAATTCATGTTACCGGATCACTGCAGTGCGTTGAAAGCAGAGGTAGCCACAATCAAAGAAGGAGCTGATTGGTTACTCACTTATGTAATAACTTTCAAAAACGTAAATATTAGGGTTCTGGGCCCAATAACGGCATTCGAAGCTGGTCAGGAATGCCTGGCACCTCTTTATTTCATATCCGAATTCTTTTACCGAAGGCTAATCTGGGTACCTGGTCATAGCGACATTGCGGGAAACTGTAAGGGGGATAAGCTGGCCAGACAATAAACCTGTGAGGTAGTTTCCTCGCAAAAAAGGAGCATTAGGATCACCTTGACGATCTTCTCAGCACCTTCTCCTTAGCTGTCGCGCTTTCGGAGGAGAAAGATTTAGACATCTGGGCTCTCATTTCTTCATTTCACAGCATAAAGCGGTTAACACAACCATAACAGCCATTGTTCGTAATCTACATATACTCAATCCCTAAAAAAAACACAAATAGTACAAAGGCATTAAGTGAGGCGATTTATGGCTTAATTTCTGCATATTATCGCGAAACTTTCTTTCCGAGAAGTCTGCTGGTAAGCGCGCAGATAAGTTTTAGGGATATTTTTTAGCTATTTGCCGAGGAGTGACCGTTATTACACAAAACAGGGTAAATCGAATGGTGGTCACTACAAACCCGTTCAAGGAAAATTGAAAAATGATAAAATTGACGCCAAAGCTTAACAAGTGATTATCATCCTTCAATTTAGTTTATTTTTTTGTATCAGCTCAAACCGAAATTTACTTCGTCTGAGAATTAGAGTTTTTGAGTAAAGCTATCTGGTACTTTTTCGCTGGAACTAACGAATTTTCTATGTTGTTGCTGATGATCGCACGAATCGCCCGATTTGAGTGCTGAAATTCTGGCACCATCTGAATTTTGTAATCATTATTGATAAAATCTGTATGCGTTTCCATATTTGATGACTGCAGAACTCTATTGAGTTGACAAAGGGTCAACTTCTTTAGTGCTTTCTGCAGCGATATTCTTCAGTCCAACCACCGCCTCGTGAATCGTGAGTTAAACAAATAATTCGCTTTAAAGAAAATCTATAAATATTTTAGGATAGGATATGGAATGCATGCATCTGTGTTTCAAGCGGAGGTGTATGCAGTTCGAGAAGCGATGAACTTTGTTGTGGAAAACCGATGGAGAGGTCTACATGTGTCTACAGCGACAGCCAAGCTGCGCTCATGGGCCTAGACAGCCCCAACCACATCAGGGGTAGTCGAGTCCAGTAAATTCAGTCTGAAATATGTCAGTAGACATAATATCCTGATGCAAACATGGGTCCCGAGACACGTCGGTATCATGGGTAACGAGACCTCTGACCCCTTAGCTAAGAGTTCAGGCCAACTTCTTTGGCCCAGAGCCCGTTTTGCCACTCACTTCTGCGGCCATCAAAGCTACGGTTAGCAAATGGGTTACTACAACCCACAAGCGAGCTTGGCAGGCTGAGAGAGGCTGCAGATGAACTAAACTGATGTTATCTGTCATGTCCGATCAACTGTCGCAAGCCCTCATGTCATTAAGCAGAAGGGAGTGCAGACAACTGGTTTGACTGATGAGCGCAGCACATGGTAAGGGTGGGCATCTCAGACAGTGTACTCTCCCCAACTTGTGAAGAGGAGGATGAGACGGTGGACCACTTCCTGTGCGTCTGCTCCGCCTTCGCTCGAATCAGGTTTGAGGTCTTTGGCACTAATGTGCTAAGAAGCGACCACCTTGGCTCTTTGGCATCACAAGATCTACTCAGATTTCATAGGAGATCGGGTAGATTTAAAGAGAATTAAAAAGGAATCCAAGTGTAATACAATGGACTTAATTAATGTCTGAGTGCTGCACTTGCTAGCTGTCTCGCCAAAAGAACAAAAGCTCTAGAGCCCTTTTAGGTTTTTGTCATGAAATTAATCACAGAATGTAGCTTTACATACTTTGCAGTCGGTAATAAAACACCCGTTGCTTTATCACCTAAAATTATACATCTGTCTACTTGACAAATGTCCAAGATGGCATAAGAAAAGGTACCGTCTAGGAATTATTCACTACTACCGACATTAATAAGTTACTTTTGAAAGACTTTTTATTTTCTGTTTGGGGCTCCTGTTTGAGTATAATGTTCGAAAATGTTCAAAGATTTTCGAAGCTGAGGGTTTTCACATATCCACAATTTTCCTAGTGAAATTTAAATATCCTTTTAGGGTATTATTATTTTATCGAATTGAAGATATGCTGCTAAACACCATTCAAAAGAATCGAACAGTGACAGTTTTCAAAACAAAACACCACAAAAACTGAAAATCGAACTTGAAGGACCCTATATTTTTTAGGCCCATTTGTTATACAACATGGACATAAGCATATATATATTTATTTATGCACGCCATTAATTTGTGTGCATTTAATGTTTTTTTTTTTTTTTGTTCTGTATTACTGCCAACATAAATCGTCATAAATCAGCGCATTAGTTTTGGATCGTTGGCTAGGCAATGCCACACCGTTGCATCCAATCGCTTAAATTGAATGGATAAATTGCAGGCGGCAGTAGTAGGCAAAAGTATCAGCCTGCAAAATCGTTTCACAGGTGCCCAAATACTGGCTACATCGTTTGTTGGTTGCACTTGCATGACCATAATTTTCACAGATTTATTTCACTTAATGCACGCATTGTTGGCAAAAATATTCGATAAATTAAATAAAAGACAATCATTTAAATGTGTGCGTACATGTATGTGAGAATATGTGTGTGTGTGTCTACACACTAGATATATTCCCAAAGCAATTTTCGCCATGCGCTGCGATCAATAGTGCCACGCCATTGGTTGGGTTATTACCTGTAAATAATTGCAACTCATTGTCGCCCAATCAAGCCGCATTTTTGCTTGCAATGCAGTTAAAATTAATGCAACGAAATGTTGCCATTCACGCATAATGCTTGTTGATTGCATCAAACTACAATTATTTTAATTAACATTATAAAATATATGTATCTATTTTATTTACAACATTTCATTTGTTTGTAAATAAATTCGTAAAAGCAAACAAAAGCCCCTGCAAATCATTTGTAAATATGTACAGTTGTGGTCATAAATAGTTGGAGAGCATGGAAACTCCGCTTAAGCTGCATTACTTTCTTATTAACGAATATTTTGGTAATATTTTTGGTTAATAATACTAACATAATCACACATGTCAACGAGTACATTTTCATTTGGAAATTCTGCTGAATTGAAAAAAAAAGTTCTTTGGTCAATTTTCTTGTTTACATTGAACCAGCTGTTGTAGAAATATCAAAATTTTACATTTGAGTTTGCCAACATATGGAACCCATGATTACAATTTTTCGTATTCGTAGAAGACATTCGTATTGGAAGGTTTTCCACAATAGATTCTATAAAAGGGCTGAATATCAGTATCAGTTTAACGTATATACATGCACTTAATTACATACTATATAAGTATATTAGCAACATAGTTGTAGTCAATTTGCTGTTGAAGTTGATATCCATCGTTTTCTAACTGGTACTCCGTCGCGTGCAATTTTAATCAGCCGGTTGTCTGAGGTTCGTGTTACGTGTTGCGCGCCATCTGGATCTAATAAATTAAACAAAATCGTTAATATTTGTTTGGCTTCATATGTCCTGATTATCAACGCAATCCTATCTTCGTTTCCCCGTCATTGTCCTTACTGTGTGGATTTCTGCAGTACGTAGTAATTTGTTTGTCCTTGAATAAATATGAAACTGACTAATTGCTAAGTGATGTTGAAGATAGTAACCACGCAACAAAAAAGAAAGCCTTGATGACTCCGATGAATATGACAGCAGTGGCAGTGTATCGCATTTTACTGAGGAGAAAACGAAGCAAAACACTGCGCGTTACCGGTTAAAAGAAGCACGAAAGATATATTACTCATATTTTAACTAAACCACAAAGCTTTCAGCTTATATGTCAGCAATTTTTTATACAGTGTACAGCACAAAAAAAAAACCCAGCAATGCTCCCAGAATTTTTACTGCCAACACATTTTTCGTTTTAACTTATTTCTGGTGGAAAGTTGAATTTTGAGCTCTACTATATTGAGAGAATAATAGTAGGAATTTCTAGCAAATATTTTTTTAATATATAGTAATCCGCCCTATCCGTCTGTTATGTGTATTTTTGACCCTTTCCCGCAAAAAAGGCAAAAAAGTACCCATCCATTGAGGAGTTAGAGTTGCACAAGATTGTTCCATTGTTTTCACCCATATAAGTACTGAGCAGATCTTGTATCTAAAATTTAACGATCACATAGTTTTCTCTATAAATTTAGCCTAAAAATGTACAAAAGTGTGAAAACCTTGCCCTACCCTAAAATAAAAAAATAAAAATAAATGAAATTCCGACCTAAGCTTACAAATAGCCGATACAGGTCTATATTTATTTTTTTGTTCCCTCTACCAGAATCCGTTACCGGCATTTTGATATTTTTGATTTTGGTATTCAAAACGAAAGTTGTATATCTTACCTATTAAATAGTCCTTATAAGCTTTCGAAGATAACCAAATTGACAGCAATGCTTATTAAATTATTAAAAGCCTCAATACATACTCATACGTCCTTCAATGCATAATTAGGTTTTATTACGACATGTCATCAAAATTATTGGCTTCGAAAGTTAGTCAAGTTAGTTAATCAATGCAATTACCCTGATTAAATTTCAAAGGGTTCTGTGCAAGGGTGAAACTAACCTTATTTGATTACAAAAACGTCTAGAGCCATGTCTCTCAATTATGATGGAGCTTGTGATTTCACTTAATGTTTTTCTCGTTAGCTCAACAAATTTTGCGGCATACCAAATTCACAATAGGGGAAGCAACGTGCAACTTTTCGTACTTTCGAAAGCTACTTGAAAGTCCACAAAGAGACGGTTTGTACTATGAGTTATATGCTACCAAAAAAAAAAAAATTATAATTTATTCAAGCTAAAAACACTTCATTGAAAACACTAACGAATAAAATGACTTCATCACCAATTTTAACACCTCAACAAAAAAGCTTTCATTTACTTGCTCCATAGCAAAGTTACTCATGCGACATGTTGACCAGGTGAAGAGTGCCAAATGACGGCGGTCAGCGCTCAACACCGGTTAACTGAACATTCAAGTAGCTAGGCCTTTACACCGTTCAGTGTCAGTGGCAGTGATGCCAACAATGTTGTCAATAGCGATGTGGTCAGCCCGAATATGCAGAGCACGTACAGCCACATTTTTCTGTTGAAATATCTACATTTACATACAAATGGACATATGCATATATCTACATGCACAAATACTTTTACAGTTAAACTTAGTTCGTGGGTATACGATATATATTAATATATTTGTATATATATTTATATGTGTGTGTTAAAATACTTGTGTGCAGAAGCAGTGCTTTTAAATACGCAAGTACTGGCTTTTGTTAACTTGCGGATGAAGTGTGCGTGAAATGCGGTGGCAAATAGAATGTTAAATCAGAAATAATGTTATTTTTGTACGCAAACAAGCACATAATTGTACATATACTTACACATATATTTATATGTTTATATGTAAGCAACTACTCTGTATGCGTTACGTGTATTTAAAGCATTGTTTTTTTTTTTTTTAAATTAGGTATACATAGTTTGTGGTCCAGTGACCTTTCGTATTTATGATACTTCAACCAGCGAAAACCGGCTTTTTACTATATGTATTTAATCTTTTTTATATTTTAATTCTTATTTATTTTTTAATCTTTACGTCGCACATATTAACAACTGTGTTTGATCTGATTTTATTTTACCTAAAAAAATTGTTTTTCGAATTTACCAGAGTTTAATGCTTTTACAATACCGCCAAGCATTGCCAAATAACACTCGGTGGTCTAAAAATGAGATCAAGTTACGAGTATTCCAGCTAATAGTATGGAGGCACATTTGAGACTTTTTTTTTTGTATCGATCTTGTGCATTTTCTCCACATAGCGAATGCTCGATCTTTGTATTTCGTATGGAAGAAAATAACCAAAACCCCCAGCAAAAGAAGTTGTCAAAAGTCAATGGAATTTTTGGGCAACTTGAAGTTTTGTTTTTATTATACCAACATTTATTGGGCTGTAACCCACATACCTGAATTTTTTTTTTTTAAGTGCGGGATTTTCATAAAAATTGTTTACATTTTTTTTTATTTTGCATAAAGTGCCAAACTTGGATTTTCATGTTTTAGGATTTTGCATCTTAAAAAAAAATTGAATTAATTGAGAAACAACTAAGTTATTTAAACTTCTCAATCAGTCCTTGCGATATAACTCCCGTAGTTGGGTTATCAAAGGACTTATTCAACTCGTGGAAATTTTATTCATGATGGCGATCATCGACTTTTGAACGTATTCATACCTTTACTTCATAGCCAAATGTAGTTTGCCAAATAAAAAGAAGTCACACGGAGCTAAATCGGGCGATTAGTTATAGTAGTTGATGCACAGCGTGTAATTTTTAGCCAAAGAGTCCATTATTACTGTTAAACGAGGAGCTTACAATAAGCGTCGACTTCCAATTTCAAGGTATTATAGCTGAGAAGGAAGAATTCGCGACAGCAACATGAGAACACAGCAATAACGTTTTGAATAATTTTCACGCCACACAATGAAGGCATTGACTATTTTAAGGAATTCACGCAGAAATGCACCGTTTTTTCGTTTACAGCAGATCTTGACCTACATACACGCACCATTGTCATCCTTCAAAGCTCTCTTCGTTACTCGTGCATAAATGTATCTATTAAATCTAAAGTCATGAATTTTCGGCACTATATTCTTGATGGAGGGCTCCACTGATTTGCTAAGATATGCAGGCAGTCCGGAAACTTTTGCGATAGTTTATGGGTCGAAAAGTTCTGAAGGTGTTAATTGACTCTCGTCTACTTACTATTGGTGGTTCATCAGCTCTTTAAGCTTGTGGAGGGGGCTTCTGATGTATCAAAGAGGCGATTCAGCTTCCAGCGTATGTTTACTGAGCTTGTACCATCGGCATCAACTTAACTTCTTGCTGAGAATTATATTTTGAGGTGTATTTAGCCGGGAACTTAAGGAGCTCGCAGGAGCGTCATCACAAAGGAACGCGCCTAGCATTAATTAACGTCTTTATAACCTCCTAACTACGTTTCTCTGACTTTGTCGCGAGTGCCGCCAGCTGCGATGTGAGGACTTTGTTTCGGCTCTGTTTTTTGGTGGCAATTTCAGTGGCATGCAATTCGGAGGAGTGAAAACTATCGAAAGTAACCATTTACAACTTATGTATTATCGGCATTGATTATACACTCATTTAGATGTCTCACTTCAGCTTATCTTCTTTCGTTCATGTGCTAGAAACAGTTTAGTGGAAGGTGTAAGGCAACTAGCAGTGCCGGAGAGTTCAGAAAGGTAAAATTTTGCCTTAAAACATATGACATAAGCGCCATAGCCGGACATCCCTATCGACCTAATTTTAAGTAACAGCATTTCTAATCGACCTTCTTCAAATTCATTCAAGAAACGCATACCTAGTCACTTTGAAAATCACATTTATTTGTTCCGCGAGTTGTGCCTGCTTTTACTTCCAATTCTAAGTATTCCAACTTCATTTAAAGGTGTAAAAGTAAGATGACACCAAACTAGGTCACTGTGGTCAGCGTTTGAACCCTTTCTAACAGCATATATTTAGCCGAAATCATTGCAAGCAAATAGAAGACAAGCTTAGATAGTTCTTCACCCTATTCGATTGGCACATCAAAGTCACCATATTGGAGCTTATGTAACCACTCAAAACATTATAATTCACCGGAAAATTTTTTTTGTTAGCTTTCACAGGCATTTTATAAGATTTTGCATCAAAACACTTTAGAGGGTGCGAAAATCAGCAAAATTCGTTGAGCATTGGATGTCGGTAGTAGGATTGAAAACCATTCCCAAATCAATCGATTGTTGTCATTCGAAAATTAATAAATATCATTTATTAATAAATATTATCTAGTGCCATTATTGTGTGAATTACGCTTCAATAAGTATGAAGCTGGTATTTTCGCATTATCCCACAGTGTACTTACGCCGAATTTTTTGCTGCTCCTACATGTTTGCGAACAATAAAGTCGCACGAAATACACCAATATAATAAATTGTGAACACAAAACTCCTTGTATCGGCAATATTATACACAAAATCATTAAGTAAATCAACAAAAAATATGTTTTCCGCATATTTATGACTAAAGAATTGGCTTACAAACGCACCATTGCATGTTGCAATGCGATTTTTTTCGAAGAACTGCGCAAATATGAATTAATTTTACAAGCGACATGTCAAAAAAAGTTAAACACAAAAAAAATATTTGCTGTTGTTATGTCAGTTTACTGCATTTGCGTGCTTTGTTTTACATTTATTTTATTTGTGCAATTTTTTTCTTTTTTGGCGCTAACCAACCTATACCTATATCTCATCAACACAGCTGCAGTGGCTTGCGCTTGCGTCCATTAGGCTGTCTCCCACAAAGGCATGCCAATAACATTCATAGTCATTGTCAACTATCCCCTGCTGCTAGACTCACAAGGCCATGAGTGATTTTTTTCACAACACTTTTATTTAACAATCCTCACACCGCCTTCTTAACACCTCCACTCTCAAATACAACAATTTCATGGTGAAGTGAGTTTTTGCGAGACTGCCCACCCCAATAACCGAAATTGGGGCGAATTTCCGACATTTGATGTGGCCAACAATGTCACACAGGTGAATATGTCACAGATACACATACAAGTAGACTTTCGTGCCCTACAAGAAAAATTGAAACTCGTGAATCAATCGGGCATATCAAAAGGATTCTAAAAAACTCTTCTATGAGCTATAAATCTTCAGAGCTTTTCTCTCATAAAATAGCTTTTTGAATAAATGAATGACTTTGCGTTCTACGTGGGCACACTGGGAAGCGTTTAAAAGTTACCTCAAAAAAGACTCCAGGTCCCATGAATTCGGTGCGTTTTATAACTCATTATCAGTGAATTTTGGAGCTCTTTGGAGCTTTATTTTACATTTTTTTTTATTTTTGGTGCTGGATTTCACAAAGCTTTATGCACAATGGGTGCCGCATTTGCTAACAATAGAACAAAAACACAGTCGAATGCGACTTTCTCAGAAACATCTTGAGCGTTTTCACAAGGATGAAGTGGATTCAGTACATCGATTTATCACTATTGATCATACTTGGGTATATTGCCACGATCCTAAATCAGAACAAGAAGTTAAAGAGTGGTATGAACTGGTTCTTTGGCTTCGAAACGCGTTTGTGTAAAGAAATCGGCAAATTTTGTTTGCAGATTACTTGTAAACTGGTAAAACAAAAAATTTTGAATATTACTGGAATATTTTAGACCAGCTGAAAGAAAAAGTTTGTGAAAAAATACCCAGTTTGCAAACGAAAAAAAAATATTTTTGCAATGCACAGTGTCACAAGGTAATTTTGACAATGGCTAAAATCCGTGAATTAAAGTTCAAATTATTGAAGTACCCTGTGTATTCACCAGATTTGGCACCTAGCGGATTCTATCTGTTTTCAGACCTAAAATATTTTATGCGTGGCAAGCGTTTTTTCATCAAATGATGAAGCCATAACAGCAGTGGAAACATATCTTGTAGCCGTTCCAGATTCTCACTTCAGGGATGGAGTCCATAAATTGGAATCACATTCGAACAAGCGTATTGAGGTTCATGGAGGCTATGCTGAATAATAAAGTGTATTTGTGTGTGCAAACCATAAAATTGTGTTTTTCTTATCGAACCGCAAAACTTATTGCACAACCTACACTTGATTGCGCGAACATCTGTCAAAAAAGAACTACAAATATATAAAACAATTTTATATAAAATTCGAATGAAATTACCTTTAGTGAATCTGCCTGTTATTCCGGTATTTCCAAAAATTCTTTCCGCGCATCGCTATCCTCTTCCATGCGCTTTTAAAGTCACGCCATATAACTTTTGGGAAATATTTAACATCTTAATAGTGTCAAATAATAACACAATGCTTTTTTACTATGCGCCGTGCGATCGACGGTTTTCACTGCTCCACCCAGACTATTTGGCATTGTCACTAACTTGCTCCACTTTTTTTCACATTCGAACTTACCATGAAGCTTCTGGCACATAGATCCTGTTAGACCCAGGTTTTCCATTAAGAAGTCAAGCCCATGATTGAGTTGCTCGGCTGTGGCATGGCTTCTTTAAGGAGCTGTCGCTGTTATCCTAAAGAAATATACAAAAATATTAGAAAATATTAGCAAAAAGTATTAAATAAACATTCATTTCAAATAAACAGTTATTCTTATAAAAAAAAAATAAATAAATAATTGGCGCGTACACTTTTGTTAGGTGTTTGGCCGAACTCCTGCTCCTATTTGTGGTAGGCGTGATGATGTTTTTCCACAAGTGGAGGATTTTACAGCTTTACGCCACGTCCGCATGGCAGATGGTTTTTTGTGAGCAAGTTTTTTCACCGCAAAAATACACTCGGAGCGCTCGGGCGACCGTTATAAGAAAAAACTTTTTAAAAAATTTTTCTGTGTCATTCACGGAGGTTCGAACCTATGCACTCCGGAATGGTAGTCACGCACCAACTCATTCGACTACGTCAGCCATATTTTACTAACCTTATACAAAAATAATTGGTAAAAAACACGCACCATTGAACTTAAAAGCTTGACTAGTACGTCTTGCTGTTATTCCTCTTTGCTTTGTTTGCTCATTTTGATACTTTGTAATTAGACACAGATGCCGCTCTTTATCAGCTTGAATAAATATGAGTAAACGAAGACAGCTGTTTAATGTTAGTTAACATAAGTTTGTGAATAGCACAATCGTTAGTGCAAATGACAAATATTGTAGACAAAAATAAGAATTGTCGAATCGTGTAAAGTTAGTGAATTGCACTACAAGTCGTTACCAACGGCTTTCTCTACAGGGTATTTTGACGCAGTCACTCACAGACTGCCTGCCACTGGTGCTGCGTGTCATCTGTCTGCCCGCTGTCAGATACCTGGCTGTAGCTGTTCCCATTATTGTCGTTAAACCGGTTTGTGGCTTGTTCGGTGGTAGCTTAAGCAGCACTTTTTCCTATATCAGGCGTTCGTTGATATGAAGCAGCAACGCGGAAGTGCTTTTGTGATATTTCATAAATGTTGACGAAAAAATAGTAGCCTACATCCCCGAGGTACAATGTGTTACAATTTGCACATATCTTGCCTTGTCATTTAGCGAAAGGGTACGTATATAAAATAGGTATGTATGTAATATAGGAATGTAATATATATGCATATATGGTATATGAAAATATATATATATTTTTTGTATTATGCGCCTGTATTTATTGAGCCGAATGAAATGACAATTGACGCATTATCCACATACCGGCCACGCAGATGGTCTATTTTGCTCAAATTTGTATTTATTTTATTATTTTTTATTACACTTTCTTTGTAGCTGCAGTAAAGCAAGTGATCGATATTTTTTGATTGAAGATTCATTAATCACATATCGAGTTTTTATGTGCCACATTTCTGTTTCTTTTTTTTTTTTTTTTGGTAGGTGTGCATATGTATGTACATACAGTGGGCAGTTAAGCAATTAGCATGGTATGCATTAAAACCACATTTATTTAAAAAGGATATGCTTTTATTTCAATATAATTTTCTTCGAATGTTTTTTTAAAGGATTAGGTCCCTAAGCGGATATTTTTTCGCAGCGCACTGTTGAAAATGGTAGAGCAAATTTTTAATGGCTTTTTCAAAGACGCTACTGAAATCGAATTAAATTTATTTATTAGTTCAAAAGTTAATCTTACCTCTTGTGCAGAAATTTTACATAGTTTCATGTAAAAAAAGGTTTTTTGAAGCCCTGCCGCAGATTGTTTCTGTGGATGTTCAATTCACAGCTGTCCGCTTGATCACTTT
Source organism: Anastrepha fraterculus (assembly GCA_037575425.1). Classification (NCBI taxonomy): domain Eukaryota; kingdom Metazoa; phylum Arthropoda; class Insecta; order Diptera; family Tephritidae; genus Anastrepha; species Anastrepha fraterculus. Next base: position 1,545,128 of record JAYXIM010005180.1, on the reverse strand, counting down.
AAAAGTAAGTTTTCAATAAAACTTTGTAAGAACTTCAATAAAGTATTGTATACGAGGTGGGTTCAAAAAATAAGGGGAATTTTCAAATTTCAACTTTCGATTATTCTTTTTTTTTATATTAGTGCACTCGTCTCGAAGATGTGTTCACGGTTTTAGCAATAAAGTGTGTTTAGATTTTTTTTTAGAGGCATAAATAAGACATGTGTTTTGCGTATTCAGCGATTTTCTGCTACCGAAAAAAATGGATCAGAGAAGTTGCATTAACTTTTGTGTAAAAAATTGAATAACGTGCTCAAAAACACTCGAAATGTTGGCAGTGGCATAAGGTGAGAGCACTCTGAGTGGAAAAAATTTTTACAAGTGGAAAAAGATTTTCACCAACGGTCGAGAAGTTATGAATGACGACGCTCGCTCTGCACGCCCCAGCACATCAACAGCCGATGCAAATGTAGAGAAAGTAAAGAAAATTGTAATGGATAATAGTCGATTCACAATTAGAGAAGTTGCCAAGGATGTCGGCATATCGGTTGGCTCATGCCATGCAATCTTTTCGAACATTGGGATTGTGCACGAGGCGTATGGCTGCGAAACTCGTTCCAAAATTGCTGAATTTTGACCAAAAACAAAGTCGCATGAGCATCGCTCAGGAATTGTTGAATGATGTCAACGATGATCTAGGTTTACTTAAAAAGGTCATAACTGGTGTCGAATCATGGGTATATGATGAAAACATCGAAACCAAAGCGCAATCGTCGCAATGGAAGAGTCCACGAGAGCCAAGACCAAAAAAACGCAGGCCAAGTTCCATCAAATGTCAAGGTTCTGCTCACTGTTTTCTTCGGCTGGCATGGCGTAGTGCATTAGGAGTTCTTACCACAAAGTCATACGAGATAAGGAGTATTACCTTGAAGTTATGCGTTTGCGTGAAGTAATACGAAAAAAGCCCCGAATGTGGGAAAAAATTCATGGCTTTTGCATTACGATAATGCACCTGCTCACTCATCTTTGTTTTTGAGAGATTATTTGGCCAAAAACAACACCGTCTCAGCCATCGTATTCACCAGATTTGACTCACTGCGACTGGACGGCGTTTTGCGCCGATTGAAGAGATAAAACCCGAATTGCTGAGAGAGCTCAAGAACATACCGAAAAGTGCATATCCGAACTGCTTCGGCAATTGGAAAAAACAATGGCTCAAGTATATTATATTTGAGGAGGATTACTTTAAAAGAGATAAAATAGAAATTGATGAATAAATAAATATTTTTTGAAAAAAATGAAAATTCCATTTATTTTTTAAACACACCTCGTATTTAGATGTTTTAACACAATATAACCTTTTTCAATGTGCCTTTCTCTTTAGTATCAATTTAACATTTAACAGAATAAGAGAAAAAAGGATATTCTTCAAGTTCGCCGAAATTTTCGACAGTCACCCAAGCTTCCCCCGTTTTACGCTTATTGTATAGGGTTTTTCAGTAAGAGCGCTTAAACTTTTGAACTTTTTTGAATAAAACACAAACGGTTTGACTTTTTTAACTATTTTTTTTTTTATTATCGAGTTTGAACATATACATTTAAGTATGAAATTCGATTTCTTTTGCATGACCACCGCGTGCACGTTTTACGAAGTCCAATCGTTGAACCCAATTTCGACCACTCTTTTGCATAAATCGGCCGAAATTCCAGCAAGTTCGCGTTCAATATTGGCTGTGAGCTCACAAATCGTCGCCGGCTTGTTACTGTAGACCAATGACTTCACATAACCCCAAAACGGGACGGCTTGTTAAATGGACCGTATAATGGCCGTAATGCTCTTAAAGTACCAGCAACAAAACGATTATTTTCATAAAAAATTTGCACGATTTGCAATCGTTGCTCAAGTGTGTAGCGTTCCATGATGAAATGTATACTAATGAAGTTTACAAATGACAAGCGAAAAATAAAAAATATTGCGTCGTTCGCCCTCCCTATCGGAAAAAAGTTGAAGCGCACCTATTTAATAACCCTATATAAGTATATTTGTAGCTTAAGTATTCACTAAAAACCCTTTGAAAAACTAGCTGCAGAAAACGTAAAATTGTTTTTGCCGCTACATAAAATTGGGTACTTTAACAAAATAATACATATATGGCCACAACAAGACAATTTTACTATATTTGCACTCATTTTTTTGGTAAAAATGTTATCGGCAGTTAGTCCATACGTCAAAATTTTTCTAATTGTTAGCCTCATCCATCTGGATTCACAATAATGGCAGAGCGACATATTGCAAAGTATTGACTATTTATTTGCTTTCGATCTAATTTTTCTATAATTTTATAAAAATATATATAGCTCTTACTATAAAAAAACCATATAACACAAAATTTGTACAAGATTTATTAAAATAAGATACAATTTTTCTATCAAACTTTTATACTTTTTAATCAGAATTTTCAGAAGAATTTCTACACATTTTCGTCAAACTTTTACCCTTTTCAATCAGATTTTTGTTTTGGAAAAATCTTAAATATGCAATTTTACAACCCTTGAAGTTTTAATTCAAAAAATGCAATTTTGAAGAGGGTTATGCAATCGTTATATGAAGAAAATGCACGAGATCCTCAGGCAAGTTTTTTTTTTTTAAATGAACGAAATTTTTTAGCCGCTTTCATTTTCTATACTGAAATTTAATGGCTCATAAAAGAGCATATTACAGATTTCCCTAAAATAAGGTCAGACTGAAAAAGAAATAATTTTGATGAAAACGCATTGCATTTTTTTTTTATTTACACTAAGTATCAAACTTGGAAACTCCTGTAGAATACACTATATTTGCATAAAAAATTATTAAAATTAAATAAATAAGATACAAACAAATTCTTAAAACTATCTGTTTTTTCAGATTTTTGAATGTCTGCTTTTAATAATATTTTTCAAATTCATGCGACAAATACGGATTTTTCCTACGGTCTCGATGAAGTTTGCCCCTCAACCTTAATCTCAAAACTAATAAGTTTTGGGTTTCAGTCTATTTTCCTTATATAGATAAAGTCGTATATTTTCAATCGAGAATATGTAGTTCTTGTCGATAATTTATCTTCTTATTCTTTTATTGTCTCTTCCGGGGTCCATCAGGACAGCATTTTGAGCCTTTTTTGGGGATTTTTTATTTGCAGACAACTTAAACTATTCTTATTAATACATTCTTTAATCAGACTTCAACAACCTTCAGTCATAGGGTGATAGGAATCTACTTCAACTAAATATTAAGAAACGCTCTTATATGTCATTTTCTAAGTCTAAGCATTTGAAATTATTTATAAATAGTTATCACATAAATCATCATCTTTTGGCTCTACAGCTCTTTGTGAACTTTGGCCTGCTGCACGTGGGACCTCCATACGTCTTGAACGGTTGCGACTTTTTTCCAGTACGTTACCCTAAGTTTCTTGATGTCGTCCTCTAGTTCGTCGGTCCATCTTGTTTTCGGCCTTCCTTTTGCTCTAGTGTTGAACGCTCTGGCTTCTATGATTTTTACATAAATACTCTTAATCAAATTAATGATTTGGAAATAGTTCTTAACTCCAGTTAACTTTCAGTTTCTTAGCCATTTAAGTTTTGTCATCGCCAAATCGTTTTCTACACTTGCCTTCATTCAGCGTTTTTCTTTCGATTTTACTGATCCATCACTAAGTACTTCTGGTGTACGATCTAAGCTGGAAAACGTCGTTTTTATTTTGGGGACATATCGTCAGTGCCACAGCAATAGACTTTAATATATACAAAAGAAATTTCTTCGTTTTGCACTCGGATTTTTAAACTTCATTGATCCGATTCCTTCATTCAAAGAAAGGTGTAAGTTACTAGATTTCAAATCGTCACAAAATAGAAGAATTATAATATCAATCTCCTTTGTTTTTGTTATTATTATTCTTATAAATGGGACATTTGACTCGTCTTTACTTCTATTCGATCAGTCCAATTTTTGAATAATAAAGCTAAACGTGCCCAAGCAGCAAAAATGCAATGCAAACTATGGTCATTTGGCTTCAATTCTTGCACGTGCTGTATTTTATAAACACGTATGCCAAAATCCTTACGTAAAAGTTACCACTTAGTCGAAGTTAAAAACGACAACGAATCGACATTTCGGCAAACCTCACTGAACAGAAATGACAACACAGTTTACAGCCATTTTCAGCTGTCAAACCATAATTGTCGATACCGATAGTTCTTTTTCAGTTAAAAAACACCCGACATATGCATATATAATTGGCATGTACACCCTTTACAGGGTGCTTTGCTAAGCGCCTCCTCCAATTAAAGGCTTCTTGATGTTCTTGCACAAATGGAAGGACTTACAGTTTTAAGCCGGCTCTGAACAATAGATGGTTTTTTATGATGAGCTTTTTTCATGCCAGAGGTTTGTCGATGCCTGCCGAGGAGCGACTGCTATTAGAAAAAGGTTTCTCTAGCATTTCATTCAAGCCCCGCGCACATTTGGCTATGGCGACCGCCAAAACCTTACTACGAGTCTGAAAAATCGAAGATATACAGATGATGAGAAAACAAGAAAATTTGTAATTTCACGTGCATATGACACTTTTTCTGAATAACAGAAAAAAACTGATTTTTGTCGCACGTACTTCATTTGAAATGTGTCTGAATATCAAATTATTTAATGTGGAGTATTGTAACGGTAATATAAATTTATCGCAAATGAGCCTGCAGGCGCCAGCTTTCCAGTAAAAGAGCATGGGGATCTCAAATTGGCAATATTGCACACTTTATCCAGTCACAAAAGAAAACTTATACTTTCTTTCATATTTTAACTTAAAAAAAAAAGTTACAAGTAGTCCCTGGATTCATATCAATCAATGGCAAGATGTCAACACCGAAGAAAAAATCGACTTGTCGGGATTTTAACACTTTCGACAGGACTTCGATACCTAAAAAACACTACAACAAATGCTTATTATTTGTTTATAAAAGTACAACTCATTGTCTAGAAAAACCATATGAATTCTATACTCCAATACTCAAATTCTGTAGAAAAATTAGGAAAATTCTAGAGCAATTTTTTTAAATACAGTTTTATGGCTTAATAGATTCTAGTATAAGAAACTGTAACTTTTAAAGTAGTATAAGATCTCGTTGATCTCGGTGTTGCGCATGTTCCCCATACAAAAAAATTATTATGCATTTGCATCAATTTTGGTTGACATCTTCGCATAAATGGAGCTCATCGGTTTTATTCACAGCCCTTCAACGGCACTAAAATGCTCTCGAAAATTTACCAAACTGTAACTTTTTCGAAGCACTGAGGTAACTGATAAATCTTCTGTGGGCTCTAGATGCTCAAGCCGCAAATGTTTACTTTTTTATGAAGATATATCATCAATTATCATTAAATATGAATTTCTTTCCGAAAAATTCGCATACAGAGCAATGATTTCTGTACAACATTTTAACAATTTTGTCAACTCTAATTTTTACACCACCCAGAAATCATACGCAAATATTGAAAAACTCCATATTTGTTCATGAGTGCAGTTGTGTGCACAAGTAAATAATCCAAAAGAATAATTATTCTATTAACCACACATGAAATTCCCACAGCCACGCATTTTATAACGAAAAAAATCCAAACGAAGCATAAAACTACACTAATACACTGACGCAATTGCACATATACACATTGAAGTGCGCATAAAATACTTTTCTGCTATTGTGGCTCCCACACCATGTGCCGCATAAAACCACTTCCGGGCGCAAAACTCAAATGCAAATGAAACGGCACTTCCGAAATGACACACAAAAAAACAATGCAAACACACGAAGAATGAAGAAAATAGGGATATGTTAAGTAGAGAATATAAAATGAATGGCGGTGAAGGGCGAGAGTGTGAAAAGTGCGGAAATGGCGCAAAAACAGCGTTTACAACATTAACGCATTTCGAAGTTGAACGAAATCAATAGAAACAGAGAGAGGGAAAGAAAGAAAGAAAGAAATTATGCCAAAGAAAGCGAAGTGAGGCACAAAATGGCCATCAAACATAACTTCGACTGCAAAAACAAAAGCAATAACAACAAGCAATTGAAGAAAAGCAAAACACCGAACAAAAGCGTCAAAACTATAAACTAAAAGCGGAATCATTGAAGACAGCCACACGCCGCAATGCCACTACGCCATAGAATACATATTCGACATGGAAAAAATGCAGCTGTGTGTAGCTATAAATGAAATTGTTATGAGCAACAGAAGTGAAATAAAAAAAAAATTGCAAAAAAAAAATGGTTGGGCGTATACGCACCTACACACACATATGAATGCGTATATACCTAAGGGTAAGAAGAAAAATTTTATGGCGATTTTGCAATAAAACATAATACGAAATGAAGTCTTTCGTCCGCCGCATTCACACACTCACTAAGCACCGTACGAATTTGTATTAATTTTTATGTGTATGCATGTACATGTGTGCTCATGTGTATGTGAGCGAAATAGTTATGAGCGTACCAGCTGGCAAGCGCCTCTAAGTGGGCACATAACATGGCAAGTGATGACAAAAGGAAAGGCATAGTGAGTGAGGCATAGAAAACGGAAGGAAACTTCAACAGTAACGGCGTCATCAGCGACAGCAATGGTGAATTTTATCCTTTTTCGAACACTAGCATGCTATGTAATTTCTCATATAGAAATACATACGCATGTATGTGCATTAGGGTGGGTACATTTTTTTCGTGAACGCTCCCAGCAGATTTGAAAATAAAAGGACATTAGCACATAGCTCTGTAGTCAATTTTGAGCACCCAGAATTTTTTTTTTATTCCAATTTATTACAACTATCAACTTTGGACATTTAGTAATTTTTATAACAATTATGGAAATATAAGCGTAACTATTATTGAAAGTACATTTCTTTTTATAGCATAAGAGGGATAATGCATTTAAGAATTATATAACATAAAAGAATAAGGAGAATAGGTTCACATATGAATTATTGCTGAGATCTATTTTAATGATGTAGTATTTGCTAGGGCTGTCAGAGTTATTCGTTTTAGTCTTCGTTTTTGCAGTTCTGAATGTGGAATTTTCAGCATTTCTTCTCTCGTGTGTGTTATTATTATTATGATTGGCTGTTTATGCACTGCGACCTGAAGATATCTATTGTGCAGCCATGTAGTCTACTCAAACAGTTTTAGGCTGCTAATGAATCCTAAAACTGATGCAGGCTTAATTACTACCGAGCGGTTTGGATCTATAGCCCCATTTACTAAGTCATTTCTCTTTCCAGTAATCGATTAGGCTTCGTTGTTCCTGCTCATGCAGAAAGGCACTTTTGAAGCTGTTATTTACCCCGCAGAAAGATTCAGGACCTATGAAGGGAGTGTTTGCTTCCTTTTTCGCTAAAGTGTCGCAATTTTACTCCCTTCGTGCCCCTCATGTCCGGGAACCCTCATCAATGTGACAAACTTTCTCTTGATGCTAGAGTGTTGAGGATTTTAAAACATTCCCAGACCAACCTTGATTATGACTATCCAGCGATTTTAGAGCTGCTTGACTGTCAGAACAAATGTTAATATTGCCACAGTGTTAGTAATCTGTGAATATGATTTGCGCTGCATTCTGAAATGACGTCTTCAATAAATTTAAATTTGTGGTCCCTGTGTGTATCGTCATTGGTTATGTACGGGCCTGCGTTTGTGATAGTCCTTGAGATTTTTCACTGTAGTCGTTGGATTATTTTAAGGTTTGTTTTGCTGCTGTTCCCCATAGTTCGCTGCCATATTTCCAGATTGGAGTTATACGAGTTTTGTAGATTACCAATTTATTACCAAGTGAAAGTCGCGAGTCGTTTCATAGTAGCCAGTAGAGTTGTCTGAATATGTCTTTAACTTCATTTCTTGTTTAAAGTATATGCTCCTTCCGGGTCAGTTTTCCATCAATTATTATGCCTAGATATTTGGCTTTTGTATCATATTTACGGACTTTATTATCTGTAGTCAATATTTGTGGAACACCCTTTCTGTTTGTGTAGATTACTTGGATAGTTTTATCTGTGTTAATTTCGATTCCCCATGTATTGAACCAGGTCGTCGTTGAGTTAAGTAACTGTTGTAGTTTATTTGTGGCAACATTTAAGTTTTTATTGGAGGTCATTAAACCGATGTCATCAGCAAAGGTTGCAATCATGCTATTGTCACTTGAGCAGGGTATATCAGGTGAATTAATAATGTATAAAAGTGACCCCAAAAGGCTTCCTTATGGCATAGCTGTTTCCATACGTGGAGCATTCGTCCTTTAGCATAAAATATCTTTCATTACGGTAACTCAACAGTAGATAGTAGTCTGTTGGAAGTATTTTTTTTAATTTGTGCAGTAGTAGTCCACGATGCCATACACTGTTAAAAGCCTTAGCTACGTCAAGATATACTGCGATGCAATAATTTTTGTTGTCAATTTCCTTTTGTATTTTATTTGTTACTCTGTGTACCCACTGTATTGTTGTATATTTTCGCCGAAAGCCAAATTGCTGAGAGGGAATGATGTCGTTAGCTTGCATTAGCGGATCAAGACGGTCATTAATCAATTGCTCAAATAGCTTCGACAAAAAATGCCAAGAGACTTATCGGTTTGTATGATGAAGGCTTGTTGGCCTCTTTACTTGGTTTTGGCAGCGTAATTATTTCAGTAACTTTCCAAGGCAAAGGGAAATATTTCGGTCTTATTGACAAGTTAAATATATCCTTTAGATACTTAATTATATCGTCGGGTAGCTTCTTAAGAATTTGTTCATTAATTTTTGTTATATATATTCTTAATTTTGGTCAGTATTTCATGTATGGTCACTTTTCTGATTTTTCCATCCTTGAATTCATATTTATCAGATAAGTTATTTTGTTACCTATTTTTTTGATTATAGAAGGTATTTTTGAAGTGTTTCACAAATGCGCAAGCTTCATCCAAATGTGTTTTAATCCACGTATTATTTTCGGTAAGAATTGCATGTTGGTGAAATGTTTTTGTATAATTTATTCCTCCCTTTCCATAGTTGGAATTTGTTATTTTTTTTAGAGTCTAAATTTGCCAGATCAGATTATAGCTTTTTATTTGCTGTACCTTTTTTATTCCTTTAACATCTGTTTAATATCTTTAGTCATCTTGTTTAAGATTGTTTTGTCGTTTGGATGTCTTGTTGTTTGCCATCGTTTCGTTAATTTTCTTTTAAGTTGTACCTTCTGTCTAATGTAGTCCGGAATATACTCTTTTTTGGTTGTGTGTTTGACTGTTGGCCTGAAAATTGTGAGGGATTTATAGCAATAAAGACAGAAAATAGGAAATATACACCTCCTGTTGAAAGCTTGCTGGATCAAAACCCTGGATCTAAACTGGATCTAATCTAAAAAAAATTAGTGATAGTAAGAAAATGTAAATAATAGATTTTTTAAATTGTATAAAATTTTACTCCTTTTGGTTTGTTTGCACGTTTAAAATCAAATTCACATGAAAAAATTACTTATGGTACAGTCATATTTGCCACTAAAATATAAAAAAAATACCATTTGTAATTTGCTTTGTTGTGCAGTCATCGAGTACTTTAAATTAAATTTAAATATTAAAAAAAAATATTGTATTATACAAAAAACTCGTCCAGTACAACTTTCTAATAGAAAAAAATAACACTCATAATACTTTGGTCAATATTATTATTATTATCGTTGTTATCATCGTATTATTATTAGGCTACTTTGCACTGCAACCAAAAGAGATTTATTGTGCAAGCCCTGCTGAGGTATCCTATATTTTAAAGCTTTTTTAAAAATTTTTGCAATGGGTTTATTGCTCTACAATTTATATGGAGGCACGGCAATAACACCAAGGTGGTATAGCCGTTTTCTGCCTAGCGCAGGACATTTACAAAAGATGTGTTCTAAATTTTCAGTGTCCATTTCACAGAATCGGCAGATGATAGTCTCAGAGAGATCAATTTGGTTTAAGTGGTATCCCAGACTACAGTGCCCTGTAAAGTAACCAGTTAGAAGTCTAAAGTCTACTCTGCTAAGTGTAAGTAGCTTATCAGATGATGATGTGTCGGTATAACAGGGGCTATAAAAACATGTCTAACTGACGCATTAGGTGTGCTCTTAGGAATACCATTGATTCCCATTTTAATCGAAAAAGAAGCGCGTTTGAGCGCTTTAATATTGCAAGACCTTTCTGATCTAAAAAGTGGAGATATGAAAGGGCATTTGAAGATCTTAAAAGACTTCCGCAATACTCCTATTTTTTATAGGGTGGATACATTATCTCCTAACCCCATTATCTTCAGGAACTTTTAAGTTCTTATTAGTGAACGTAAGCAGAAAGTAGGTATAACGTAGAAAAGGTACACCGATTGATCAAAATTAGGAGATGGTGGAACAGAGGTTGTTATCATTGGGGAGAGAGTTTTAAGTAGCGAGCCACAAACGCGGCGCACAGCCAACTAGTCTAGGGTGCCTCGCCTTCTCATGTTGGCTCGCTCCCGAACGGATGCACGAAAACTCCCCAAAGGGTACTTGAGCCAACCCCGGAAATTGTGAGCTACTTGAACAATATGCAGAAGAATCGTCCTGGCCACTCCCAAGTGAATGGCAATCAGTAACTTTCCCCACTTACGTGGACTTCTACATATGGCAGCATCCTCCCTTGAACTCGGTCAAACGGTCATGTAAGCGGTTATCGCGCGGAGGATATGAGGGAAATGAAATAGTAGACCATCTTGCTAAAAAAGGGCCAAACATGTCCTTAATTGGTCCTGAGACTTTTTGTGGGCATACACCAAAGGGCCACGTCAACAAAACTTTTCAGATGGTGGGAGAAGAAGAAGTTCATTAAACTCTGGCGAAATGCTATCGGTCAGCAACAAACGACATAATTCCTAACGCCTGACAGATGATGCGGTGCAATTTGTTAAGGTCATTTACCGCCTTTCGTTGTTAAACTTTAAGCTATGGAAACGTAAGTGACTATAATTTTAAAAACTGTAGTGAAACTCCAGTACGTTATTCTGGGGCTGAGTCGTCATGATTTTCCAAAAAGCCTCGTGCAGGCAAAGAATGCTCTTGTGGCTTTTGCAGTGACTTTCTTCAGATGAGACTTCCAAGTGAGCGTTTTTTCAAGATTGATATCAAGGTAATTTACTTTTGTGGGGAGTTTAAGAACCAATATTCCTTTTTCTAGTAAACGGCATTAACTCAGTTTTAAATGGGTCAATAGAGAGCCCTTTATCAGTTCGCCATTTTTGTATTATACTGAGGGCATGTTGCATGCAAATCGAAATGCTATCCTCATGTAAGCCTAGTATACATAGTCAGATCATCAGCACAGCCTTGATTTTTGAATCTCAGATTGTTCAGTTAGTTGTTCAGTTAGTGGAGAAGTTCGCCTATTAGTAAAGTCAACAGAAGTGACCTTGATAGAATTTATTCTTCCTCCTAATTCTGCATTGACCGTTCTTTGTTCGATATTAATCTTCATATTGACTGCATTTTAAGTAAAGACAGCTTCCTCTAAAATTTGTGTTGCTCGTAATTTACTTTACTTGTGAGCTTTGCTCTAGTTGACTTTGTGTCTTAGAATTTTATTTAAAATCCCAATTTGCGAGAAACGATGTACAAAAAAACAAAATATTGACCCGCCCTTATATATATATATATATATATATGTATGTGATCATACCACTATTAGATATGAATGCAGACATAAGTAAATGAGTGGTCTGGAGACTAGCAATCAAAATTTGTAATATTTCCTAGCAGGCACACATGCTGCTATACCCACACACATATGCATGGAAATACATATTTACATATAAATGGATATCCACATTCAAATACATATCCGCAAACAAATACATATCTACATTCAAAGACATATACACAAACAAGTACGTACGTACCACGCCCGCTCATTTCCATTTGCTTCTTCTTATGTGCTTACAGTCAAGCCGTGCCATTGCGTGTATGCAATTTAAAAAAAAGCACAGCAATACAGCAATGTGGATAATATGCACACCAACACCTACTTACTTATGTAGAACGGAAACGGAAATATTTCTTGTCAGCAGTTTTATTTGTGTGCTATTGTGATTTTTATATGCGGCATACGAGTATTCCTTCCTTAGCTTATCTATGCATGACGCCTCTGCCATACGACTAGCTCAGCTTAATCCCGTATACTTATTGGAGCTGTGGCTACTTTCTATTTTTTTCTTGTATTTTTGTTGTTTTACATATATACTTAAACGTATATGTTCCGCTCGATACTTCCTAATACTTATACAACATTTGCTTAGCGTGCAACAAAAGCGGATATGAGTGAGTGGTGAAATAGAAGTAAAATAGAACATAAGTACAAATTAGCCTTGTTTCGAAAAATTGATAGAGAAGTAAGTAAGATGTACATTAAAGTTTAAATGGTATCAGAAATTCCTCTGTCAGGTGTTAGGAATTGTGTCGCTTGTTGCTGACCGATAGAATCTCGCCAGAGTTTAATGAACTTCTTCTTCTCCTGAAAAGTTCGTTGATGTGGCCCTTTGTAAGTCCTTCAAAAGGCTCAGGACGAATTAAAGACATGTTTGGCCCTTTTTTAGCAAGATGGTCCGCTATTTCATTTCCCTCATGTCCTCCGCGTGATAACCACTTACATGACCGTTTGACCGAGTTCAAGGGAGGATGCTCCCATATGTAGAAGATCACGCAAGTGCGGTAAGTTACTGATCGCCTCGAAAAATGTATAGAAAAGTAAGTAAGATGTACATTAAAGTTATAGTGAATGTAAATACTTAGAATTTTACAAACATCTGCTAATAAAATTTAGCAAAAATTAATCAGAAAATGCCGAAAAAACGAATGCCATTCAAAAACGGTTGTTGGGACATATCGCGAGATATAGACATCTTTGGGCATTGGTGGGGTGGCATACGTTCAATATTGCATGAACATTTGGTCCGCAAAAAGATTTGTTCACGATGGAAATTTAACAAATGTCCAAAAACGGACTCACGCCTATTGAGTGTAAAAGAAATGTTAAAGAAATTAAGCCACCTTAGCTCAGAGTTCGTCTATGACAATATACCAGGTGACGAATCTTGGACTTATGCATATGAGTCAGCAACCAAATAACAATCTATAGTGTTGGTGTTTCAAGAAGACTTACTCTAACTTACCTGTTTTTTCAGAAAATCTGGTCATGTCGCAATTGTCATAGAACAGTGAATTCTGAGTAGTACACAACCACTCACTTGCTAGAAGGTTTCGAAGAAATGCATAAGACAAAGGCAACCGCCGAAGGCGAACTGTCCTTGACAAAGACAATGCGAACTCTCACGTATCGACTCACACAACAGAGTTTTTGAGCACTCAAAGGATCCAGTTAATGGGGCATCCGCCTTACAGCTCTGAGTAAGCACCTAATGATTTCTTTTTATTCTTGAAAATCAGAAATAAAATGCGAGGCTACCGTTTTTCAATGCCTGAAGAAGATATTGAATCTTTTAAAAAACACCTTTTGGAGGTATCCACTTCTGAGTGGCAAAAGGTATTTGAAAATAGGCTTACGCGAATGCAAAAGTATATTGACTTGCAAGAAGAATAGCTTGAACAAGAATAAAGCTATTTGCATTATTATGTTACTGTGTTTTCAAAAATATATAAAAGGCAACCCTCGTATTAGGAAGTTAGATGGAAAGTTTCTGTGTATAAATAATTAAAAAAATAAAATTAAAAGTTAACGTACTCGTGTATGTGCGCCATGATTGACAATTTCTTCGAAGATGGTTTATTAATTTCCAAAAACTAATCATTTAACTTCTACAAGTACAACAACCTTTTTGGCGATTTTACGATTCCAACTCAGGATGTAAGACCGAGATCCATGTAGTAAAATCACAATATCTCTTTGCACTCGAATGTAAAAAATTGTTGTATGGTCATGCCAAGTTTGGATCGAAATATGTTGCTTGCGTGCATATAGTAAAATTTCATGGGAAATTAGTTTTTCAAATATTTTAATACATTACCTCTCCAACGAGAGGATCATTTAGACCCCTACTTGGGAAAATCTACATCAAATGGTATTTATGCGGTCGCTAGGGGGCTAAAATTATCTAGAAGAATTCACTAGGGGTATTCTAAGAAAAAATAATTATATGAAGAACGTGAAGGTTAGCTTAGGTTAGGCTAGGTTAAGTGGAGTAGTTGTCAATCGGCACGCACATCCTTTACACTCCTGAGTCTTCTTTCAACCCATTTGAGCTTTTCACGAATTTTGTTCATTTCGGCGACTATATTTGTAAGACCTCTTCAATGCTGTCAAGAAAGTCGAATTCAAACTTGAAAAGTCTTTTTATGTACCTATAGAGCAATGCATGTAGACAGCAGTATTCCATGTTTCTCTTTTTCAACATCTTGACAGCGTCAACAAAAGTCATTTTGTGGTACCGCCAGTATATTTGCATGCCTTCCCATTAGACAATGTCCTGTTATGGCCAAGTAAAATAAAATACTCAATAAAATAAAAATATAGTATGTGCCCTTAAAATATGCAGCAATTTTTTTAGCCTCTCTTTTAAAAGCACATAATTTAGAATATACCCTAGTATACAATTCCACTTCAAGAATTAATTTGTCTGTGTTCCAATTGTGTGGACATGTTTCTTTTCTATTATCTGTGAACTTCTACGTCCTTTGGATAATGATTTTATCTGAGAATACCTCGAGTGAAATCTTCAGTTAAATAATTTTCTATAACATTTTAACCCACCAGCGACCGTTCAAACACCATTTTATTAGACCCTCAGAAAAAAGAGTTTAAATGACCCTTTCGTGAAAGCGCTAATGAGCTAAAACGTTCCACCAAATTAATACCTTATTTTGTTTTTTTGCAATTTATACCTAAAACACTCAGTCAAAATATTGCTTAATTTGGTCATACGAAAATGTTTGACTGAATATGCAAATACATTTAAATGCCTTACTATATAAGTTCAAATATTCAGAATGAATATTCTTTCCGCCCCCAAAAAATTAACGTTAAATTATTGCAAAGTATTACTAACTTAGTGTCATAAGCGTTTGCTTATTTAATTTTCGATAGCAGATGCAAAATATAACAACAAATTGAAGTGAGTAGACAAGCACAGCCGTTTATCATTTGAAAAAGTTGATTGATTTGGAGGTGCTTTATATTCTGCCGAAGTATTCTGTACATATATTCTACACATACTCACACATACTACCAACACATACAAGAAAAGGTCAATATTTTAAGCCATTAAAGAGCCTTTAACCATTTTCGTTATTTTTACGAGCAAACTTGACAGCTAACGGTAATATAGCTTATTGTATAAAACGATTTGAAACTGGATGTGCTCGTTAAATTGGCCTAAATTTCATAGCTGAGCAAAATGATGAGTACTTAGTTGAACTCGTAAAATTCCTAGTAAAATGCCACATTCCCATAAAAATACGGAAATATCAAATAACGGATATCTGTTACTTGACTTGATTTTGTTGGTCCGAAGTTTACATTTAAGTTTTGTCAATATTACCAACGTCAAGTGAGTGAATTTGTATGCCATGCCATGTGACAGTAAAAGCTATGTAGAAAAAAATGCATATGTACGTGAAACTACGGATTTATTATAGCAAGGTTGCTTAGTCAGTTTCTAATTTTCTCATCAATTTAGTTTTTAAAAAATTGTAAAGCAGCAAAGGAATAAATCTGCAAAAAAAAGTTTTAAGTTCATATATACAATCTATGATAAAAATACGTATATCAGGTTAAAGGGGATATACAGGCATGTTCTGCAAATCGTTTTCGGGCAATATTTTCGCATTTTCCGTTTTCAAATCGTTTGACATGTTCTGTAAATCGTTCCGTTTTCGTTTTTTTTTCGAACCTCAGCAAATCGTTTTTTCACCCTGTTCTGGAAATCGAAATCGTTAAAATTTTCCAGTTTTATTTTCGGCAACTTAAACGTTAGCGGTTTGTGATATTCTTAAAACTGTTTGTTGAAATAAATTTATCAAAATGTGAGTATTTACTCAAAATAACTGCATATATTTATGTAAATAAAAGTGTTTATTTAAAATATTTAAAACTTATTCAAAAACTTTTAGGGGAAAACACAAGAACTCCAAGCAAGAGCTAATTTTAGTCGAGTTTATGGAATCTCATCCAGATTTGGCGAAGAATTTTTCGAAGGGCGACAGAGTTGCTGTTGAGGAAAAGTGGAAAGAGCTAACGACGCTGCTAAATGCAGAAGGGCCGTCCCAAAAAGATGTTAATGGATGGAAAAAGTAAGTATTTAGTCAAATATTTAAATAAATATTTTTGAGTTGTCTTTTTTTCAAGATATGGTCTGACTGGAAGGGGTGCATTCGGAAAAACGTTGCCCATAACAATCTAGAATCGAGGGCAACAGGAGGTGGACCCTTTAATAAGCATGTACTGACGAGCAACGAAGAATGTGTTGCAAGATTTTGTGGAATTTTTGCAGCCGTTGAGGGCATAAGCCATTGTAGAAGCTTTGGAACAGAAGATAATAATAGCGCTATCGAATCTGAGGAAGAACGTCCCCAAACAAGTAGGGAAGCGGTGGCTACCCCGAGAGCTGCAAAAAGGCCACGAGTGTCAACGCAGGACAGCCTTCAGTCGTGTATGGCAACGCAATCTAGTTGTATGGAGAAAATATCCACAACTTTAGATAAAATTTGCGAAAACCAACACAAGATTGCAAAATCGCAGGAAGATGAAAGGGAAGAGATTCGACGACTTCCTCGTGTTGTTGAGAAACAAAATGAATTGCTGGCAGAGCAAAATCGCTTGAAGACTCAAAGTATAGAGCAAAAGCAAAGACATTACCTCAAAATGGAGCAGTTGCAACAGGAAACAGTTAATATTAAAACTAAAATGCTTGAGATAGAGACTAAAAAATAAATATAAAAGAATCTTATTGAAATGTTATGTATATATTTACTTTTAATATGAATAAATTTTATGTTTCATAATATTAAATTTCTAGCAATAGAGTCTCTTATATTTCTGCCAACACTATTTAAACTACTGTTTTCCTCATTTTCAGCAATTTCCTCATCAATTGGATTGTTTTCTAATACGGTTTCTGTTTCAATGTCATCTATTTGATTACTCCTACATATGTTATGTAGTGCGCAACAAACATTTATTATCTTCACTACCTTTTGCGGCGTATATGGCAGGGTAGTTTTCAAACAACGAAACCGACTTTTTAATACTCCTATAACACGCTCAACGATGTTACGTGCTTT
Organism: Anastrepha fraterculus; assembly: GCA_037575425.1. Taxonomy (NCBI): domain Eukaryota; kingdom Metazoa; phylum Arthropoda; class Insecta; order Diptera; family Tephritidae; genus Anastrepha; species Anastrepha fraterculus. The sequence goes on along the minus strand of JAYXIM010005180.1, from coordinate 1,527,806 downwards.
TGCATGCTGCTGGTTAAATCTGTGTTCTGCCGATCTTGGGCCTGGGTTTCTATATGGAGTCAGTAGAAATGGCTCTATACCAAAACCAGAATCTCCCAGTAGCCAAGACCCTCGGTCACCAGCTTCATACTGCGATAGGTAATAGTGTTTTGCACTGCTCATACTAAATAAGAAAGCGTCATGGCTTGCACCAGGCCGAGTTGCATCAACTGCTCTTATTATCATATCAAAATCACAAATCTGTAAAATAAAGGCAGTAAATTTTAAATTTTAGAAACACAATTTAAATTCATTCTTACAATCATTGCGTTTATGCTAAAAAATCCTTTTCGGTTAAAAAATAGATGCTCGTTCTCAAAAGGTTTAATCAGAGCCACATGTGTTCCATCAATACACCCTATTACTCCTGGAATACCGAATTTTTCTACAAAATGAAGTTTTGATTTTCTAGACTCCTCTTCAGACATTTTCAGCTTAATCCACTTAGGACACAGAACATTTTCCAAAGCATTGATCTTTTCGGATAATATTTTTGAGACTGTGCTTCTACCCATAGCAATATCTGTATCCTTTCCGACGGAACGTTGATAGGAACCTTCTGCGAAAAACCTAAGACTTGCTGCCAGCTTTAATAAAATAGGTATGGACGTTTCCTTGACGAAAGATTTTACTTCATTCAGCACTTCTAAAAAAGCGTACTTGTTTAGGCGATAGTTGGAAACAAATCTAAAGTAGAAAAACTTAATGAATGCCACAAAGTATAACCATTTCTAATCTTACGTAGAATCCGGTGAACTGAGAGGATTCGAATGGTCTCTTAAACGCCGCCTATCTATTCTACTTTGGTAATCTTGCTCCTGTTCGTTTAACACATAAGCTGCCATAAAAAACATGATAATTTTTTAATTAAATCCGTTTATTTTGAAATTATTTCGTATTTTTTGCCAACGAATTCTTTTGTCATTTGGTTTGTTTAATTGCCAAAGAGAAATCAGCTGTTTCAAACTTAAGTTCGAATTTAAATGAAATCGGACGAATTACAGAACACCCAAAACAAAATCGTACGAATTGCCATTTCGGATCCGAATTGAAATCGCGCGATTTTCAGAACATGCCTGATATTCATGTTTGTTTACTTTTCGCTGGAATAACTCAGTATAAAAATGTTCTTTCAAAAATGTGTATTTAACCATTAGAAACTCCTTAATGAATTATTTTGAAAAAAATAAAGCTCAAAGGTATGTGCAATATATCTTTATGGTGTATAGGCAGTAATACATACCACAACTACGTTTTTCTACTGTTTTATAAAAATTAAAATAAAATAATCATTGAACTTTCCTCCTATGAAATGAAGTATACGCAGTGGATACCTCTGTGCCCATTTTAACCTTTGAAACTTTAACGTACCTCAAAAAATTCAATTGATGAGAAAACTAAAAACTAGGTGTGCATCATTACTACAAATACTACAATAATAGTTTCACGCACATATGAAATTTTCCTTACATAAAATTGGTGATTTTTGCGGGAGGTGCTGTGGTTATCTTAAAAAGTAATACAAACTCCTGGGAATAGTGATATAGTAAACTAATGTTTACAAGCAATTTTAGAATTGAAAATCGAAAGCTTTTCAAGAGTAAACCATTTGTGTGGCACAAAGTTATAATAAAGCAGCCCTAAGCGTTTTTTTTTTTTTTTTTTTTTTTTTTGGGAGACAAGATTTCCTAATTTTAGTTTGGTTAGATAAATGCTTATGTAACGCACAAAACGATTTCTAATAGAAAAGTTCTTCTCAATTTAATACAGGAGCATTTTATAAGAATCCGCTTGTGGAATATCATAACTCGGATATTTCACAAAAGGATCCCTTTTTGCAAGTCAATTTAGCCACTTTTTTAAGGAAAGTCAAAAAATTATCGTTGGACCTTCCCCTTCCACTAGAAACCGGCCCAGCTCGCTGGCAACAGCGGTGCAGTCAACATCGCTCCGCGCGTGAAAGCTGTTTTAAAAATGTGTTAGGATTTTGCAGTGGCGAAAATGCAGCGATCGTTGGAGCAACGTTACTCGATCAAATTTTGCGTAAAGCTAAACAAAACGAGTACCAAAACCATTGGGCTATTGAAGGAGGCTTACGGGGGATCAATCTCTGAACAGTGTCCAGGTAAAACGGTGGCACAAGTCGTTCAAGGAAGGCCGGGAGGACGTTGAAGACGAACAGCGATCTGGAAGGCCTTCGACGACGCAAACAAACGAAGATGTGAACCGAGTTCGTGAATTTTTAAACATTGACCGTCGTGCTAGTTTATGTGAGATCAGTGAAGAGTTAAACTTAACTTATTACAATGTGCGGGAAATCGTAACCGGAAAACTTGAAATGCGCAAAGGTGTGCCACATTGGTTCCAAAGGTTTTGACTGATGAACAAAAGCAATTGCGTGTGGAAAAAAGTCGTGAAGTATTGGAAAGCGACGAACAGGATAATTCTTTAGACAATTGTATCACCTGTCCCCTCCGGGCTTCTTCTTATTCCCGCGCCTGAAAAGAAAGCTGAAGGGGAGGCGTTTCGACTCCATCGAGGCGATCCAAAAAACTGTGACAGCCGAATTGAACGCGATTCCGGGGGATGAGTTAAAAAATGTTTCCTGCAGTGGAAGGACCTTTCGCAGCGGTTTATTGACGCTCAAGGGTCCTTTTTTGAAGAATATTAGTTGTATAAACCAAAAGGTGTAATAAAACTGCTTAAAAAAATAAGGCTCTTTACTTTTCAATCAAACCCTGTATATCTACTTGTGAATAAAGTAAGGCAAATACTCCCTTGAGAGAATAGGTTATAAGGAGTCAAGTGCCTAAAATTTGCAATCTCTTAATAGCGAATGTGCCTCTGCCAACTGCTTGATGCCCCGACATCACCGCTACTCAAGAGATACAATGGTAAAAAGCTATGTAGAATAGAACAATAGTTGCCAATCGTTATTTTTAACATTCTGATCTATCGCGAACCTCGAACCTATATCGATAAAGCGTGCTTCTAGTGATTCCGATAAGCGTGCGATCTAAGAACTAGATAACTTACCTTCACATTGCGGAAAAAACCAACAACCAACAGCAGCAGAAGGGCTCGACATGGAAAATATGTATTTTATCACTCCTTTCTCGATCGATTCTGCTCTAAGAGAGTATTGCTAACCCACCAACCTGCTCGAACAATAGACACATTTCTCGATGCATACATAAAAAATAGGATTTCGGGCAATAAACCAGTAGAAATGACTAGTCAAATGAGGATTCCGACTTCGCCAAAAGTCTAAATGAAAGAAGTATTATTCCAAAAATAAGAGTGAAACTGGAATGCGTCAGTAAGAAGAACTTGAAGTTCTAGCAAATAGTATTAAGGCACAAAAGTTCAACGAAAAAAATTGGCCGACTTACAGAAAGTTTGAATCTAAGTAGATTTAGAAGAATAAAGACGAACTGAGAGCTAAGCTACTCACGTATGACAGCACATAGGTTATAAAATGTATGCAACAACTCTTGATCAAAATATGGTTACTAGAATGCATATCTGTTAATGCAACTGTAAGTGTACTCAGCTTACCCATATAGAGGAAATTATCATTGACAACGAGAGCATGGAATTCATATGACTCTGAAAACCCAGGACAGAAGTAGGCAAAAAAGTTGATAACTCTTTCTAGAGGTACGCCAAGTAGGATTTTTAGTAGGATAGAGAGGTCTTACGAACTTTCACCGGATAATGTACCGGGCACTGCAGTTTTTGGTATCATTACGGGAAACTCGGGTTAGTAGAATTAAATATCTTTTGTTTTTGCGAGCTGGACGATGAAACACCAGAGTATATCCACCTTGAATTTGGAGCTCTCGCAAGATGAGGACTCACTCACCTTGGTGGTGTAGCTTTAGATTCATTGGTAATATGAAACAAAATTACCGAGGAGGCGCTCTAATTTATTAGATATCTTCCCAGTGAATTATGGTTGAATAAAATTAAATAAACTGCGCAATTGTGGCGCTGTGCTAATTACCTCATAAAAATGTCTGTAGTCTACCATCAACTATATATGTACTTAGCCCCCTCTAAGTCTTTACAAAAACTCATATCAACTAATCTCGGAATTTTCAATATTCAGGAATAAATACCTAAAGACCAACTCATATTTTTGGGCTACATTTGCTAGAGTAAGCTGGGTTCATTGGAATCCGCGAGGTGCTTCGGTCCTCCTCTGAATGAGGTACTCGTGGACTACGCAGAGAAAAGTACCCTGCACGCATCGAAATCAGATTGGGGTGTTCGTGCCACAAGCTAGGCTTAAGCGACGGGCACTCTAGCATTCTTAGAAGCTCAGTGGGTATGACTACTTGGTGCTTAATTCATGTACACAATCGCTGGACTCGAGCGGTTGCACTGCTGGAAGAATGCAACATCTAGAGGCAGGGCGTGGCTAATATGTTTACGAATAGCTCGAAGTTAGAGCGAAGGGTTGGAAGGGGAGTATTCTACGAGGAGGTCTCCATCAAGCTCAAACTTAGGCTTCCGGATCACTGTAGTGTTTTCCAAGCGGAGGTAGTCGCCATTAAGGAAGCAGTGAGTTGGTTGCTTACTTCTGTAAATTACGTAAATATGTACTTCGATAGCCATGTGGCAATTAGCGCAATAGGGTCGTTGTTTGTGTGCTCGAAATTATTCGAGAAATATTTGATTTCTCTCTCGACCTCATCTAAATAATTTGCTATTAGGCTCATTTGAGTTCCCGATCATAGTAACATATCGCGAAACTGCTGGGCTGATGAGTTGGGACCCTGGTCACCATGACATGAGAAGGTTGGGGTTCCCTTGACAGGCTGTGGTCTACTTTGGTGGTTGGAGACCGGGGACGCTCTAAAAAACTTGTAAGGCTAGGGAACTTCTTACTGGGCCTTGTCCGTTAGGTATACATACGGTTGCAATTGTTTCAAGCCCTTTCTGCATAAGCTTTCTGGAAAATGAAGTGGAATCATCTCAGCACTTTCTTCTGAGCTGTCTTACTCTCGCCGGGCTAAGGTTCAAACATCTGGGCTTTAACTTGTTTGCTATACCTGCGGATATAGCAGGTTTAAGTATCACACATCTGGTGAATTTGATCAGAAACTTTAAGCGTTTAATTGTAATTTGTCACCGTTGGTCGCCATCCCCCAAACGAAAGCTCCTTCTTACTTTTTCCATCTGTTTGGTTATTTTCCCTCTGTTTTTCCTGTGTATAGCTTCACAATGGACGAATTTTGATTCTTTGTCCAAGTGGATCCCTTCGCGTGGGCAGGTTTTTATTCTAACTTTAGTACCCTGCCATCCCAGATATGGGCTATTGTGTTTAATCTATATTTTCGATGTATCACTAAATGTCTACATATACCATCTGTCATTCATCCAGCTATAGGAACACATCATCGCGCAGCATAAAAAGGGCAGACACTTTTGTCGTAAATATTCAGTATTTTGAGTTAACAGTGTTTTGCGTGAAGTAGTTAGGCTATAACTAAAAAATCGCACTACTTCGCACTCTTGCAAACATCAGTGACAAATTGCATGCTAAATCTTTCCCTTTTGGAAATGCATTTTGGTCATGCCTCAAACCGAAAAAAGTTTGCAAAGCTTTGCAAGAAAAATAAAGCCACTATTTGAAAGATTTTGCGCAACCTATGATAATTGCAGCGATTTTTAACATCCATAAAATATTACGTTATTTCACACATACATTTTCATATATTTTCAAAAACTTGCACTAAGCACGCGCAGCTCTTTTAGATTTCGTTGTTATTTTTATTTTCTTTCATAGCTTTTCTTTGCTGCAGCACTTTATCTTCATATCTCAAAAATCTGCACTTTTATTTATGACTCTGCTGCGTGCCCAACTAAAAATACATTATCTCACATTTATTTTTGAAAATTTTTAAAATTAGGTACCAGTGTGTGCAAACACATGGTTCAGAACGTGCAAACATGAAAGCCAACACTAGCAGATTGAAAAGGCGGACGCATGCAGTTAGTTGTGGCAGCCAACACAGCTGAGTGAGTTTGGGTGTAACTGCCATTCACTGGGATCGAAGCCCACTAAATGAAAAAGTGAGAGAAACCTTTTTTTTTAATAGGCATTCGCCGATGCAAGGGACTCTGCGAGGGTTAAACACTATCTGTCATTTGAAACCTTCATTCAATTGTAGGTTCCCCTATTTTTGGAATAACATCAAGATGCATGCTAAAAATTAGAGCAAAAGCTGGGCCAAATATCTAATACTGGCATTATTTGTATATATGTACATATACCTACATATGTATGCATATATGTGCATATGTATTAAAACAAAAAAGAAGCATACCATATATTTATGGCTACCCAAAACTGCGTGAATAGATAAATGGATAGCTTCATTTTCATAACACCGCGTTTGCGTGAAAAATATTGCATTATCTTCGGCTAAATAATTGGCACAGTTTGCAAGTGCTGGCAGTTGAGCTCTGAATAAGTGTTTGTAACCAAATTTTCATTTGCAATAATGCATGCGGGCATGTGTACGGTGTGTATGTATGAGTATTATCAAATATCCCAGCAAAGCAATTACTTAGCATTTCAATACATTTTTCAAGTTCAAATAAGATCTTTTAGGAAAAAATTTATGCATTAACCCTTCAAAAGCTTCAATCATAGCACTGACAAATCAGGGGATAATATTTTATATTTTATTTTAATATTTTGTAGAAACTTTCAAAACAAACAAAAAATTATAAAAGTGAAAACAAAACTATAAAATCTCCACAAGCTAAGATTTTTTCACCATCTATTTATTTATATATACATTTTTTTTTTCATTACTTTTATATAAAAATGCAGTTTATCCCGCAACAAATACCATTATTTGTCAAGTTCCAAATCTACTACAAGATTTATAAAAGTTCTACAAAATTTCAGCGAAGTTTTAAAATATTCAATCAGAACTTAAAAAAATTGGGTATGCAATTTCACAGCCCATTAAACTTTAACACAAAGTACGAAAATCACTCACCTAGGTGATGTACCTTTGAATGCATTGCTAATATGAAACAAAATAGCCAAAGAGCTACCGCACTACCTCACTAGATATCCCCAATTAAAAAACTGTGAAAAATCTTCTAGATTATCTGACTAAAAAGTATAAAATGTTTAGTGTTGAGTTTTTAAAACTTCCAAAAAATTCAAATTTTGAAGCTTGAATTTATGTATTTACCAACCTTTTTGTTATTAAATGAAATATACAATTTATAAAAAAAAACGTTTAATTAGTTTGAAAAAACTTGTCATTCATATTTTAAATATAGTTAAGAATACAGTTTCCCTAAACAACCTCCGAATCGCAGATTGTAGATGAAGACGTCAGACAAAATACAAAATTAGCTGAACGTTATGGGTCACCTACAACCTCAAATAATCGTCAACATTGTTAAACATGAAACCACGGGACGCCTGGAGACTAACGGCAATCATAGCTGGCTTTTGGTCTGACAAGCAGCCAAAATGGGCATCCCTCAGAACACTGTCACAGTTGTAAACAAGTGAAGAAAAAGGAAAGAATCTTCCATTTCCTATGGAAGAACAGAATGTTAACCCTGGGCAAACCGCTGTTCGAGAGTCTCGAACAACTGTTTGGATTAGATGTCAACAACCTAATAAGGTTCCTGAACCACACAGATTGGAAATAGTCATGCTGTAAATAATCTTGAAACAAGTTGGTATCGAGGATGTGGTAACAAAATGGTGCAGAAGGGCTAGTTTGATTCTGGATAGATCACCCCTTAAACCAACAAACTATTTATTTATTCTAATTTTTTAAATAGTTTCACATACAAAGAATATAAGGGTGATATAAGCATATATGGGACATAAGCACACGGGTCATACAAGAAGCAGTTCAAACAAAAATTGTGTTTGACATAAGTAAGTAAAGAGCTTGTCTTTAACGTGCCTTTATCCGAGTGATTGGAAAAATCAAACAAACACAAAAAAGTGGCAACTTTCCTTTTAATATAATAATTTTAGTTAAGAAAGGACACTTAGAGATTTTCGAAGTCGTTTGGTGGCAATACGTCTTAAAATTTCAAAAATTTAAGAACTCAAAAATTTTTAAATTCAAAAATTAAGAACGACAGATTCCATATGGCGGTAAAACCATTTCAAATTCGGGATCGACTCAGACATCTGCTAACAAAAATTAGTCGAAAAAAGTGGATGCGTCATCTTGAATTTGTCAACTTTGACCCACAAATTTTATTTCAACAAAATAGCAAATTCTACCAAACTTTTTTTTGTTTGCTTTCATAAGCACCAGGATTGCCCTCCGTTTGCCCGACTGACATGAAAGACGCTACTTGCTTGTGGACGGCTCAGATTTGCTTTGGTGTTGCTTCAAGAAAAGCAGAAATTCGTTAAGTGCCGAGGTCTAAAACTGTTCAGCTACAGAAGAACTACATCAGTTCAATAAACATTTAGAAGTACTACATCAATCTCAAGCATTTACTAGCAGAGGATAGTATGCCTAGTAAAATGTTACAATAACAACAAGAGGATTGTAACGTTGCTCAAATGCGAGAACCCAGTCTGATATAACAAATGTACTAGAATGAGAGTTAAAATCTTGACACAAGCATCAAAATGGTAGAATTTTTTTTTTAACTTCCTCAAAAGGTACTGATCATGCAGCTCCCCCGTAAATATCAGACGAACCAAATTTTATAAAATCAAGTCAGCCTAATTCGGCCCGGTCTGAACTTTTTATATTTGTGCGCATTTTCTACAGCTTCCCCTTCTTCTTCTTCTTTTTCTTCTTCTTAAGGTGCTATAATCACCTCAGCGATTTTGGCATAGTTTAATAAAGTGTGCCAGTCGCGTTTTTCTCATGATAACCGGCCCTAGTTGGACACACCAAGTGCAACCAAGTCGAAAACGTGTAAAGACCCAAAAATCTTCCGCTGAATATTTTTCCCAAACACTGCCACAGACGCCTTATCCGATGTTTTCACCATCGGGGCCTCTGCGCCATATAATACGACAGGCATGATGAGAATTCTTATAAAGTTTTAGTTTTTAATGTCGTCAATTGCCTAAGTAGTCGAAAGTAGCACTTGTTGGGAAAACAGATTATTAAATATAAAAGATTATTGGTATTAATGCAGGTTTTTAAATAAATTAATCTCTTAGTACTTGAAAATCATTTCTGTCAACAGTGACGTAGGCGCGAGTGCGCCAACAGTATTTTATTCGATTAGCTTCTTTATCCAGTTTGGAAAACGCAGCACTAACAAAGCAGTTGTTAAGGCTAATATTTTCAATATCACCGGCGCACCGCAAACTCAGAGGCCATGGGAGTTGTAGTTGGTCTTATTAGAGGCACGAACGGATATTTAGTATCAACACTTATCAGATCTCAAAAATATTTATGTATTTTAGGGTTTCATTAGGCCTTTATCGAGAAACACGCATGCATGGAACTGACCATTTTTCAAAATTTTATATTACTTGCGTCGTATTTCTTTTAATTTTATTTATTTATTTATATAGAATATAACAGCAAATGACAACATATCAGGGGTAAAAGAACTAGAGCAGGAGCTGTTGGCCTGTGAATTTCCTTTCATTGGTTTAACATTTGTACCAAATTGGAGTAATTTTGCTTCGTTTATAGCAGTGATATCAAGTTGTTTTCTTTTTTTTAATTACCGCCATATGGCAGACGGACGTGGTAAACTTACTCTGTATTAAGGTAAGTAAGTGTCCCTGCTGAGAGTCTTTATTTGTAACTATTTTAGTGGATTAAAGTTTCACATGAAAGTACTGGATTTAAAAGGTCACTAAAATTACACATTTTTCATGCAGGTAGCGATATTTTCAAACAAAATTTATGCAAGAAAAGTATAAATACATTTATAAGGCAAAGTATAATCTATTTTTAACACACTTTTATTAGGTCGGGTTGTATGTATGTATGTACGTATGTATGTATATATGTATGTATGTAACGGAATCTTTGAGCTTAATTTTCACTGGCTTCTAAAAGTCTGATCGACTTGAAATTTTGCACACCTATCAAGGACCGATGACAATGCAATAATTTGATAAAAGTTTTCCATTATCCTTATTAGGATTGCCAGGATTAATATTTTCTTTTTTTTACTGTGGGCAAAAAGTAAGGTGAATTTGGTTGTAAAATGAAAAATCTTTATTTATTCATGTAAATCAGTTTCTCAGGCTCCCTCCACGAAATAAGTTCTTCATCCCGATTACTTCTTTATTACGCCCGATAACTGCATAGCTTTAGACTCACAGTCGATAAGAAAGGAATTAAATATAACACGAGTATCATTTTTTAACTGACTGCAATGATAACAATAATTTTCAATTATAATAAAAAAAAATAGTTTAAAGAAACTAAAAAACACGCTTTTTGCTAATCGAACTAAAAAGTAGAAAATAAAAAATAGTTTAAAAAAACTAAAAAACACGCTTTTATTGTTAATCGAACTAAAAAGTAGAAAATAAATTTTAGTGACAAAGGGACCTATAATGAAGTAATAGCAAATCGAACGATCAGTCATAGTCAACAACCTCAGAACAGAATTATAACAAAAATTAAGATACAAATAGAGTAGTTCAAATTAGAGTTAAAAGCGTGGGATGCATTTTGCTTCACTTTCATAACCTTCTGTACATAGGTAGTTGCCAATAGAATGATTGTAATATTTACTATATCAAGCATCCCACGCTTTTAACTCTAATTTGAATTACTCTATTTGTATCTTAATTTTTGTTATAATTCTGTTCTGAGGTAGTTGACTATGACTGATCGTTCGATTTGCTATTACTTCATTATAGGTCCCTTTGTCACTAAAATTTATTTTCTACTTTTTAGTTCGATTAACAATAAAAGCGTGTTTTTTAGTTTTTTTAAACTATTTTTTATTTAGAAACATAAAAAAATCTTTTAAAACAATAATCGCTTTAGAAAAACTTTTCTGGTAAAATCTCAAATCAACAGATATTTGGTTTGATGGTAGATGTTTAACCAAAGCTTCCAAAGTTGTGTGATAAATATTTACTTGAGTATATGTGTTTTCGATAGTTTGTTTGCATGTGTTTATGTGCGCCATTATAACTATGTAGTTGTCCAGACCATGGGACTGTGCGAATGAGATTGGATCGGCCGTAACGACATTAAAATCGCACCACATTGCGTACTCAGTGGAGTGTTATGCAGCAGCAACAACAACGACCAGCATAACATGATAATAGTAACAACAATCAAACGAACTGCTTCTTGCCACATGGCTTACTCACTCATACGTAACTGTGTAGTGTGTGGCAGCTATGTCAGGTTACCGGTTACTCGGCAGCAGCTGAGCATGAGCGAGCATAGAGGCGTGAGTATGTGTGTGAACTATGTACGCTCACGTCTTGCACATAAATATGAACTTATGGCGGCGAGCACGTTCACAAACATTCCTATATACATACATACACATATATGCATACATTCGTACATATAGGTACATATATGTATGCATACATACATACACTCAATGCATGCAGATACATATAAATGTGTGCATATGCAGCGTTCAGGCCACATTCGTGCAACCATATACACACATACATACACATATTTATGCTGCAGTGCAGCGTATTCGCATTTGTGCCCCGTTAAGGCGTTATTATATTCCCGTTATACTTCACAGACTATGCAATGCTATTTCATTTGACCAATAATGCCACAAATATCAGCGCATGCAGCAGCAGTAACAACCACTACAACAGTAACAATAACAACAATGCTAACAACAGCAGTGACAGCTATTACATGAACAATAACAACAATATCCATTATAACTGTGATAACGTATTGTAAAATATCATTCCAGCTACCGCTACAGCTGTGGCCATTGCAATCGAAATGTCACGGTGAGGCAGATACAGAGAGTGAGTGTGCGTGTCTGTATGTGTGTATGAGTATTGGAGAAATGACAACAACAGAATTTGACCAATTTGCGCCAACTGTCTTTAGGGAACAACGAAACACACACATACACACACATGCTCACTCTCTCCTCCTAGCACCAGGGCAGTGAACAGTCACAAATGTATTACAACAGCAGAGGCGAGAGCAGAAGCAGCTGCTGCACCGGCAATGGCTCTACAGCAGTCTCCACGTTCATATTATTACCCAAAGATATGTATGTATGTTTCTACTATATAGTAATATAATATAGTAGGTATGTGCATGTTCCTATTATGACAACAACAAAAGCGCAGTTGCACATCGGCTATATTGTTTGGTCTGAAGCAATAAAATGACCTCATGCACATAAGTTAATTAGAAATATAATTATAAATAGTAACTGCTATGCGTGCGAATGTGAAATTCAATGGTGATGATAACGCTAAGAGCTGCTACTAAGTGCTAGAGATGGTGCTTGAGGGGGTGATGTTGCTAGTGGCATCATTGACAATGAGGCTAGCTAAGCACCGGCGTGGAATTGAACTAGCTCTGGGAAATTGATGCCATTTCTGTTAGGATATATTTAGGTAATCAATATATACACTTGTGCTCAAAATAGAAGCCAATAATAGCAGCGCGCCATATTGCAATTCGTTTTTTTTTGAATGTTTATTTATTTCTTACTACCGTTTTATATTTTCATATCCAAGTCTCGAACTTTGTGTAATGTAAAAACAAAATTTACCAAATTTGAATTAAAGTTAACACTTGTTAATGAGAATTTCTCGAAGAGTCTGGGTAAGTTTAAAGTTTAAATTCCGTGGATTTTTGAGATTTTTTTTTTTTTTGCTGACGATGTTATGCATTTTGTGCATGAATTTTTGTTGTACGGAAATGTAAAAAATAAGCGCGGTTTTTAAGCCACCTCTTCCACTTTTATAATAAAATTTAATGATCAATCTATACTATAAAGGTGAATGTCTGTACGTTGTCCGCGCATCACTACGAAACGACAACACCAAATGACGTAAAAATTTGTATGCATTCATATTTTCACCCAATGAAGGTTATAGGCATGTTTTTATGATGGAACTCTCTTCCCACAGCCCCCAGCTCGGGGCACCACTCTCATTCGTCACTAATAATAGAATATTTGCTTAGATTTAGTCTAAAAAATCTTAGGTTTTCCTATTTCCCACTATTTATAGCACACTCTAGACTTCATAATCCGCATAAGCTGTTCAACTAAGACCCAAATGCAAAGTTCAAAATCGGTTTGAAATAGAAAATTAATAAAAATTATTTTGCTTGATATTTTTCTGATTTGTTTTTTTGATTTTATTCAACGAGGCATAGCAACGGATGCCGGGTATTGTAATATTATGGTTATTAATAAAAAATTGTTTTCTATGAAATTATTGTTTGTAATTCTTTTATATACATATCCTAAATCCCTCAAAACTACTCCTACGCGAGCGGGGCCGCGGGTTAAAGCTGGTAAAACTCTATACTCGAAATTTTCCTAAAAAATTCTAATTAAAAAGCTTGAAACTTTAATCAAAATTTTCAATTTTTTGTACAAAGTTTGAAATTTTAAGCTACATGGTTTTTGTTGTAGTAACACCTGTATTTTCAAAAAGCATATAAAAAATTAATAAATAGTCAAAATTGTGCAATATTTCGCGCTGGTATTATTGTGAACACCAGTATGTATACATATTTACGGCAAGTAGAATATGAGCTACATTATTTTGAATGGTTATGATAAAAGCCTTAACTAAGTGTCAACAGAATCAAAGTTTGATTTGGAAAGAAGCACCTATGTACTTCGCTATCTGGTTTAAATGGTTGACTATTCTCTTAAGGGGCCTCTTATCAGTGGCTTCAAAAAAGGTGTTTTTTCTCAATTTTTTTCGATGATAAAAAGGCGACACACGGGAATATCTTTTGCATTTATTTGAAGGCACTATTGAAGAGTAATAACAATTTTTTAACATAAATAAAAAAAATGGCGGACATATGACGGAACTCGTACAACTTCTCGTTGCGCACTAGTAAAACGGCGTGTAAGATTGCGGTCGTAGTTTTCACCTGAAACACAAAAGAAAAATATTGTCTTATTCAGAAGCCTTTCCCGTATATGATAGACTACTCTTGTATAAAAGTATGAAAAAATGGCACACAATTAATTATTGCAAAAAAGTGGTTTTTTCGCTATTTTTTTCAAAAAAGGTGTTAAATAACATTAAAAAATCATTTTGTTTTTTGTTTTTTATTAGTTAATTAGTTGCGCATTTTAATTATCTTTATATAGATTATCGGTTTGAAACGATAACGTTCGTCGTTTTTTTTTTAAATCTAACCCGCCATTTTCAAAAACATGGTTTTGAGAAAACGTGTTTTAAAAATTTTAAGAAGGTAGACAGTATACTCACACGAGGGGCGGTACTCAGACCTGTAACTCCGAAATCACTTTGAATTCCGTTAGAAAATTTTGAGGGCATATTCTCCTATAATATATCTATCGATTGCAGTAAACAAATCGACTGATAAGAGGCCCCCCTTAAGCCTCTAACAGCCTTTTGTCTAGAGTTCATAAATCCAAATAACTAAATTAAATTTGCTTAGGCTAAAATAGTGGAGATACTACACTACACTATACTACATACATATAAAAGGAACAACAAATTGTCAACAGTTTCATGTAAGGGGTCTTTTAAAAGTGACGCCTAGATGTCAGCAGTGAAAAACTCCTTGACGCTACCTCTTTTTATGTCATCTTCCACATTTGTCAAGTAGAAAGTGGTGCAATTTCACAATATAGGGAACACGTTAAAATATTTGAAACATATTATGAAAATGTTCGCTCTTTAAAAAAAACATATCGCAAAATTTGAGATTTTTTTGGGGGAAGTAATAGTCCAAATTAGTTGACAATTCAAAGTTTGGTGAAAAATTTTCAAGAAACTGGTTCTGTCAAGGATAGAAAGAGGAGGAGGAGAAGAGGCAGACCAAAAACTAAACGTCCTGCTAAGAATATTGCTGCTGTAGCACAAAGTCTTGCTGATCATTTAGGGTTCCTAAAAAAATGTATTTATTATTTTTAAAGATACCCTCCACAAAAGCTTTCAAATGGCCAGTATTTTGTAATAACATGTTCCTCGACCTACTCTATTGTATGTATGTATGTACATTAGGATGCAACACACTCTTTATAAAACAAATGGAATTGTTTTTCTATCGGAATTATAGATTATTTCAAGAAAATATTAAGATGCAAGAAGAACTGGACGATATTTGCAGATATTTCCAAAAATCGGGCCTTTATAACGAAAATTAGTTTTCGAAAATATTTTTTTTTGTTTTTGAGAACTAACCAGAGTTAAACGTTTGCTTAAAATGTTTAAAAATTGTGTAAACGAAATCAAATTACTGAGGTTTTTGATACATTTTTGGCCTTTCCTTCTTAAGATTTACTTAAAGGGTTAAAAGTGAACTTTTCACTCTTCTCTCAATATATTTTTAATATTAAAATTGATTTTAATAATCTAACCTAATCTAAACTTTTTACACATATATTGGCATCAAAAATTGACAAAATTATAATTTTTTTTTCTTTCAACGATAAATCCGGCTGGTATGACTGCCTACAGTTATCCCTATTAAAAACGGGTTGGCATGATATCTCAAGTTTTATCATCATCATCGTAATATCAGAGTTCGGAGTTAATTATTGCTTCCATTACAATTAGCCTGCACGTTGCTGGGTCATCAATTTTCTGTTTAATATGAGATATGCCCATAACTCCAAAGTCGCCTTTAATATCATCTCTCCATCGTTTTCTCGGCCGGCCTCCTTTTGTCCTTTTGTGTATTTGTTTCGAAGATCTTTTTTACAACTCCTTCGTTGTTCATTCGTAGAAAATGTTCTAACCATCGAATCATTTGCGCTTCGATGTATCTGATTCCATTTGCACCCCTGATAAGTGTGTCTAACTCCTAACGTTCTACCGAATGATGTAAGTACTGCATGCAAATCTCACAGATCCATATAATTGTTTTATAATCTTCCTTGTTTTATAATCACTTTCATTGAATTTCAGAACCCACCCAGACTTCGCACCTGTATGGTTTTATGAATTTTGGAAGTTCGTAGTTTCTGGCTTCTAGAGAGTAATCCCGACTTCATTAATTTTTTATGCACGAAGAAAGACGTACCTATTTGCTATGGCAATAGATCTAGCTTTCTGTCCGCTCAGAATAACTCCAAGACACTTAAATTCATTGACCTTTTCAAAACTATAGCTGCCAATTTCTAGGTTATGTGTAGCATTGCGCGCTGCACACTTTCCATATAATTAGTTGTCTTCGTTGATGATACGTCCTGCCATCCTAACAAAGGATACTAGACGCATAAATGTTTAGATGTGTAGATTTGCAAAAATTGTGACCCCGGGATCTATGTATATCTGCTACATTCTGTCAAAAAAATATCGGGAACTGTTAATTTAAAAAACGTGTGCTATACATATGTCTAAATTTTTTTTGGGCTAAAGTGTTGGTACAACTGTCCTCTATAGTGTCGCAGAGTTTGAGTGTGATCTGTCGACTAGCTTGTTTTTGGCATTTAATTATATCAGTAGCCGCAGGTGCGACACTATGATAAAAAAATTGAACAAAGAAAGAAGAAATATCAAAGAGAGCCCATGGCTAGTGTGCTTTATCAAAAACACGGATCTACGAGTGGTATAAGGCTTTTGCAGAGGGCCGCGAAGTCGTGGAAGATTTGCCCCGATCTGATCGCCCATCAACGCCCTCATGGAATGAAAACGTCGACAAAGTCATAGAAATGGTGCCGAAAAACCATCGTTTGGGCTTGAGGGAGGTAGCTCGTGACCTTAGCGTGTTTAACAAATCAATTCGCAACATTTTTCACCATCTGTTGGGCATGAAATGCGTGGTTACTCGACTCGTTCCAAGAGTGTTGACTTTTTTAAAAAAATGCATCTGAGGAAGGTGGCTGAAGACATCTCTAAGCAAATGGCAAGTGAATTCGGACCCAACGTTTATCCAGCGCATCATAGCAGGTGATGAGACGAGGGTATATGAGTTTGACATGAAATCCACATGAGCCGAGACCCAAAAAACCACGTCAAAGTCGGTAAAAAGGGTAATTTCCATTGATTAGCATGGTGTTGTGCATTCGGAATTCGTTCCAAATAGTTCTACGGTAAATAAAGAATATTATTTGGAAGTTATACGACATTACGTTGACGTACCGTCTCTCAAGGCTCATATTGTGAACACTTTTTACACCAAAACGGATCTAGCCCCCTGTGACCTTTTTCTTTACCCAAAACTTAAATTGCCACCTCGCAGACGCCGCTTTGAGCCGATAGAGGCCATTAAGGAGAATTCGCCGAAGGAGCTGAAGAGGATCTCTTCAAACGCTTTTAACAGGTGCTTTGATGACTGGACTAAACGTTGGCAGATATGTATTGCTTTAAGTGGAGCCTATTTTGAAGGCGGCAATAGGTCTAAATTTTGATGATTTAACAATTATTTTGCGTTTTATTGAACAATTTCCGTCACTTTTTTGACAGAATGTATAACAGCGTGCAGTACCAGGTTGAAAAGCAAGGCTAAAAGCGCATCTCCCTGCTTTACACCTGAGATCACTTCAAAACGGTCAGTGACATTATCTTGGATTCTCACTTTTGCCCAAGTGAGTTTGAGGAATTGGAAAAAAATACAGAAAACATAATTAAATTCCCAAAAAAATAATTTCACGTGGCAGACTTCAAAATTGTGTGAGATAAATTGTTTAAAACAAAAGTTAAATATTATAATAAGTAATAATTATGGTCATACTTTAAGCCATAAAACTATTTTTGTGGAATTTTTATATTCGCAAACAAAAAATGAAATAAATTTTGTATTCGTATTTGATGTTATTATTCATGAGTAAAAAGCTTATATCAAGGATATAATTTTAACAAGAAAAAAATCTTGAGAAAAAGAAAACTTTGGTAATAACTGCTTAAATGATTTAGGTAAGTCTCTTTAATACCTTTAAGGTATCATTGGAAAGGAAATTTTGCATGCATTGCATTTATTTATAAACTTGCCCATTTACTATACTTCTAAAATGTGTTTTCGTAAATACCAGCAGACCTCCATTGCATTGATTCTTCTTCTTTATTATAGGACTTTGTCCTGTTCTTTCAACGAAAAAAAGTTTACAGTATATTAATGTTTTTTTTTATAAAATATAATTGTTTCATCATTCGGATCGGAATCCAGACGTCCAGCTTTCGTGCTCACGCTTTGGTGGTCTTCCTGGAAGTCTTCCTGTTCTAAGTTGCCCTTTCATCGCAATCTTTGCCAATCGATCGTCTCCCATTTTCTTTATATGCTGGTTCCATTCTTTTCTTCTCGTGCGTCCCCATTTCACCACGTCAGTGATTTCGCACATCTCTCGTATCCCCGCGTTTCATTTAAGATCGCGCCTTGAGTAACGAGCTGTAATTTTTGAAAGCATTTGAATCGAAAAATCGTCTATTATCTGAGGAGATGTTTTGTAAAAATATTGTTGATAATAATTTTTTTTACAAAAACTCGTTTTTTAGAAGTATTTTAAAATCGGTTCAGTGCACATAAATTTTAACGTTGTTCCGAACTCTTTTATCTAAAGTTTAAAATAAATGCATTTTATAATTTCAATGGAAAAATGCAAATTTTGTTGCGTGGCACCCTAATATAATATATAAGTATATACATAGTGAACATTTTGCTTAGAAATGTCAGTCGTTTCTTAGAATTTCCCACTTTAACTTGTTGATTTGATGCCATAAGTACTTTGATTATAGGTCCATTTGATTTTCACACATAGACTAGCGCATGCACTCATACAAGACAGCCACATTATTAATTACTTCCAGTACATTACTTACACACTTCCACATTCATATTAACATTTACTGTCGACGAGTCGGTCTAAAGTGCAATTAAACTTTGCAATAATAATTTCTAATATTATAATATTTTACATTGTAACTAAACAGTTGTTGCTTATAGCCACATTCGGTGCCATTCACACACATTGGCACAATTGCATCATTCTGCAGTTAATGTAAGTAGGAGTACATCTAAGCAAATTAGAATACATGCAAGGGGATGAGTCCTTGTATGTATATATGCACTTATATGTATATGTATACGTGTGTGTAGTCTGACAGTTGCATATTCCATACAATTTAACAAACACAATGGCATACATAGTTAGTCTATTAAATGTTATCACCGCCCATTGCTCTGCGCCATTTGCATTCCACATTGTTAAATACAACTACAATCCACTTATCTACGAGGAATCGAGACAATATCAGGCTAGGACTTTCGTTGCTGTAATATTTTCAAAGCGTATGGCTTTAATAATATATACTCATTATAAGAAGATGTGCATATGCGCATTTGTAGCGGGTGTTTTTCAAGAGCTTGAGAACTTAAAGTGATAACACAAAACATAAATATTGTTGGAATGAATTTTTTCCATATTATAATCTGGTAGCTAATTTCGTGGCGTTTCTTTTTTGAACACCACATCTGAAACATGTCCGCTGCAGATAAGAGTTACAAGGGCCATTCGATCGCTTCAATTTTTGTCTACTTTCTCCAATAAATCTGGACAATAATAAATCTAAATGAGCCGAATCAGCAAACATGCGACGCAAAGGGGTGGGCAAATGGATTAAATTCTTGTGCTGGCTATATTTTATAGGCACGTGAGCCAAGATCCTTCTGTAATTATTTCCTCGTAGTCGAAGGACAAAGGCCAACAAGTTGTGAACTTTGACGAACTGACATCTCGGCGTCTTCTTCAACACTTCGCTCTATGAATTTCGGGAACAGATTTATTTCTTTCAAAGTAAATTTACACAATTTGGATGCGTTGTTCTGGCGCTAAACCTTTTGTGATGACTTTTCTTACCTTACTAAAGAGAAATATCAACACAGTTTGCCATTCTCAGCTGTCAAACGATAGTTACCGATATCGGTAGTTCTCATGCAGCATAAAAAACATCCGATACATAAATTAGAGTGAACACTTAGCAGTTCATTAGTACTCGTTAAGATCAAGCATAAAATTTTCAGAGACTTTTGCATCTTTTTTTTTTGTATTGTCTTTACGGAAAAATCATAAATGGAAAAGCTTTAAAAGTGACGTTTTATACTCTAAATATAAGAAACTCAGAAAGTTGATCGAGAATGAAATCAAAGTTTTTGAAATGAGATACTACGAAAGAGATTTAGCATTAGTTGTTGTGTCTAAGCGAACCAAAAAACATGTCCGCGAAATAAGTATCAGTAGCAAGAAAAATCCAGCTTCCGATTCTGCTGATGTAAAAGTAACTATCGCAAAATTGATTTTTGGACCTCATCAAATCGAGCGCGTTGTCATGATAAGTATAATGCATGCTCGGAGAATTTAATTTCGAGCTTGAGTTTCGCGTGCGTATAAGGCTGCGACATTATATATATCTATATATATATATATATATTATATATATGTATGTATAATAGGGCGGGTCGATTTAAAAATCGCTCATTGCTCTGTGAAAATCGTATTCTAGGGATTAAAATAAGAAACTTTGCCGAAGGAACCATACCTCTAAAACGAATTCTGATGTCCCCCAATTTGGGCTGAACGAAAAATCCCACTTTGACCCATTTAGAGTGCTCCAATCGAGTTCAAATGTATGACCGACCCCCACTAACTTTGGACGGCCGATCCACCCATGCCAGTGGCACACTCACGGAAACTCCCCTGGGGGGTTCCCCATACAATCATTTCAAAATATCACAATTTTTGGCCTTTACATGAGAAAAGAAACTAAAAAGTTCGACCCAAATTGGGGGACATCAGAATTCGTTTTAGAGGTATGGTTCCTTCTGCAAAGTTTCTTATTTTGATCCCTAGAATATGATTTTCACAGAGAAATGGGCGATTTTTTTGCCTCCCTACAAATCGACCCGACCTAATGTATATATATATATATAATTGGCGCGTACACCCTTTTTGGGTGTTTGGCCGAGCTCCTCCTCCTATTTGTGTTGTGCGTCTTGATGTTGTGCCACAAATGGAGGGACCTACAGTAGGGGAGGAGCTTTATCATGGCAGAAATACACTTGGAGGTTTGCCATTACCTGCCGAGGGGCGACCGCTATTAGAAAAAACTTTTTCTTCATTTTTGGTTTTTCGCCGAGATTCGAACCTACGTTCTCTTTTAACTCCGAATGGTATTCACGCACCAACTCTTTTGGCTACGGCTGCGACGTTATTAAGTCAATCTTTTTTCCTTGTTCTCTCCTCTCCGGAGTATAGGGCCTTGACAAGACTCTTCTGTCGTACACGGTTCTGTGCTGTTATTTTTCCACCGTCCAATGAGATGTCGATATCTAATAGTTCGCGCAACATCGACCTTCTGGGAGATAATAGGCCAATTGTTATCCTACCTAAGGTGATGCAATATTTCAGTTGAACTATTTTTTCAAGAAACGTTAATTAGTCTATGATTGCAAATCTGGCTTTAGATACAACAGAAATTATTTCACTGCCCCCTCAAAAGTTATAGATGATATAAGACTTAAGATGGATAAGGATCTTGTGACTTTTCTAATACTTCTTGACCACACTGAAGCATTTGACACTGTTAATCATGATCTAGTATGTTTAAGGTTAAAAAAATTATTTAGTTTCTCGTTCTCATCTCTATCCAAGTCTATATCCATCCAAGTCATATCTTTGTTCTTAAAAGTGTTTCGCAAAATGTTGTCGATAGGGCTCTGTTATTTATGTTACATATAAGAAAGGCCTTCCCGAGGTACTTAATTACTATGATATTTATTTCTCTACCAATTGTGTAAGTGTTGTCAGTGGGTGAACTGACAATAACGGTCTAGTCAAGTAAATCCGAGTGCATTATCATTTATGAAATGTATTTCAAACTACATATAATAAATAAAATTTTCAACGACACTAAGTCTGCTCTGCTAGAAACATTTGATCGAACTATCAAATGGCGGCCGTCGTAGCCGAATGGGTTGGTGCGTGACTACTATTCGGAATTCAGAGAGAACGTTTGTTCGAATCTCGGTGAAAGACCAAAATGAAGAAAAAGTTGTTTCTAATAGCGATTGCCCTTTGGCAGGCAATGGCAAGCCTCCGAGTGTATTTCTGCCATGAAAATGCTCCTCATAAAAAATATCTGCCGTTCGGAGTCGGCATGAAAATGCAGGCCTCTCCATTTGTGGAAGAACATCAAGGCGCACACCTCAAATACGAGGAGGAACTCGGCCAAACACCCAAAAAGGGTGTACGTGCCAACTATACATATATATATGGAGAGATCGCATAGTTAGTACTGTAGGTATAATAAATGGAATGCTTTAGTATCTTTGGTATATTCACTATTTCGCCCCGGGGAGAATTGCGAAAAAGTGAATATAAGAGCCTAGCCAAAAATTATTTCATTACTACTTTATTATATGGCTGTAAATTATTCGCTAGCTACATTTTTTTGGTCTGAACAGACTGCAAGTACCGCACTCAGACAGTATTAAGTCCATTGTCCCACAGTTGGGTTCCCTTTTTAATTTCCTTTAAGGGGGGGGTAGGGTCACAAAATCGAAATTTTTTTTCTTCACTCATCTTATAGTAAATCATTTCAAGAATGTTGTGTCAAAATTTTAAGTGGGTCGGAGCAGAACTCTCAAAGTTATAGCCTTTGTAGGCACTCTACCTCGAATGCGGAGCATCGATAATTTCTCAGAGTCATTTTTTCAAACGCGTTTTTCCCGAAACGACTTCTTAAAAGTCGGTGCCAATCACAACTCCGAAACTATTCAACCGATTCTTTTCAAATTTGGCACACGTTTTCTAAATCAAAAATACCTCCCCCCTACACTGTTTTTTTTTATTTTTTGTTCTTTAAGGTTGTTTTTCACTTACAAATATGGCGAAATTTTTCGCCAAAAATGCTCGTTTTACGTTTTTTTGCCACCAAAACTACAAAAATGAAAAAAAAAAAATTGTATTAATGTTGGGGGGAGCATTACGTCATACTTTAACTGAAAAATTCGACTTTTTTAGTTTCAGATGATTCTACGACGAATGCCGATTGGCACCGCAGAGCACCTCTCGAAAAACATATCTCCAAAAAAACTCTGTCATGGGCTTATTTGTCAATATTTTATTATTAATATTTTTTAAACACTTATTGAAAAGACGTACAATAACATGTAACTGATTTTATTAAAGTATCTTAAGCCATATTTCTGTAAAAAATTCACAAAAAAAGTGTTTTTTTTTTAGCGCTAAACCCTACCTCCCCCTTAAGTCTACTCGATCTCCGAAGAAATCTGAGTAGATCTTGTAGTGCCAATCGCATCAGTGCCAATCCCTTCCTACAGTCCCTTCTGCTTAATGACAGGAGGATCTGCGACAGTCGTTCGGACATAACAGGTAAGACCAACTTGGTCCATCTGCCGCCTCTCTCAGCTTGCTAGGCTCGCTTGTATGTTAAAGTTACCGGTTTGCTTTCCATGGCTTTGATGGCGGAAGAAAAGAGTAGCAGAACGGACTCCAGAGCAACGAAGACTAAAAATTCGATCTTAGATAAGAATGAGAGGTCTCGTTACCAGCGATATCCACGTGTCCCAGGACCCGTGTTAGCATCAGGATTTTATGCTCAGCAACATAGTTCAGCCTGAATTTAAGGACTCAACTACCCTTGAAGCTGTCTAAGACCATGAGCGCGGTTTTGACACTCTCTTAGATTTTAAATATTATATATTCATCTTAGGAATAAGTTTTACATTTAAAATTTAATATTGAATATTAACTAATATAATAAAATAAGTAAGGTGAATAATTTGAATGTGTTCTTCATTTAGAAATATTCAGTTATGCTGCTGAAAATAAATGATCAAAAGTTATACGAACAAAATTATAGATAAAAAATGTCTCAAAAATTAAGTGCCAGTATAATAATATAAGAGATTTATGAATGATCTGTAGACTAGAATATTACACCGCGTTACACACATTCTGTCCTATGAACCAAATATACTTTTTCGGAAAGGGGATAAAAAATTAAAATACTATATTCCACTGCTTAAAGCGTGACGCAAAGAGTTCGGCTGTTCTCTTTGACAAATTTCCTTCTCGTCATTGAAGGTCATTGAAGTCGGCTTGCATTACTAAATGCGGCACTGCAGTCCCAAGTTCACTGGGTGTTGGTACAAATTCCGATACTTCTGGTTCCCCGCATTTCGCATTCGATGCAAGAAATGTTGATAGCATTGTTGGTGCTACTGTTGGTTCTCCAACCCTTAATTCGGGAACATCATCCAAAATCTCCATTGAAGCCGCTATACGTTCTTCTGGTGAGTACAGAACCGCTGGAATAACCGATTCTAACATTAGATTCTGTTACATTAGCGTAGCGAATTTTGTTGCAGCGAAAGTATTGGTACCCTTTAGATTGAGTAAAAGTTACGCAAAAGTAGAACAGTTTACTGCAGTGCTCCGTACGTGGTAGCCAAATTGTTGGTACAGAGTACTTTATTGTTGACCTCCCATCAGTAAACTTGCATAAATTTCTATAGCAATAGTCGCACGCGA
Source organism: Anastrepha fraterculus (assembly GCA_037575425.1). Classification (NCBI taxonomy): domain Eukaryota; kingdom Metazoa; phylum Arthropoda; class Insecta; order Diptera; family Tephritidae; genus Anastrepha; species Anastrepha fraterculus. The sequence continues at coordinate 1,503,104 of JAYXIM010005180.1, read as the reverse complement.
CTTCCGGAGTATACCACAAGTAAGGAACATAAGCAGTCTTGAATATTTTCTGAAACGAATTAACCACTGTTTTCGTAATATTTTTAAAATTTTTACTTGGTGCGAATAAGCCACAAACGTAACAAAAGTTATTTCGAGTCGGGCACTGCATTTTCGTAAGATGAAATATACAGAAAGACGTTTTCGCGCAACAGAACTTAAAACAATTGTCAAAGTATACGCAACTGTCAGATGATCGGAACTTCCGGAACTGTAACAAACACACAAACGGCACAGAATGTGTTGTATGAAACAATAAATTAAAGGTTAATAAGTTGTTTAAAAATTTGGAGTTCCTTCAAGTTATGCCGAAAATTTAGAAAAAAAAAATTCAAGAAAATCGGAGAATTGATAAAATTTTTTTTTTTTAAATTTTACATAATAAAAACATTTCCACGAGTCTGCCTGCAGAAATTCAGCGCGATTGGATCACGGAAAAAGGGTTAAAAATTGATCCAAAGTTTTTCACATAGGCGGACTACGAAAAAACCTCATTCCAACAATATTTCTACTTTATATTGTCTTTTAAGTTCTCAAAAAGCTCTTCGAGCTCTTAAGAACAATCGATATTACCTTAATTATTTCTTTAAATCAACGAAATCTGTTCACTATAGCTTGAAGCTCCCATACAACTAGTTGTTAAGATATGCTGCTACAGGCTAGAACTCCTCCAATTAAGCAAGTAGGAGTATGCAATTTAATACTATGTTTACTTATCGTAAAGAGAAGTTAACAGTGAAAATTACTTGGATCGGGTTACTATAACATATTTATAGCTCCCATAAAATTTATTACTCGGATATGAAGTTACCATATGATAATATTTTTCATCCAACAGAGAATCTCTACTGCCATTGGCACTCGTACTGTTTGAATGAACAAAAATGCTCCGGCTCTGAAAGTATGTACCGCGAAGGTGGTAGAAGATGGAAAGGAAAACTTCCACTGCGAAGAACCAATTGGAAAAAGACTTAGCTTCAATTGGCTTTTCTAAGTGGCGTCGGTTAGCATACATAAACCACAGGCTTGTTGAGTTCGGCCAAACTCACTTAGGCGTTCACAACACGCAGCAATTCATCCAAAAATACGACAAGTCACTAGAGAGGATTTGGCGGTCAAAACTTTTCGCTAAAGAACAATAATTTTGGCAATAATATTTTACCATTTTCCCTGCAATCGCGTTACTTGCGTTATTAATTTGGCGTCAGTGATTCAATATTAAAAACCATATTTGGCAGACACCTATAAAAAACACTGTCAACATCCATTTGTTACTGGAAAGCCATTTATAGCCAGGGGCACAAAGAAATCTAAAACACATAATTCCATACTTGAAACAATCAGCTTCTCGCGACAGCTGCTTTTAATATATTGAAGAAAAAGTAGGGTAGGTGAACTCATAAGAAAACAATTTGCTTTTATATTTCTAAAGTAAAATGTGGAGCAAATAAATATAAAAATTGCGCCTGTCGGCCTAGATGACTTGACACAAAAGTACACAACCGAAGTTGGTAGGAGTTCGAAAAAGGCTAAGCACAAAATTTACAGTCAAACGGAAGATAACAAAGAACACAAAGCTCGATGATGTTGCACCTTTTCAAACAACTTCCCAGATGTGAGCGAGTGTAGATGTGACAAAGAAAGTTTATGCGGTGGTGGCGCCTTTGAAATGTTAAATTTTTCTGTAAGAACAAACAGCTACCTAAAATCCAGTCTAGACAAAATAAATCACTGACATACATTTGGAGTATATTCGGGTATGTATCTGTATATGTGAGATTGTGCGCTTGTGGGCGTGTATGATACTAAAAAAACGCGTGTGGCACCAAATTTGCGCCTTAAGCGGCTACAGAAAGTATGATATTTGAATTGTGAATTTGGGCATGTGCGTGTGGGTGTGAAGTAGATTGAAAATCTGAAAATGCTAAGTTAAGGGCGTGCATGGAATATAGAATGACGCAGGCATTCTTCCAGTGTGGCAAGCAAGGTAGCCCCGTCGAAAATTTATGCTTTGAAAGTAACAAACTATTCTTATGACTCATCACTTTCACGACAGTTGCTTGAAATAAAAGTTTTTATTTTTGTTCTTATTTTCTATGCATTCGTATGTAAACAACAAATTTTATAGCGAATATTATTCATTGCTGGTCATCACTTTTTGTTCTGTTTGTTGCGTGTGTTCACGTAAGTTAGATATGAAATTTATGGCAGATGTATATTTTCATAAGCAATTATATGAGATTTTGGTAAGCAGAATAAATATTATTTTGTGTGCGTGTGCACTTTATTATGCACACTTGAAGAAATTTTAATATTTGAACTAACCGATGCGCAGTAAACCGTAATCCTTGTGGTTATATTGTTGTTTTATATGTAAGACAAAGAGGTTTAAAGTATATTTTTAGTTCGTGAACTCGGCATCACCACAAACAGGCAACAGCAAGCATACACACATGTCATCTGTGCAATATTCCGCAGCGCAATAATCGTTTAAGTAATTTTGACCGAGCTCAATAAAACAGTTCTTCCTTATCATGCACTCTGGGGTCAAAAAGAAAGTGAAGTTTTTCTCCACTTCATCGTTCCAACACCAAGAAAGCATGCCTCATCTTCTGTATATCCAATCAGGTATCGCATTTATTCCTTTTGCAATATCTTACCAGCGGAGGCGTCGAATCTTTATCTGCTGCACTAAGTAAATGACTTCATTTCACCTCTGCCATTTCGCCATCGCAAACACGTAAAAGTTCATAAGTCTGCTGGCTGATGTACTTCGCCTGGCTTATTCGCTTTGCTTCTTTATTCAGTTGAAGAAGGGGTGGTTAATCCGAGACCGTATTTTCGTACTTTAATGGTCAATATCACCTATGAGGCGGGTTTTTTATAAAATCACTTTTATAAAAACAAAAATTTATTAAAACAAAAGCAAAGGCACATTTAATTTATCCATCTACAATCTTTGCGAACACGCAAACAACGTTATCAATATGATTTTACAAGTTGCATCAATGAAAATGATTTTGCTATTTTCCATAAAATATGAAAGGCACAACAAAAAATTTGCTTATGATGCTTTCCATTTCAATTCAACCGGGCTATTCGGGTCATGTTCTTCGATTTCGATGTAACTCAAATATGTTGCTCTCTGATCAAAATAATGAGACACGTATTTTTTTGTTCGCCCGAAAAAAATTTTTTTCAAGAGTTATCGGCAATTTTGTTTTTCGGCTCAACCTCGATTTTTTTGTCGTGTCAGAAACCATATTTATGAAGTCTACACATTGCTTTTATTGCTTCCTGTTGTATGTTAAGATCCAGGGGGAGCGAATCAAGCATAGCATTTAGGGCATCACGAGAGGTTGTACTCATGGCACCCGTGATGCATAAACATACACTTCTTTGCAGCCTATATAGTTCCTGGATTGTGGACTTAACCATGCTCCGTCGCCACCAAACCACAGAAGCGTAAGTGATGATTGGCCTGATAAGTGCAGTGTATATCCATAGGACCACAGCAGGTTTCAGACCCCAGGTTTTGCCAAAGGCTCTACGGCATTGCTGAAAAATCTTCAATGCACGATTCACCTTCAGTGAAACGTGTGTCTCCCAAGTCAGCTTCTTATCCAAGATTACTCCTAGATATTTAACTTCGTTGCAAAGACCAAGTGTTGGAAGACTGAGTCCATCCAATTTCCGTTTTCTCGTAAACAAGACTATGGTTGTTTTGTTCGGATTAACGGAAAGACCTTGTCTCATGCACCAATCATCGATTTTGTCAAGAATCCTCTACACTTTCGTGCAAAGCCTCCTTTAGGATTTATCCGATGTTAGCGCACAGACGTTGTCCGCATATGCTTGGACGTGAAAGCCGAGTTCCTGCATCTCCGCTAATAGGGAGTCTACGACGAAGAACCACAGCAGCGGAGAAAGAACACCCCCTTGTGGACATCCTTGCTTGGCCCTGACTGTGATTTGCTCGTCATCGCTCCCACCAGCGGTTAACAGTTCTCAGAGAGCATGGAGTATATCCATTTTATAATGGCTTGATTAACTCCGTGTCGTTCGGCAGAAGAACATATCGAGCCGAAAATGGCATTATCAAAAGCCCCCTCAATGTCCACGAACATGCCCATTGTGTATTCGTCAGCTTCCAGCCCGGCTTCAATCTTGCTAACAAGATCGTGTAAGGCTGATTCACATGATTTTCCACTCTGGTAAGCGTGTTGATTTCTACTAAGTGGACTACTCGGCAGTACCCCCACTCAATTATGTTTCTCCACCACTCTTCCCAGACTTTTCAACATGAACGATGTCGAACTTTTTGCTAGGGAATAGTCATCTTTTCCTGGTTTCGGAATAAATACTACTCTTACGCGTCGCCATTGGGATGGTATATAACTAAATGCAAGACAGGCTATGAAGAACCTTTTCAGGGCCTCAATCAGCCTGTCTCCTCCTTTTTTAAGCATTGCTGGATATATTCCGTCAGGTCCAGGGGACTTAAAGTTCTCAAAGGAAGACAAGGAAAACCTTATCGATTCCCTTGTCACTATCCGACTACCAATATACTTGCTGTACCTAGAGGTTCCACCGTTGCTACCGTTATTGTTCATGCCACTCTCTACTTCAGACAGAGGAGTACATCTTTAGTTAAATTCGATCGTTTACGGGCGGCTGTCGGTGTTCGAATGGCAGTTCGATCAAACAACGTATGTTCAGCTTTCGTTCACATATCCCATAGTGCGAAATATGCACTTTTCGGTAGCGAGTGGTACGTTCACTGATGTGACGAGATCCCAGCATGATGCAAAGGGTTAAGGCCAGTGATATCAATATCTTCGCCATAAACCAGCAATTGTACGTTTATATAAAAAGGAAAATGGTACCCAAACGCATGAATTTTGTTACTCGAACAATTTTGCTAACGTCAAGAAATAAGCAGCTGTTAACTCAAGCTGAATGAGGAATTGCATAACAAAAAAAGAAAACTGAATGTTCAAATCATGTGATAGAATGCATCGTTGCAATAACTCACCAAAAATGATTCGAAATCAGATGAACGCTTTGCGAGTATTTTAACTGCAAACAAAGAAATCACAATTCTTAATATATATAAGGGGAATACAAAATTTGTCTTTAGCTATTGAGTTTGTTAAAAAACATTTTTATCCTAAACGAAATAAAAAAGCATTTCCGACAATCAATTTCATTGGCAATTAGTTTTTAAAACGGATTAATAAAAGTTTTAAATGTATTTTTTTTAAGTAGATACATTTTATCACTTTTCCCTTGCAGATATCTGATTACGAAAGTGATTGATGAACGGCGCCTTTTGCCACTATCTATTTATCAAAATTATTGGGTATAAAAGCGCTCACCAGACAGAGCAGAACCATTAGTTCTACTAAAACTGTTTAAAAAGTATCAACATGAAAATCGCTTTGAGTTTGTTCTGTGTGCTGGCGCTCTTCGGTGCTATTCAGGTAAATAAACCACAAACTATCTACAAATTTAAGAGTACTTCCAAGTGCGGTAAGCGCTGCCTATAATCCATATAACTTTTTCTAACCAATATGCAAACTGCAAATTCACCTATCTCTATTATTATTAATTGTAATCTTCTACACTATTATTAAATAAATATTTTTTCTGCTCCTACAGGCAGAAATGCTCCGACTTCCCCATTTAATGTTTACCCTTCCTAATGCAACCACTTCGGAAGCGGTTAACAATACGGACGCGAAATCTTTGTGCCTGCAAACTTATCTGCCTTTACTTTCCGACTACTCCGCGCTCTTTACGGCTACTTCTCGTCAGTTAGTCGACTGCCTCAGTAATGGAGATGAACAAACCCAGTGCGCACAGAAATATCAACCTATTTTTGCAGACATCAAAGCAAATTCCACAACTATTTCTCAAAAAATTGATGAATGCTTGAAGGCAGATTCCACATCTACTTCCAGTTCTAATGCAGCTGTAAAATCTAATTGATTGAAAATATTAAAATTTATTGTATGCTTAAAAGTCATTAAAATCCAGTGAATAAAAACACTAATTTTTTGTAAGAAATTATTAAAATATTTTTGAATTTTTTTTCGTATTTTACGATAAACATTTTTTTATAAAATCAAAAAAAAAACTCAAAAATATCCAAACAAGATTCCAAATCAAATTGTGGTTTTTTTTTTGGAAAAATCTTTTCCAACAACAAAAAATAAAGTTTCAGCATTTCCCTTTTTATAATAGTTTCACTATATCTCGGCAATCACTCCCTCTTTTGCACAATTTATGCTACCCTATGGTAGAGTATCTTCACCAAATTTCTTCAAAATCGAAGCGAAAAAATTTTTATGCGGGCACACTTGACATGTTTTGCCCCATTTATATATATTTTTGATTAACTGTCAATAACTTTTTTTGACAATTTAAATCTTTTTTGCTATTTTTGACCAAGCGAGATTTACTACAAGTCCTCGTATTTTTGTTTTTAGTTCTTGTAATCAATCAATCGTGCGCTGATAAACGGTGGAACTTAAAACGAATTAACTGTAGGCACACGCGCAGAGTTTTCGAGTGAACAATAAACGATAAAAAACCTCGCATTACTCAATTCTTACATAAATAAAAAAAGAAAGTGAAGTTCAGCGTAAAAATACAGGGTGATCCATCAATTTTAAATTTAATTTAATTATCTAAATATTTTTTTGTGGGGAAGAAAGCACCTTGACACTAAACATGGAACGCAGTCATGTGATTTCCACAGCGGATTTTGCCAGTTGCCTATTTTTTCAATCCAATTTTTCCGTACATATTAACGTATTTTGGCACTGATCTCACTTATGGTAACTCCGAATTTTTGTTTTAACTTTTCATTCATCTTTGTGTTAGGATACCAAAAAATAGTATTCTTAAAAATGAATCATAGATTCCAGGCGACCACTTGGCATCATCGCTTCAGGTGATAATTTCATTTTCGATTTTAGTGTTTTCGAATTTTTTCTATAGAAAAATGACCGGTTTTGTAATTCTCTGATCATAAACCAAATTTAAAAAGACTTCAGAGGTGTTATTTTTGCTCCCCCTGTACTACATTAAAAAATTCCCACGAGTTATCAATTTATAATAACAAACAATTAAATTTCGCAGTTGCTTATGTCTTTTAATGAAGCACATTTACGTTTATATTTATGTAGATATGCAATTATACCTGATTTGACAACCGTTCGACAAATTAGCAGATCGTTTGTAATAAAAGTGATAAAAACTTCGTTCATGAAACAGAGCACTACATTTGAGAATTAAAAATTACAACTTATTCAAGGTTTGAATCTTCTGTGGTGATGTTAGTCCGGGAGCCAGGGGTCGATTTTGGACTGCGTTTTTATACCGTTAAATTCTTGACTATACTTGTGATTTAGCTTTCATGAATAACGAATGTGAACATCAGCTGGCGCACCCGCCGTGGGTGTGATTGTGGGAGGGTACGAAACGTGTCGAAAAAAAATGTCTACCAACTCATTTAATACCAGCTGAAATTTTTTTTGTGTATTGCTGACATTTAGTATAATAAAAAAATATAGTCAGCTGCGCCGTAGAGTGGGGAAAATACGTCAGCTGAACAGGGGAACTTGTAAAATAAATTTTAAAAAATGTAATAACGCCGTAAAAATGTACTACGCCGTAACAGAGCACCGCTCTAACTATATTCCCCTTCATTCTACCTTCACCATACCTACCATTCCCATTCTACCTACCATTCCCCTTCGCCGTCAAAACTCTCACGCTCTCACACAATTCATTTCTGTAAGTGTTCACTGCATTCAATTTTCAATTGGGAGTAAATGGAAGCAAAGATCTGCAGACCTGTTTCATTTGTTCCTAAAAGAACAAGATACTGCATATTGAATTCTTATCGGCTATTAAGCTAAACACAAGTGTTAAATTGTTAACCTATTAATTATAAAGAATTTATAATCAAATGTTTAATAATTTACAGGTTTAAGTGAATTTCCTACAACATATTGAAATTTCTGTTTTTCATTTCGCAAAAATTTCTTAAATGGTTACTGATTAGTCGAATCTGTAACTGTCAGCTTTACTTAGCAGGCGTAGTACTTCGAATCATAATGATGATCATATATGTATAAGTAGATAATTATAATTACTGTCAGACCAATAAGGACAGAGTTGATCACCCAGCGTACCACTTCCCCTCCTATCACACTGTATAATACAAAATAATAACAAGATTTCAACAAATTCACAATGAATAGAGAGTAACGGCGATTTCGAGGTAAAAATTGTATTTTAGGCGAACTTTATTTAAGTTTTCGCCTTTATGCCCATTCTGTGCTAAGCTATTGGATTCTTACATTTAGGTAGGCAAGATGGGGAAAAATTAATCATCCTTTCGGAAGACATATAATTTTTCCAAACGGCGTCGTACGTCAATCATATTTGACACTTATGAACTACACAGTTCCAGTCTAAAAGCAGACAAGCAATGGAGTGTGTAAAGATCAAAATAAATAGTTCCATGACTCAAAATTAAGTTTTGTTTTTTTTCATAATGAAACTGCAAAGTTTAGTTTTATTTCTCACATTTTGCCTTTGATGTTTCACGTTTTTAAGAGTGAAACTGAATAAGAAAACTTCGTGATTTAGAAAAACTTATGGTGAAATATGATTCTGAAAGGAAAAGTGTGCGTCAAGTCACGAAAGTTTGGAAAAATCCTAATTCAACAGTATTAATTACATATATTGAAAAGATGTAATGAAACCCATTATTTTCTTAGCAAAAGTGGTACTGGAAGAATTTCCAAAATTAACTTAAAGGTGACCAAGAGAAGCATTATACGTTTAATAAAAGGGAAACTGAAAATTTCTACAATAAACTAAATCATTAATAAAAATCCTCAGTTTTCCACATGCATCCACAAACTATCAGAACTTTTCCGCACAGTAATGAATACAGAGGGTACACTCCTAGAAAAAAACTCCTTGAAATATTAATGCAAGTAACGCTAGCAAGCCGAGTGTTATTTAAATCCACACACTTTTCCCCGAAGAGTCGAAATTCAACTTATTTAGGTCGGATGGCCGCAGTTTTGTCTAGAGAAAGGATGGTACAGCGCTCAATCCGTCTAAGGTACTGCGAAACATGGAGGCGGGCATGTAATGATTTTGTAAGGAATGACAACAAATGGAGTGGGCTCGTTTTGTTTTATTGGAAGTATTAAAACTAAAATGAGCTATCTAGAAATATTAAAGCAATATATTCCCAAAATTGTCAAAAAATTATAGTTAGCAGCAGCCTAAAATCAGCTATTGAAGAGATGTGGGAAAATATTCTAAGAGACCAAAACACTAGCAGAATCTATGCAAGGACGTCTACAAGGTGGTCGCTTCTTTACACATCAGTGCCAAAGACCTCAAACCTGATTCGAGCGAAGGCGGAGCAGACGCACAGAAAGCGGTCCGCCGTCTCATTCTCCTCTTCACAAGCTGGGCAGAGTACACAGTCTGAGATGTGCTTCGCCCACAGAAAGTGGCCCGTCATCAGTCCAACCAGCCGTCTGCACTCCCTGCTTAATCATCAGTTTAGTCTATCGGGTATACTGCGCAAAATATTAGTTCATCAATTTTCCTTCATTTTCATATTTTCATTAGTGTCCCACTTTATGTTTGAGTTTTAAAATTAAGTCATTGTTTTGTTTATTATAAAACTTCCAAATAATCTAAATATTCTATAATTTTCGTTTTTTTTTTTAAATAAAAGCACTGAGTTGAGCACTTTATATTAGCCTTTACTGTTTGAAAATTGATTAAATCATTCTCAAGTTATAAAGGATTGAAGTTAGAACAAACAAGTGCCCCAGTTTATTTTTGATTCGCTGTATGTAATATAAGAAGTATTCTAATCAAAATAATCAAATATTCTAAGAGCAAGATATATAAATCTAGATCATTTTAAACTATTCGTTCACGAAAAATGATAACTTTGAATTTATAAAACATACATACATACGACTACATATCGTGATAAGTTCTATTAACGAAAGTTTTGTTGTATCCGTGAGTCCTTTAAATAAATATATCCGGCATGTCACTCACTCCACCTTAAGATCCAGTTATAGGTACCATAATCATAACAACATAAATATGCTGATCGAACCATCCTATGGACAACACTATTATCGATTAGAGTTGACGTGCCATAATAATGTCGTAATCATAACCGTATCCGTACAGAATAGTTGCATGTTGGTTTTTCGCCGTAACCATAACCAGCTGATTGTTGATTGCCGCATAATGGGACATAAAGCCATTATATTAATGAATAAATAACTAATTTCCGCGTCACTGCTTCTGTTGTTATCTTTTCTTTAGTTTCTGCACTTTCGATATGAACAAATAAATAATAATATATGTAAATATCAGCAGTTTATGGCTATGGCACCAATAATAGATGAGAGTAAATATCGTTGTGGTTAAGACAACGGAGCGTTGTGGTGTGGCTCAAATAATTTTACATTTATTTAGAAAAAGTGTTACATATTTACATTTACAAGTGTTGTAACTAAGAAATCATAAATACCAATTTCAATCATTATTTTTGACTAATAATTTAAAAAGTATAAGAATCTCTACGAACATTTCCCCTAAGTGCTAAATGCGAAATTTTCAAGCATAAATTCTGCATTCCTTCCACAAATACCCTACGTAAATAAATTATCAAAAACAAATGCAACCTCCGATGTGGTTTCTCATGTTTCACGCTTCGCGGTTCGCTGCGCTCATAGCAATGCAGCAGTTACATGCAGCAGGTAAGCAACGTTGAGCAAACAAAAGTGGATGGCAAACATAAAACATAAAACCAGCGTGTATTTATTTGTATTTATAAGCACGTAAGTACGTAAGTAAACAAATACACTCGGCGACGTTATCAGCGCCATATAAAAAAAAACCTTTTTTTGGTCGACGAGCGGTCATACATCATATTTCATTTTAATATTTGAGCATTTTTTTTTAATTTTTCTAAGTTCGTTTGTTAAAGACCAACCTGAATAAGAATGATTGTCTATAGCTTAATAATTCAAGGGTGGCACATGCGAAAGAGAGCAAGTTGAGAATTTCAAACAAAATTTAGTTCTACAGCTCTTTTCTTACTCGCTTTTTTTATTGTTTGCACTATGCGCACCTCTGTTGCTTCTTAAAAAATATTAAAATTTTCAATTAAGCGATCTCCTATTTGCACTAATTTTGTATTGCTATAGTCTCATAGCCTAACCAGATGGTGGTGTTAATCGGGATTAACGTCTTAATTCGGAGTTATCTCAGGAATTAAGTGCAACTAATGCGGATTGACAGTGATAGCTGCGCATGTCACAGAGAATGTGAACATCCCGGTAGCCCAATCGTTAACGACGGAGTTGTCTTTCTGCTACCCGGCCATGAGGAGGTGAGAATAGCGATAACGCGGCCAAAGAACAACAAAGCCGCGGGCGCCGACGTACTACCGGCTGAGCTATTCAAACATGGCGGCGAGGAGCTAGTAAGGTGCACGCATCAGTTTCTTTGCAAAATATGGTAGGATGAAAGCATGCCTGCCGAAATGCTTTCGTTGAAATAATGTCTGACAGTCGACTGCACCACACCATGATAATCGAAGATAACGAGTACCATGACTTTCACTTTTGACCGACTTAGACGTGGATTTTCGGCATTCGGCTCTCGTTACCTGTTATGATGCGCTAGATAAAAGTTGGGTCCGAATTGACTTGCTCAAGCATGTCTTCAGCCACCTTCTTCTAATGAATTTTTTTAAAGAAATTCAAATCTCTTGGAACGAGTCGAACCGCCATGTGGCTCATTCCCAATTGATGCTGAAAAATGTTGCGAATTGATTCGTTAGACACGCTAAGATCACGAGTTACCTCCCTCAAGCCTAAATTATGGTTTTCCAGCACCATCTTCTTGACTTTGTCGACGTTCTCATTTGTTGAATACGTTGATGGGCGACTAGATCGGGGTGAATTTTTCACGAATTCTCGGCCCTCTGCAAAAGCCTTATACCACTCGTAGAACCGTATTTTTGGTAAAGGACATTCAGCCATAGACTTTCTGCAACATTTTCAACGATTCGGCACACGAAATCCCGTTTAAAACACAAAATTTAAGACAAATTCTTTGTTCGATATTTTTATCCATAGTGAAAATTGCAGAGCATACCTGCGATTGACTTATGTAATTAAATGCCAAAAACAAGTTAATTGACAGATCAAGTGAAACTCTACGACATTATAGAGGACAGTTGTACCAACATTCCAACAAAAAAAAATTTAGACTTTTGTGTAACGCGCGCTTTTTAAATGAACAGTTACCGATATTTTTTTGACAAAATGTAATTGCATATTTTTGTCTTATTTATACAATATAGAAAATTTTGGTATAAAGGTTTTCAAATTGAGTTATCTTCGATATAGGTATATTTAAAAAATAGATAGTTAATGTATAGTTAAAATCCAGTATTCTTTAATTTTTCAGATTTTTTGTTGTTTTGTGTATAAAATAAAGAATTACTACTACTACTATACTTAAAAGAAAATTTGGGAAATACTTTTTTTTTGTTGTATTTATACTATATTGACGACACACGCCCACTTAGATATTATTAATAGCTGAAATTATACTCTCTTTCATGTGAAATATTTCCGGTTCGATATAACATGTTCATAAAACTTTTTTAGAATAAAATAAACATAAAACAAAAATTTTTTTGTGGAGAAAAAAAAATTTTTGGAAAAAAAAATTTTGTGGAGAAAAAAAAATTTGGTGGAGAAAATTTTTTTTTTTTTGGGAAAAATTCAGATTTGTTTCATTCATTTGTTATAAATTTGTGGGATTTTTTTGTTTTGTTTAAGCACGCCCCCATATTTTCTTCTTAGTTTTTTTATTATTAGCTGAAATTATGCTCATTAATCCCTTAAAGTTTCGTAGTGGTATGCCGATAATTTTTCGAGTTATATTCAAATACATGCAGCAAATAATTGAAAAATAACGCTCTAGCAAAACACTATAACACACAACAGATAAGACATTCCATTTGCTATTATAAAAAAATTTTTGTGGTGGTTACTTTTCTTTGTTTGTCAGATCGAAATACGAAATATTAAACAAAATTGATAAACACATAATTTGTTTCCCATTTTTTCTATTTCTGACACTCTCCTCAAATTTCAAGTTATATACTTGCCCTAACCACCATTCTTCCATACACACCCTGTTGCAAAATTATAAGCAGACCATGATTTTTTAATAAAATTACAAAACAAAGTTTTAAACTTTGTACAAAATTTGTAAAATGTTTTTCCAAATTCCATCAAAACTCTAAAAAAAAAAAAAAACAGATTTTTGTTAACAATTATGATTCACTTGATTTACAATAAAGCGATTACTTAAAATACTTATATACGTTTTATTTCATTATTTTGTATTATATCGGTTATTAACTATATGTGTCACCTCTATTTGTCACCTTTAGGTTCCCACTATCGATTTAGATTATTTTTTCAATCAGGTTTGAACCTCAAGTTCCCGTCTTAGTTAGAAGCCTTCTTGCAAACATCCCAGTCGGAGTTTTTAGTGGACCCCAAAAGGGTGGTCAAAGTTCATGGAAGCGAAGATACTTAGGTCACCCGAGCTGACCCTTTTCTTTAATTCTCCTGAACAGAACCGTCACCATGATGAACGTCTTAAGGTCGAAATATAAACTGCCACATTCAAAAACTATTTGACAGAGCGAAGTCTGTCGGGTCCGCTGGTAAATAAATAAAATATAGAGATACGCTAGCAATGTCGCAAAGTGTACGTACATATATATGTAACCATATACATATTTGTACTACAGTGCTCACACTACCACAAAAGATTCAAGTAGATTTTAAACTATAAATTTGAGCATTTCAACCGTAGCCCATGCTGAGAACTGCTTCAGATTTTCCTCCACATTCTACCAAACAAACCCAACGTGCCTTTTGCCATTTAAACAACTCCTTTCAAACTAAATAAAAATAAAAGAAAATGATAATAGTTTTTGAAATGCTGCTAATGCAACTCGATGCATAACCCATAACCCATAACCCGAACCCTCTTCAATCCACAACAGAGCATAACGTTTGCTTGCTGGTCAACAGTACAAATTTATCCACATTATGTAAAGGCGAAAGGGTGAGGTTAACCAGACTATAAACATAAATAAATACCAATTGAGGAAAATATGTATCTGGTTATTTGCGCAAGGTATTAAGCTGATCAATAACAATAATAACAACAGCAACAACAACGAATACAACAACAGCGATATAATCTAGAATGAAGGCTAGAACAAACATTGCTTGCATTGTTACGCCAGCTGGGTGGTCCAGATAGGTGGATTTGTGTATTTTAACACTCTCGTTGTAGAACTGCCGCACATACACTAACACATACACACCGTACATATTCACACCATTGCAAACAAGTCAACATTTGCTGAATACGAAACGATTGACCGTGCGGAGTGTTGGCAGGGTTGGCTCAAAGAGGCGGACAGCAGCCATAAACGGCTGGCATGGGGAAAGTGTGAAAGACTGGCCTTACAAACCGGTAAAAATCCGCCTCGTGTTCACTCAATTGAATGTTAGATTTATTTGTGTAATTCATGAGAACAAAAACCGGAAGCAATATTTTGTAGCAAGAAAAGAGAGAAAAAAGCAAGTAAACAAAAAAGATGGCAAGAATAATAAATGTAAAAGTGGAATACGGTCAACGGTACAAAAATAACAACAACACAAGCTGGTGGAATGATTAAACAAATAAATACACAACTAGAAGAGTAGAGGTAGAGTGTGTGAATAGAGAGTGGGACTGTAATGGAGGAGCAAAACGTGACCTGTGCGAAGAATTTCGTTGGAAAAGTGATCCAGCTCTTATGCAGATTGGCCAGTTTTTTTGTCTTTTTTTGTAGAGAGATAAAATAGTGAATATAAATATATAAAAGAAAGATTTCAGAAATAATTAAACAAAAAGGAGGAATGAAGCAGCTATGAGATAAAATTAATCGTTCCAAAATATATGGAAATGAAGTGTTATTCCTCCTTCTGTTCTGCCATAGCATTTTCCTCCATGTTCCTATCTCCTGGAACCCCGATCAGACAAATGTGAACTGCAAGTCCAAGAGAATGTATCTCTTCTTTTCGAGATTTGACCAGTTTAGATCTGCATCATGGCGTCGTCTGTGCCTTGATCGCTGCTAGACTATAGGACAAAATGTTAATATCTGCCTGGCTCCTACGTTCGCCCAGCATTCTGCATACCTGAAAAAACGCAAGGACTTCTGCCTGAAAAAAAACTAGCAGTATATGGTTAATTTAGAAAAAACTCCTCCATCTTGGAACCGTCAGTGAAGACAGAGGTACTAGCAACGATACAGATTTTCTCCTCGATCTAATCTTGCCTACTTGCGGCTCTCAAACTACAGTTTGCACATTAAGAGAAATGGACAAAGCTCAGAGAAATGTGGCGTTACCTGCCTAAAAATGCTACCATGTTTCTTGAGGATTATCTTCACTTTAACGTAAAAGTGGATGAGAAGTAAGTGCAAAACAAAATTAAGGGCAATACTGTAGCAAGCTCTACATGTTCCGGGGATGCCAGTACATGCAGTTCCTTGTACCTTCCGCAGTTTATTGATATTATAGCCTTCCTGAAGAGCTTCACACCAAACCAGTCACCCGTACGTTAAAATAAGCAGAACCACTATACATCTGTACATACAAAGAACTGATATGTGGCTTGCAGGAGTAGAAAGCTATGCTGGCCTTCTTTACTCGATTTTCAATGTATAGCTTCCAATGGAGTTTGAAGTCAAGTATCACTCCAAGATATGTATGTGCGTAACTTCCAATGAAAACGAGATAATGTAATTATTTAATCTGGGAAATCTAAAGTGTGGAGTTGATTTTCTGGTAAATAGTATCAGCTCTATTTTATCAAGCAGCTGGCAACCCAGTGACATAGCCAAAGACCCTCCCAAGATCTCAGCCATGACTGAGGGAAATGGTCCCGATACCATGCGATCAAATCGTAGACGGTTGCAGTTCGCTTGGGTGCTCTCTCCTTCTAAGAATAGTTTCTTTAAACAGACTCAACATGTAATCCAATAAAACGAAACAGTTAAAGCAGTCCGAAATATTTGCGCCAATTATGGAGAAGGTGTCACAGGTGAGTCTGCAGCACGGAAATGGTTTGCCAAGTTCAAAAATGGCGACGTTGACGTCGATGATACGTCTCGGAGCGGAAAGCTTTTTGAATTCGATGAAGAATCACTTTTAAAGGAGAATGGCCGCCAAACCAGTCGAGAATTAGCGGAGTAAATAAATTTCGATCATAAAATGATTCTCAATTACCTTCATTAAATGGGATTAACCGAAAAATTGGAGCCTGGAAGTCTAGGTGCCTTACGAGCTCAACGAAAAAAAAAAACAAAGAAAGCCGGCTTCAAATTGCTTCTCAGCATTTCGCCCGCCATCAAGATGAGAAATAGTAGCTATACCTGTACATTAATATAAAGCAAAGAAAGGAATGGGTAACTTTAGGAGATACATCAAAGCCTTGAATCAAGCCGGATCTTCAGGGACCTTCAGAATCCGCCGTATTCTCCGCACCTTGCATCGACTGATTACCATCTTTTCCGCTCCCTGTCAAACCATATGAAGGGCGTTACCTTCGATAATAAAGAGGTCCTTAAAAACTGGCTCAACAACTTCTTTGACACCGGACGAGGGAATTTTTGGCGAAACGGCATCAACAAATTGGTCGAGAGGTGGGAAGAGGTTGTAAACAGCAACGGCAAATATATAATTGATGTAATCATTGTTTTTTGTTTAAATAAGAGTTTTCGGTAAAAACACTTCGAACTTATTCCCCAACCCAGATTTATAAAATTTCAACTGGCAAGTCCGCCCTGATGCTACCTTTCGACTTCATTCTATACATTCGATTTTACTTGCAAAAAAACTTCCGTATTATTATACTAAAATTCAATGATCTATTAAACTGCAAAGTAGATAAATGAAACCAACGCAAGACTGAGTCTTGTCGAAGCCCTTTGCTCCCGAGTGGAGGGAACAAGGAAAAAAAAATTAAACTGCTTACGCGACATTGTTCTAAAAATTCTGAAATTCTAAAAATTGTATACAAAGTTCAATACTTTTCTTTATATGGAAGCTGTTATACCATCAACCATAATTAAAAAGAAAATAGTTGAAATTACAAAATAAATAATTTTTTTTTTATTAATTCCACCTGTCATATGACACTAAGCAATACTTTCTATAGCTTGGCTTTCATAACATTAATCATTATCAATATCACATTTTGGTTAAGTTTTTGTGTGAGTTTACAAGTGTATGTACATACCTACATAGCTTTAAATTATTCTAGTTCTCAGCTGAGTTGGGGTTGGTCGTTTGAGCCGCCTGGAGTTTGCCCTTTCTGTTGCTGGGAGTTGTCGCATGTCAGTATTTGTATGGTTCATTAAACGGACAATATGATTTGTGCTGCGTTTGTGGATGATTTCTGCTACTGTAGCGATGTTGATGTCGCGATGAATATCTTTGTTTGGGACGTACCAAGGTGCGTGGATTTCCATCCCGCATGCCCAGATTGGCACAATCACTGTTTTGTATATAAGTGTTTTCTTCAGCAATGACAGTTTCGAGCGCCTGCCAAGTAACCAGTATAGTTGTCGGAATTTACCTCATTTCTTTTCTACGTAATATGTTCTTTCCAGAGAAGTTTGGAGTCAACAGTCATTCCAAGGTATCTTGCTAAATAAATAAATTGTCAAAACTTATAAAACTGTGGTGTACACTATATTTTGACCCTAACGGTATATGTTACTTTTTTTTATTTGCTTTTATTGGGCTAAACTAGTAAGACTGCTCTGAAGCTTTAGGGTTTTTTCAATTGTAATCTTACAAAAATCAAAGCGCATTAGATAATGAATTGTTTGACCTTTTCTATCCCTGAAACACTAAAAACAAATTACCGGATTTCTTCCTTCAGGGTCTCAATTTTAGATGGTTAAAATTTATTTAATTCCCAGAAATTTCATTTGTTTACCTAAATTGGTCAAGCGTAGTTGTTCACGGATACCCCGAAGTTGCGTGGTGAGAGTACTAAATTGTGTCTCACTGTCGGTGAGTATCCAGAGTGGATGCTTCGGTAAAAGAAAGAGTTGAATGGCTGGCTCACTGGCGTAAGAATTTTCAATAAAATAAACAACTATTCCGGCATTCAAACAGCAATCGGAAACCTGGGCTTGTGTATGGTGACATCAAGACCACCTGAACTATAGTTAACTTTCTTTTGTTTCGCGTTCGAATAGCTGAGCTGTCTTGGAGGGATGTACATTGCTGCTGCAAAGGTAGGCTATGCATTAATTCAACGAGTGCTGGGCAATAACAATAATGGTCTAAGATTGGGAAATTCTTGGTCACGCCTGCCTCAAAAACGCTCTCGAAAACTTCTCAGTCTAGCACAACTTCAACTACCGACTGTGAATTGTACGCTAGGAGGCAGCCAAGCGGCGAGCCTTAACTTAAGTTCTTTTTGTGGCAGCGCTCTGGAAGATGAGGAGGAATCATATCAGCATCTATGTACAGCGCAGCTGATCTGCTTTTGTAAAGCTAAATAACATTTAGGCATCTTGTGTATGATGTGGATTACGAACGATGATTATGCTGGGTTTTACGTCAACCGCTTTGTGCTGCTAATGAAATTCATCAAATTTTTAGCGCCAGCTATATCAGCAGAGGTAGCAAAGAAGTAAGAGCCAAGATGCCTGGATCTTAGCCTCGCCAGAGCAGGGTAGCTAAGGAGAAGGTGCTGAGATGATTCCACCTCATCCTCCATACATCTAGCGCAAAAAGGACTCGAGGTGATTCCAAGTCTCACAGCATGCATTCCTCGCGCATAGTGACCTGTGAGAAGACCCACGAGATTCGAGAGCTGATATTTTGTCAACCTCAGAAGCTCGCCCGAGCGCCCCCGGACCACATGTGGGCAGAAGGATTTCGCGACCTTACACGTTTGTGTACTTGCCCAACGCGTTGAGTTGCTGCGATGCCCATCTTTCCAGGAGCAGACCGCATGTAGTTAGGGGGATCCCAATTCTCTTCCTTCGCGGGGAAATCACCTCACATGTCCCTTGTCTGGCCAGCTCATCCACCTCATAGCTTCCTGTCACAGAATTTGGACGCAGTCGAAAGTGAGGTCAAGCATACGCGACCAGTTTCGAATGCACCGTCACTAACTCTAAGTAGGAAGAGGCACTGTAAGACGGGACGTCGTCACTAAGCGATTAAAGAGCGAAACGAATAAAGTGACGTTGGACGCTTCCTATTCTATCAGCATTGAAATTACACAATGGATTTCAGATTACTGAAGCATAACCAAATTTTAAACGAAATAAAAAATTACATAAAGCGACTTTTTGATGAACGGATTGAAGTATTTCACTTAGCGGTTTGCATATGTATATAATTGGCGCTTACACTCTGTTCGGGTGCTTGAATCATAGGCCTACAGTTTTAAGCCTACTCCTAATGGCAGATATTTTTATAAGGAGCTTTTTTATGGCAGAAATACACTCGGATGTTTGCCGTTGTCGGCCAAGGGGTGACCACGATTAGAAAATTTGTTTTCTTTTATTTTGGTCTATCATACACGGAGATTCGAACTTGTGTGCTTCCGAATGATAGTCACATGCTCAACAGCGGCTGCGCTTTAGTAATAAACTAAAACTTATTAACTAAATACTAGTGAAATAAAATCTTCTGATCGTTTTTGGTAAATCACTTCTTACATTTTATTCAATATTATTATTATTTTTTTAAACACTTTTACCAGCAACAATTAAATTTTTTCCCCCCATTTCTAATTTTCATAAATTTTAAAATACAAAGTACGAATTTGTTGGTAATTTCCTTAAAATCTTACAAATCAATTAGACTTTACAGCAGCATCAGAACTGGAAGTAGATGTGGAATCTGCCTTCAAGCAATTAGTAATTTTTTCAGAAATAGCTGTGGAATTTGCTTTGATGTCTGCAAAAATAGGTTGATATTTCTGTGCGCACTGGGTTTGTTCTTGTCCATCACTGAGGCAATTGACTAACTGACGAGAAGTAGCCGTGAAGAGCGCGGAGTAGTCGGAAAGTAAAGGCAGATAAGTTTGCAGGCACAAAGATTTCGCGTCCGTATTGTTAACCGCTTCCGAAGTGGTTGCATTAGGAAGGGTAAACATTAAATGGGGAAGTCGGATCATTTCTGCCTGTAGGAGCAGAAAAAATATTTATTTAATAATAGTGTAGAAATTTACAATTAATAATAATAGAGGTAGGTGAATTTGCGGTTTGCATATTGGTTAGAAAAAGTTATATGGATTATAGACAGCACTTACCGCACTTGGAAGTACTCTTAATTTTGTAGATAGTTTGTGGTTTATTTACCTGAATAGCACCGAAGAGCGCCAGCACACAGAACAAACTCAAAGCGATTTTCATGTTGATACTCTTTAAACAGTTATAGTAGAACTAATGGTTCTGCTCTGTCTGGTGAGCGCTTTTATACCCAATAATTTTAAAAAATAGGTAGACAAAGCTGCCGTTCATCAATCACTTTCGTAATCAGATATCTGTAACGGAAAAGTGATAAAAGGTAACACTTAAAAAAAAATACATTTGAAACTTTTATTAATCCATTTTTAAAACTAATTACCAATTAAATTGATTGTCGGAAATGTTTTTTTATTACGTTTTCCATAAGACTTTGTTTTTGTGAATGAAACTCAGCAGAGAAAAGATAAGTAAATACTAGCTTTATCTTATTCATATATAAGAATGTGGGAGTTTGTTTGTAGTTATGTACATAACTCGGGAGCCGCTCATTCGATTGTGATGAAATTTTGATTAGCTATTGCAAGTGTATCTGGGATCAGTTTCGACCAACTAGGATGTATTGATGTAGAGATTCATCCATTCTTTTATAAATCTATAAGGCTTGGCAAAACATATGGCATTTGGGGCAAAACATGTCTAATGTACTCCCCTAAAAACTTCATGATTTCCATTTTGTGTGCATGCAAATGTTTATTATGCATACAATAGCATAAATTTTGAAAAAGGGAGGGAGGAATTATTTGGTAGGTGCCGAAGAATTTTTTTACGTAATAACTTTTCCAAATGAAGTCGTACGTCAATGATGTTTGACACTTGCGAACAGCAGCTGAATACAAACAGATAGGAGCGCGGAAAGGTCAAAATAAATATTTCCATCACTCGCATTTTTCTTATTTAGTAAAGAAGTAATTCAAAAACAAAGTTGATGGTTGGAAATCTGATGCGGTTGCAAAAACAAAAATAAATACAGTCGAACCTCAATAAGTCGAACTTCGATATCTCGAATATTTGATATCTCGAATCAAATTGCTTGGCAATGGCGTTTAGAGTGAGAATTGTGTGTAATTTTTACTTGATAACTCGAACTTCTATTACTCGAATATCTTGATAACTCGAACAGAATATTTGGCGCCAGCTTTGATAAGTCGAATTTCCAGGGGAATCCCCTTATTACGTGTTGCTTATTTTATAGCAAACAGATGTCAGCAGTTGGGTCGCTGCACTGTTTAAGACCACAGGTATTTTATTAGTAGTTCTTAGGCGAAAATAAACTCTGTTGACATGTCATCAAAACGTTGTTTAAAAACTTTATTTATTGATGAAAAATTTAAACTAATAAAGGAAGTAGAACTGAGTGCGCGAAAAAGATGTAGCTGTAAAGTTTATCAAACTTGCATTTTTCCCCCCGAATATGACATCAAAATTACAACCACTCGATCAAGGTGTCATACAAAATTTAAAATGTCATTATCGTCGCAGAATTTTAAAAAATGCTTTGAAGTAAACAAAAATCTTAACTTACATTAATGGACTGTGTTGATGAAATAACTAATGCATGGAATATCGATGTTAAGCCTGAAACCATCTCTAATTGTTTTAGAAAAGCCGGCTTCGGTCAATATTCTGAATGAGAGGAAGATGATGACATTCCTTTGGTTTTCATAAGCGAACGCATAAAAGAAAGGAGTAAGGAAGAAATTCAACTGCAGAATGAATATGAAGCTTGGCAAAATATCAAAGGTACAGAAGGTGTCACCTTTAATGATTTTATCCATGTGGATGACGATATTGTTACTTCAGAGTTTCCCACGGATGAAGATATTGTGGAGCCATTGGGATCTAAGTCCGATTTTGAGCATGATAGCGAAAGTGATATAGAAGATGTGTTCCTTTTCAAGCCATCCGGTAGCTTTAATAAACGAGCAGAGCTTCGTTAGTTTTAGATGGGCTGTGTCCGCTACATCGGTTAAAAATGCTGTATCAAGAGTGCGCAGGCTTCTCATAGCTAGGTTTTCACACTCACATAAAAGGTGTCTGACTGTTTCCTTTTCTTCTGCATTAAGACAGCTTCTACAGAAATCGAAGTACGGGAGTTCTAACCTTCTAGCGTGGCTGCCTATTAAACAGTGACCAGTTAATACACCTATCATTTTTCTTATAGCTTCTCTGTTAAATCTTAGCAAGATCTTCGATCGACCACTGTTCCAGTTCGGCCATGTCTGTCTGCTTAGTTCGCATGTTGTGAGGTTTTGCCAGATTGTATATATCTTTTTGATGGTTTCCCTGTCTATAAGTAATTTACAAGTGGCTATGGGCATGGGTATCAGCGCCTTATCCGGTTCAAGATCGAGCTTTGTGCCGGTTCTTGCAAGTTCATCCGCCTTGCAGTTTCCTGCGATGTTCCTGTGGCCTGGTACCCAGATAAGGTGCACCTTGTAGCGCTTAGATACGTCATTTAGTAGTTTAAAACATTTTAGAACTGTTTTTGACGAGTGTGTTTTTGATTCCAGCGCTTTTATTGCTGCTTGACTGTCCGAGTAAATGAAGACTTCATTTGCGGATAATACTCTCGTTTTTATTTCTCTAAGTCCCTCTTTTATGGCAGTGACTTCCGCCTGAAATACACTGCAATGATCAGGTAAGCGAAATGATTGGCATACTCCGAGTTTGTCGGAGTAGACCCCTCCACCTACTTGGTTGTCCAGTTTTGAGCCATCTGTGTAGATGTTTAAGTCATTTATCTTAACAATGAGCCCGTTATCCCATTCCTCTTTGGAAGGAAATACTGTGACAAAGGATTTATTTAAATTGATGTCCTTGGTCTTACAGAAATCCGTTGTGCTGGGAATGCAGGGGAATTGTTCTAAAATTGAGGAGTGGCCTCTTTGGTTCGTTCTGAGTAGGCCGATTTCTCTTAGTCTGAGAGTTGCTTTGGCAGCTGTTTGCATACCGAATTGCTCTATTGGTAAAATATTAAGCATAATGCTTAGTGCCTCTGTGGGTGTAGTCCTAAGGGCGCCGCAGATGCAAAGACTGGTCATTCTTTGTACGTGTACCATGGTTCTTTTAATGTACAATTTATCTAAAGCCGGTCACCATACTAATATGCCGTATGTTAGGATTGGTCTGACAATTGCTGTGTAAAACCAACATACGATAGATGGGGAGAGACCCCAACTTAGTCCTATCAGCTTTTTACAAGAGTAGAGTGCTTTTTACTCTATCTTCGACATTTGCCTTCCAACTTAGTTTTCTGTCTAGTATTAGACCTAAGTAGCGGACCTCATCACTAAATGCCGTGCCGTTCCACCTAGAGTCGGGGGAGCTATATTTGGAATTTTGTGTTTCCTGGTAAATAGTATGAGTTCAGTTTTATTGGGGTTGACGCTTAGCCCATTTGCTTTTGACCAGTTTTCAGCCATGTTTAGTAAATCTTGCATGTCTTCCTAAATGTATTGGGAAATTTCCCTCTTACTACCATTGCAACATACATAAAATCTGCACTAAAAAAATTTTAACAATTATATAAATTCGAAGAATTAAAAAAATCGAAAAAATTCTTGGAATACGGCTATTTTTTAAATATTTTTTTTTTATTAAGTACAATTTTATACGGTCTAGGTCACAAATTTTTAAGTAAAATTTTATAAGAATAATTATTATTATACTAGTCAACTTTATATGTTCATTTACGAAGTAATATTTAGTCACATTTACTTTCCCACATCTGGCAAATTACCTAATACACTGCACTTCCCTTGCCCGGCTGCCTTTTCGCGCTGTACTCGCGCAAAGTGATTTTGTGAATTGTGGTCACCAAGTGTTGTTGTTTAGTTCCTCCCATTAATTTATATCACTTTCGAGCCATTAAACTCGAAAGCTGCAAGTGATATTACGCTGTGTGATAGTTACACCTTCTACGCTTTACGCTTTAATAGTTTCTAAATGCTCCTGCCTCCATTCGGGCTACTGTTGGGAAACATTAAAATGCAGCAAATTTTTAATAAGAAAATGAATGCACAAAGGCAATAAGAATAAAAATTGTAATCGTGTGCAAGTACACATATACATATATATGTATATAAATGTATAAGTGTGTTTCCATGTAGATAGAACAATGAGCAACAGTCACCGCCAACACTTTTGCAGCGACACTGAAAGCGCATTAAAACCCGTGTTGAATGCAATAACAACAAAAAAAGGCGCTAAGCGCATATTTGCTATTTCCGTTTCATTTGATCACGAGTAACATAAATTATTGCAACAAAGTTGCAAGTTGTTGTTGTTGTTGTTGTTGTGAGTCAAATGGATGCAGTGTTGCAGAATTCGTTAGATTGTTGTTGTGAATGTTTTCTATAATGGCTCTTTTTAATTTATTATGTTGAAAAAAGTTTAAAGTTCCCGAGGGACGATATTTTTTCGCATATGAATTTCGCATTTTTAAATTTTAAATTCTTTTAATGCAATGTTTTAAAACTTTTATTGGAGCTTAGCATTTAACATTACTTTTGTACACACGCAGCGGGTAGTGGGTCGATTTTTAGAGGTATAGATAATTTTTGTAAAAATAAAAATGAACAGGGCATTCCAGATATGTCCAATATTTTCCGTGTATTTGCTAGTAATTTTTTCCCCATTCATTTCGTCTCCTGTAGACTACCCAACCCAAGTCTAAAATTATAAATCAAGCTCAAGCAACGATTGCTGTATTTTTATCTACAGGATCCGGCACTCGAAGTGCACGGTCACCAGCTGACTGTTAGTGGGCTAAATGAGCAGAGCATTGTTTACTTATTGTACAAGCGCGTGGAAGCATTTTGCCGAGAGTAAACGAGAAAAAAGAAAATCAACAATGGATTTCAAAAGTAATACTGTGATTGCATTATATTTGGCTGGAAAATCACAACCAGCGATTGTTCGTGGGCTAGAGCACTTTAAACGCGAAAAGTCATGGAGGTGGTAATCAAAAGATTGCAACGTCATGTGAAATGATTCAAAAAATGGAAAAGCGACTTGAGCGAAGTCCCCGATGGAGGGCCAATCAGGGCGAAAGAACTGAAAATATCTGACCTTAGCATCCGCCGCATAATGAAAAATGATCTCAAAGCCAAGCCTTACAAGATCCAAACGGCGCATGATCTCACACCAAAGCCGCAACAAGTCAAACTTAAGAGAGCGAAAAAGTTGCTTCACTTGGTCAAAAGTAGTCAATTTCTGAACCTTGTATTTTCTGACGAGAAAATTTTTCAAATTGAGCAATTCGTAAACCCCCATAACGATAGGGCTTATTTGACCCTTTATATTTGATATACGAGAATTTGAGTTATCGGTTGGGCACGAGGAGGCATTATGCGCCACAGGTAATGATTTGGGCCGATATAACCACAGATGGGCGCTCTTCAATCGTTTTCATTCAGCCTGGCTGGAAGGTAAATGCAAAATATTATCGGGAAAGTATTCTCCAGGTTGCTTTGAAGCCGTGGGCAGACAAACATTTCAGTGGCATAAACCTTTCAACAGGACTCGGCACCGTCTCACAAAGCTCGAGTGAGCCATGAATGGCTATAAAACAACGCTCCGAACTTCATAACGTCCACATAATGGCTCACAAATTCACCAGATGCGAATCCTATAGATTATTCTCTTTGGACCATTTTGGAGAACAAAGCCCGAACTAAAAGACTTACCAGTCTTGAGGCGTTAAAAAAAGCTATTGTCCAAGAGTTGGCCAAACTACCTGCAAGTCACATCGGGCAGCTTGCGATTCGTCCGTCTCAAGACCATAGTCAAAGCAAAAGGTGGTCATATCGAGGAAATGAAAATGGACTCTCAATTTTGTATTATTTTCACAAATTTTATACTTTGAGTTAAATAAAAGTAATTTTCCCAACTAAAGTTATGACCTTTTTAATTGGTTACACTTCGAGTGATGAACCTTTGAAAATCGTTTTTATTTGAAAGGCGATGAAAAAGCGATGGATGCAGTTTTGCCACAAAAAACCGCTCAGAGACATCGTCTGTCTGGTGGTGTATGTTCAGCCAGCCATAAATTCAGAAACCTTAACGACTTGGTTTCGAAAAAATATGTTGTTTAAGAGGAAAAAATTTTGGAATATGGAAAGAAAACTAAAAAATAGAACTTTTTAAAACATTATTTTGTGGGAAAAATATAAAGTTATTCAAACTGAAATACTGTCTGGCTTATAACCCTTCCAGTGATATCTCACTTATATAAATCGAATTAGAAAAGGTTGACTTATTTAGGATGCAGTACCACCTGGTAGGCACTTTTTGGATTTGCCACATAAATATTTTCTGTTAAAAGACAAGTGAACATTTGCTTAAGTTCATTTTCGCCAGTTTGAGCATGTATTTAGCGCATGTGCAAAATTTGAGCGAAATCGAATATCAGAAGTTTGTTATGCATAATTTGGAGGGGCTGTATAGGTACGCGTAGATGCATATGTAATTATTGCTTTCTAATAATAATATTTATTTATCTTATAGCTTCATTGATAAAAGAGTCCAAATATTAAAGCATTTCCGCTGATCAATTATACTTGCAGTTGGATTTTAAAATGAATTATTGAGAACTTTCTCAAGTTACGCTTTTCGTGTTTTAAAGAGATAATTTCATGCATGATTGATGAACGATAGCCTTGTTTATTATCTATTCATAAAAATTCTGGTGATATAAAAGCGCTCACCAGACAGAGCAGAACCATTAGTTCTACTATAACTGTTTAAAGAGTATCAACATGAAAATCGCTTTGAGTTTGTTCTGTGTGCTGGCGCTCTTCGGTGCTAGTCAGGTAAATAAACTACAAACTATCTAAAAATTTAAGAGTATTTCCAAGTGCGTGTGCGCATATAGATTTACCAATATGCAAACCACAAGTTTGTCTAGCTCTATTATTAAATTATATTCTTCTACACTACACTATTCTAAACTTCTACACTATTATTAAAAAACTAATTTTCTTCTCCCTACAGGCATTGTTTGAAATTCCATTTTTAATTTACACCCTTCCTAATGCAACCACTTCGGAAGCGGTTAACAATACGGACGCGAAATCTTTGTGCCTGCAAACTTATCTGCCTTTACTTTCCGACTACTCCGCGCTCTTTACGGCTACTTCTCGTCAGTTAGTCAATTGCCTCAGTGATGGAACTGAACAAACCCAGTGCACCCAGAAATATCAACCTATTTTTGCAGACATCAAAGCCAATTCCACAGCTATTTCTCAAAAAATTGCTGAATGCTTGAAGGCAGATTCCACATCTACTTCCAGTTCTGATGCTGCTGTAAAGTCTAATTGATAGAAAATTTTAAAAAGGACTATTTGTGTAAAATGTATTAAGAACTAAAACATTTGTGCTGGTGAGGGTATTTCAATAAAATATCGTTTGGGAAGTAATATTAATGTGTCTCAATTTGCAAAATTTCGAGGACGACTTTTTCTTGATGCTGTAAACAATTAAGTAAATTTAAATAACTTTTAAGAAAAGTTTCGAGTATGCAATTTTATGGCCTTCTAAATTTGAGTATGTTACGAAATTATCAAAATTAAAAATAAATAAACAAATTGTCAAAACTTGTCAATAAGTCTTTGGGGTATAGTTATTTAACGCAACATAAAATTTTTTATTTGTTTAATTATTTATTTATTTAAGAATCCAAAAATACCGTATCTCTTACGGACTATAGAAATAGGTTAAAGCTATTCAAACAAAGCAATTCAAACAAAAATTAATTAAACTTAAATTTACATATTTCATTTTAATGAAGAAAATGTAACATTTTTCATAACTTACAGAGAAAGAATACTAAAGAATACTTAGAATCTAGTAAAACAATTAATTTTATAGCATTGAAATAGTACTTTGTGGAAGAAAAGTATACGCCAGTAGGCTATGGCTTGAAAGCATATTAAATTTACTGAAAGTCCTAGAAATAGGAGCAATGGAAGCATAACTAGTTGTAGCCATCCCTAACCAGAAAATATCATGATTTCATAAGCTTCACTTAGAAATATTGAAATTCGTTTTCTCGAGTAGCCATGGGGAGTTATTCGGCTCACTTATCAAATTGAAAACGAAAGTGAGAAAGAGAATGAGAGAGAGAGACCTCAAATATCTATTGTTTTTAGGTTAATGAGAATGCACCAACTTTTATAGAATGGAATTGGATGAGTTAAATGCGAAGAACGCAAAACATAACCGATAAAGATTTTCTAGACACCATCAAGCCTATTATTGCAAGCGTAATATGGGTTTCAAATAAAGACAGCACATTCCAACTTCGAGCGCTAAAGAGACGTACATATAAATATAACAGCTTTAGAGTGTATAGATCAACAAAGTCCTAACTAAAACGTCGAGTAAAAGCAAGTACGAAATATTACTTTGAAATGGTGTAATTTAAATATATTTAAAAAGAGAACTAAGAGTCAAATACCACACCGAGGTCAATAATTTCACTTGGACTGGATAATCTAGAACCAAAAATGCGGCTCACTCAATTATATTATGGAATGGTTAAAGGCTGCTCTCAAACTTAAAAGTGTCCCATCAGTATGGAAAGAAGTAAAAGTTGTCTTTATTCCTAAAGCGGGTAAAAGTTTACACACAACACCCAAGGATTTTAGCCCAATTAGTCTATTATCTTTTTTGCTAAAAACATTAGAAAGAATAATAGAAGAGCATATTAAGGCTAACATCAGCCCTAATAAGCTTAATATCTCACAACATGCATACTGTAAAGGGAAATCTACTAAAACAGCACTTAACTCACTTGTCACAGGAGTCGAGAAGTCAATTTATAATAAAGAATTCACACTGGTAGCCTTCCTTGATATCGAGGGCGTGTTCAACAACATCCTACCGGATACCATAATAAAGGCACTGACGGATTTCGGGATCTCTGGCACTCTGGTTGAGTTCATCAAAAACATGCTCTTGAGCAGATTTGTGATCACAACCCTAGGGACCTCAAAGATCAAGAAAAAATTTAGCAGAGGAACACCTTAAGCGGTGTGCTGTCCCCTCTCCTATGGGTGCTGGCATTAAACTTTTTGCTAAAGAGCCTAGAGGAGAGAGGACAACACGTCGTAGCATATGCGGATGATGTTGCAATGGTAGTAAGAGGGAAATTTCCCAATACATTTAGAGAAGACATGCAAGATTTACTAATCATGGCTGAAAACTGGTCAAAAGCAAATGGGCTAAGCGTCAACCCCAATAAAACTGAACTCATCCTATTTACTAGGAAACATAAAATTCCCCCGACTCTAGGTGGAACGGCACGGCACTGTCATTTAGTGATGAGGTCCGCTACTTAGGTCTAATACTAGACAGAAAACTAAGTTGGAAGGCAAATGTCGAAGATAGAGTAAAAAGAGCGGCAAAGCACCATACTCTTGTAAACAGCTGATAGGACTAAGTTGGGGTCTTTCCCCATCTATCGTATATTGGCTTTACACGGCAATTGTCAGACCAATCCTAACATACGGCATACTAGTATGGTGGCCGGCTTTAGATAAATTGCCCATTAAAAGAACCATGGTACACGTACAAAGAATGGTCAGTCTTTGCATCTGCGGCGCCCTTAGGACTACACCCACAGAGGCACTAAACATTATTGTTAGGGGTTATTGTTAAGAAACATGATATAAACATCTACACAGATGACTCAAAACTAGACCACAAAGTAGGTGGAGGGGTTTGCACCGATAAACTCGGAGTATGCCAATCATTTCGCCTACCTAATCATTGCAGTGTATTTCAGGCGGAAGTCACTGCCATAAAAGAGGGACTTAAAGAAATAAAAACGAGAGTATTATCCACAAATGAAGTATTCATTTACTCGGACAGTAAAGCGGCAATAAAAGCACTTGAATCCAAAACACACTCGTCAAAAACAGTTTTAGAATGTTTTAAACTTCAGTCCACAGGAATATAGCAGGAAACCGATGTAGTGGGCATAGCCCATCTAAAACTAACGTATTTTCCGTATTTTCCGAGAAAAAGTAAAAGAAAAATTTTTCATACCCAAAGTTTTTTTCCTAAATTTCAATTTTTTTCTAGTTTCAGCATTTATATTTTTTGTTTCTTTTTTTTTAATTATGCTCAAATAACAGCTTGTAATAGTTATTTTAAAACAATATCGAACTTATTTAGTCACCAAATTTCTTGTTCTAGGAAGCGCAGCTATGACCAACATAACTTTTTACTCACCACTGGTTTTCTGCTACTATATCTCACCAACGATTTGCCTCCTCTTGCCCCCCTTTTGCTCAACTTGTGCTACTGCTTTTGCATTTTGACCAAATTTTATTGAGGGGTTTCCCCAATTTATTAGTATAGTTTGGGGGAAAAAAATCCAATAGTTTACGTAAAATTTTTGCGCAAATAGTTTAAAACTGTTTTATGGTCGTCTGCTTACATGTCGTTCAACTTCGATTTTTTCTGTGATTTTATCGACATTTTCCTTAACATCAAAAATGCCAGAACGGTATCGACGAAACCAAAATTGCAGCATTTTAACAGTATCACCACATCATTAAAATTTTCAGCGACCTGGCTTACATTTGTGGCTTTATCAAAGAAGAACTGTAAACTGCACCAAACTTTCTTTTTCTTGACTTTCATTGTTAACACCCTGTAACTCACAACTGAATGGAATAAAGAAACACTGTAAAATAATTGGTTTAGTATAAAATGTCACCGTGACAAGGAGCAAATTTTTTTATCAAAAATGTTGGGTTTCTTTTCCCCAAGCTAATTTCTATTTACGAAACAACCGAAGTACTTTTTCGCCTTTCGCTGTTGTTTTAAATATTATCTGAAATGGATGATTAGTTAAAAAGTTCAATCTTTAAAAATGCATTTATATGTTTTTTGTATTCATAAAATTGCCCGAAGTTCTGTTCGGATTGGCTTCTTTCTCATTAATAAGTTGATTTTCGGTCTTTCTTTACTTATTTGTAAGCATAGGCGACTCCATCTGATATTTCAGTTGCCACGAAACCTAACTGTAATCATAAATGTTATACATTTTTGTTTCTCCTAGTTTCATTCCCCGTAATTTTGCTCACTTTTTCTTGCTTGTGCTCAAAAGTACCTAAAATTAATTACGGAAATCCACTTCACAATTACGCTTAAGTAAATATTTGGCTCACTGCTTAACAAAAATTGCATAAATATTTACGAAATCTCGTTTTTTTTTTTCGCGTTTGCTAGTCGTCTAATATACTTTTTTTGCATTTTGTCAACAACTAACTTCACCTACTTCCTTTATTCTGCCGCTTTTTACTCCTCTGCCTTTCAGCTAACGTATAAATGCATTTCCTCTTATTATTTCAACTTCAGACCTAAAGCACAAAATAATCAAATAAAGGACTTAACAAAATTTTTCACAAAAATAGAACAAATTAATACAAATGAAAAAAAAATCGACCGAATTCGAAAACAAAAGACCGCATTAGCCACCGGCTGGCAATGACTAGCAACTGCCGCAGTCACAGTCAAAAAGTACAAATACGTGCGCATAATCTTTACACTGCGCCGGAATGCATTTCTAAAATACCCCAACGTCACGTACGAAAAACTGAGATTTTGAGATTTCGAGATTTTTGAATTTTACATTACGCTCATACAAAGCAGCCAGGCAGTAGGCTATAAAAATACATGCACAACTATAACGGAGCAGCTTTACATAAAATCACTGACACACACACGCAAATATGCACACACTTTCACATAAGCTCCAATTTACATAAAGTAGCGGAGCTCCAGCAATTGACCAAATCACAACAAGCTGGCTGACCAGTTTGCAAGCAGACACCAGCAGCACTGACTATTGCATTGTTTTTGGTCATCCACCTACTTGTAGTTAGCCTATCCAACTGACTGGCTGTTTGGCTGCTGGGCTGCATGGCTTTCGCATTCAAATTTTGAATGTACACAAGCAGTAATGCGCGCCACCCAAATTCGCTCCTGCCAGCGGCAGTTATCCGGTTCAGTGAGGCCGACGACAACGGCGGCGTCGGCATTAAGATAAAAGGCTAACAAATGAAAATACGATGAAAATGGAGAATGCTTAGCATACAAAAAAAAGGGAATAAGCAAGGGGAATAAAAAAAAACAAAAATAGCAAAATAATATCTAGAAATATGCAAAAACGGAATACAAGTGGAATGAAAATATCAAAACTAAAATTGAAAGTGCAAAATGTGAATTAATTTAATATATTAGTTGTGGTGCTCTAAGCCCTTAATGCCTGTAGAGTAACAAAAGAAGACAAAAATGCATTACAATTAAAATTGAAAACAATTGGGTGTAAATCCGCCACGATTTCGTATCACTTGAAAAATTTACTGCCATATTCTCACATAAAAAATTCAGATCAGAGAAGGGTAGGTTTGTGTTAAAATTCCATAAAACGTGACGTGAGTGAAATTCTAGTGATTTTTATTTATTTTTTTTTATTTGAGAGCCCTATTGTGTATAAAATAAATGTTGGCGGCCGCCATAGCCAAATGGGTTGGTGCGTGACTACCATTCGGAATTCACAGAGAGAACGTCGGTTCGAATCTCGGTGAAAACACCAAAATTAAGAAAAACATTTTTCTAATAGCGGTCGCCCCTCGGCAGGCAATGGCAAAACTCCGAGTGAATTTCTGCCATGAAAAAGCTCCTCATAAAAATATCTGCCGTTCGGAGTCGGCTTGAAACTGTAGGTCCCTCCATTTGTGGAACAACATCAAGACACACACCACAAATAGGAGGAGGAACTCGGCCAAACACACAAAAAGGGTGTACGCGCCAATTATGTATGTATGTGTATTATGTATAAAATGCAGCATTCAATTTCTATCGAGGTTGTTCAATTACTTGTCGAGGCTTTGCAGGGTGGAATGAATAAGAGATGTCCAGTTTTCAAAAACTCTGCTCTATTCGAGCTTTGACCTAACTTATGCTGACTTTCAGGGCATCACTCAACTGGGACTTATTACAAAAACCTACGACTTTAAAAGACCCAGTCGGGTGAGGTAAATTACTATGTATTGGTGGACAGTTAACGTCGCCTCCGTAAGCGAGAACCACAGCTTTAAATTGTTAATGAAGAATATCAATAGGGGAGTTCACTGTGTGGCTGGTAGCACCATTTTGTTGATGCCGCATATATTCCGTCTTAAGAGCATTCAATTTGAGCCAAATGAAATTCATTTTCATCGATCTGTAGTAATTGACGTTGTCGGTGCTGACCTCAATATTATCGCACGACAGTACGAAGTACTATGGATGTTATCTGTTGAATCTGATGAGCTTCGTTATAGAGCAAGCTTGCTAATAAAGATAGACTTCATCTGAAAATTGGCAAAAATTGGAGTGCTCTTCCAAAAGATCCGTAGCACTGTCAATAAACAACTTACACGGAGTGGCGCAAACTCTAATGAATTATTTTTTCAAGGAGCATAAAAATTGATAATAAACACTTTATGTTCTTAAAATCCAGCACTTCCAGCTGAAGTTACAGCCATTTCAAGGCCTTAGCCGCACGAAAAAGTTTTCAAGAATTCGATTCTCAGAATCCCTGTATAACAACAATGCGCTGCTTTTCAACACCATTTTTTGGAAAAAGGGATTATTAGTTGAACTTTCTGAAATGGGGTCTTCTAAGTTTCAATAGCGCACCCTGCATTCCCAATTTTCGTTAGGGACCACTGAGAGCTCATTCAAAAACAACCTGAGGTCATAAATTTCAAAATCTTTTATCTTGGTATAGATATTATATAATCGGTGGCGCAAAATTAATCACCCTGTCGAAAGATTTATAATTTTTGCAATAATATTTGACACTTGTGAACTAGACAGCTGCAGTATACAATTAGATAGGTAATGAAATGCATAAAGGTCAAAAAAAAGATTTCCATCACGCCAAATTATTTATTTTATATTTAGTGAAAAAGTTGTTCGAAAACAAAATTTATTGACTAATTTGGATTTTGAAGTTCAATACCGCAAACTGGAACCAAATTTTGATGGCGCTTGATTGCTTCCAAGATTATGGCCAGTTATTTCTCTGACAGAACCCATCGACGCGGGTGTTGAGGAACATACTAAAGTAATCGGCGGAGTTCCACTAGGCTCAGTTCTAGGCTCCTTGCTGTGGAAAATTATGTATGACGGTGTCTTACGTCTCAATTTACGCCCTGAGTAAAAAAGTATAAGGTTTGCTGACGATATTGTTGCTATGATCGTAGCTAAATTACCAAGCTGAAGCAATTTGCAACCAATTTGCGGCACGGTAAAAGAATGGCTGCGCAAGAACTGTCTAACTTTTGCGGATCATAAGACTGAAGCAGTACTCATTAGCAGCAGGAAGAAGATTGAGATGACCAATATAATGGTGGGCGATAATGCCATAGAATCGAAGTCCAGGTATGTAATAATTGACTATTGAGGCTTAACTTCAGAAGGCACCTATTTGAAGTAGTCCAAGTTCCATCTTGAGTCGTGATAAAACTGGGAGAGATTGGGTTTAATGCAAGAATCTTGCGTAGTCTACTTACTTCTGAAGTGTTCTCTAATTCTTGAGTGTATGATCGCCAGGATGTGCGTTTTGCCTTCATTGGTTGACAGGAGAGGAACCTCGACGCAGTTGTTGGGTGTTCAGACGTAAACGCGGCTCTACCCTGATTTTATACCTTTGTGGTCCCGAGTTGGGAGGATTATTATTATATTAGGCGGAGTTTGCTCTACATACCATTGGTGTGACGGCTCCCCTGACATTTTGTTTTAAACCTTCTCCACAAGAAAAGAAGAAATGCACGACTGATTATTCTAAATAAACCAGGCTATTTATCAATTTCGTATAAAATAAATTAAAAAACACTTACGTAACGAATGTTCAACAGTTTTGTTTTATATAGAAGGAAACACCCAACACCGTAGGCAAAACAAAAAATGTCAAATATTAACACTATTTTAAAGCCAGTTTAAACTTGAGCTTTGCTATACCAAAATGCACTGCGCCATAAGATCGTTTACTTAAAATGTTTTCAAAAATTTTGATTAAAAAATGAAATTTTGATAAAAACTATACTATTTTTATAATTTGTTAAAAGAAGCCAACTTTTATTTATAACGCTTCTGTAAAAGAATTAACTATACTTCTATGAAAAAAATAATTAAGATTAAATAAGAAACAAATATATTTTCAAGCGGTTTCACTACGTCTACACTAGATAAAATAATTACTTATTGTTTTCTTATCCTAATTTTAATGCTTATTTTTAGTGCTTTGGAAAAAAAACTGTTTCTAACTAATTAAAGCAAATGTAGTAGAGGAACCTATCATCCAAGAAGCCTTAATTGGTTTTCATACCAAATATTTCCTCAGCTACAGTTTATCAAAATTATCTCTTTCTATTTGCACGCCGTACTCATAATTTTCTTTCAATAAGTGATTGGCCAGCAAAAACAAAAATTCTACATATTTGCTTTCCACAAATTATGCAATTATCCTTGTAACAAAAGATCAAAATATGGCCAAAGTCTTAATGTCATTATGGTAAACCATAATATTTATAAGTTCCCACTAAAGAGTGAAGGAGAAAATGCCAACAAATAATAAATACTTATTTACGAAATACTCATATCACCATTTATGCGCATATGTACATTAGGGTGACCAAGTAGAAGAAAGGTTACAATCGCCCGTCGTACTCGTATGGAGTGTGTATTGACTATTTATCAACTATTTGCAGGGGGAAACCAGATTATAATATTATCGTGACACCCGGTTCTATGAGAAGAAACACTCAAAAACCATTGTGCAACAAGAGCAGCCGGCCCGAACTTTATTGACATATTCGAAAAGTACATTTATCCTCCAATAAAATACTCGAAGGATTAATTTTGCAAAGCTAGGCTTTTTTTTCTTACCCCTTACTATATTTTTCATGACCGTTGCTTTCAAAAAAGTGGGCACAGGACTGCCATAAGTGTCGGAACGAAATGAAATGTTAAGGCAAACACTGTAAAATTGCAGGTAAAATACTTTCGGAGAATATTGTATCTTATTAAATCGTACTTGGAAGGGCTGTTGTGATCCTTAATTCAATAAACTCCCACAAAAAAACTTGAAAAGTCGTTAGAGAGCTAAATCATTATAGATAATTACTCCTCGGAAAATTTTGGCAGGGGCAGGCATAACCCAAAGTTCACTAAAAAAATTAATAGAACAAATCTGTGTCAAGAAGAAATTACAGCCAAACTCAGTTGTAAGATTTTTTTTTCTTTTTTTTTTATTTCTTACTGTCGAAATGAGCCCAAATTCTGTATCTCTAATCGCTAAAGTAGCCCGACAGGCTATAATCTAAATACAGTAATTGATAGGTACCAAACTCTGCTATGTGCCAGGATAAAGGGGAAATCGTCATCATTTCCATTGTAACAGTGTTGAATTGTGCTGAAGTTCGAGTAATATTTGTTCAATTGTGAGTGCTTCATTGGAAATTGATGGTCATAAATTACCTACCAGTGGGCAAGTATTGAAGCAGCTTTTTAAATCCATCATTGGTTTGTGAGTATCGGAAGTATCGGAAATATAGGTAGTCGCACGACTCGTTTGGTAAAAGGAATTTCTTTTCTTTTGTCATTAGCATCTTAGTAACATCTCCACAGCAGTTTTTAACGAGCTGTGACCTCTGTAGCTTCATAGTTATGATTAGGGCTTTTAGGCATAGAGGTGACGCCCTATAGAACAAATTAATTTTAATATGACCTAGTTGTGTCTCTGCATTAATTTCCACTGCCGTGTGATTTATATTCTCTAGATTCTGACTCCTTCAACATTTCATGTCTACGGGTGTTGTCGTGATCTTTTGTCAAATTCAACTTTTATATTCTTCATCATGGAATCGAGAATAAAAGAAATAATTTCATTAATTTTTAAATGAAAACTGGAATTATTAACTGCAAATGCAATCTTTAGTGCTTGCCTTTCCTATGTATTTTAAATGGATAAGCAAAATAGTCTGTGCGGTACTACTTAAAATTACCCCACGAAGCCGATTATGATATCTGCCATTGCTGCAAAATAGTAGGTATTTCAAAATATTTCGTCAGGTCACCCTAATATACACACAGTAAGTGTCACCATTTGTGGAACAACATCAACACGCACACCACAAATAGGAGGAGGAGCTCGGCCAAACACCTAACAGAAGTGTACGCGCCAATTATTTATTTTTTTATTTTATTTTTAAGTGTCACTTCAAATCATACAGCTCTTGTTGGGCAAATCTTCAAGCCTGGTTGGTTTTTTTTCGTGTACAGGTATATCTCAGCAGGCATAGGTTTCAGCTTCAAATTTTAAAACACCCCTGAAATATACAAAATTGCAAAGTTATCAGCGTAAAAAGTTATATCTGCAGAACTGTTAATGCATACTAATAGTAGCTTCGTGAATTCTCCACCATTTTATACAAGAAAAGTTAAAAAACTGCTATTCAAATTTTTTTAAGTTTTTATAAACACTTAAAGTTTTTTATTTACTTTTTAAAGGGCTTGAAACTACGATTCATACAATTTCTCGCAAAATATGTACTCGATTTGTCAAATAAATTGCAAAAACAAATTTACAAAACTAAAATTAAATTCTAAAAAATTCGTCGATTTCCAAAAAAAATTTTAAAAATTTTATTACAACTTTAGAAATTTTTATGAACTTTTGTAAATTTTTTTAGTTTTTAATAGGCTACGATTTATACAGTTTTTCTCACACTATGAACTAAATTTTGCTATTAAATTACAGGAAAAAAATGGTACAAAAATCAAAACTAAATTTTAGAAAATGCGTCGATTTCACAAATCTTTAGAAAGTTGTATTTAAACTTCTGAAATTTTAATTTTGTAATTTTTTTAAAGCCAGTGGCTACTATTTATGAAGTATATCTCAGAACAAGAATTCAACTTGCATAATAAACTATAAAAAAATTTACAAAAATCGAAGAAAAGAATAGAAGATTCGCCGATTTCAGAAAAGTGTAAAAAATGGTATTAGAATTTTTGAAATCTTCATGAACTTTTGTAAATTTTTTTATAAAGAAGTTTTTTTAAAGACTTACACCTATGATTTATACTGTTTTTCTCAGAATATGAACTAAATTTGCATAATAAATTTCAAAACAAAAACTTTTCCAAAATTCGAAACTACATTTTAAAAAATTCGTCGATTTCAAAATACTCTAAAAATGTAATTAAAATGTTTCAAGTTATTATGAACCTTTGTATTTTTTGAAGTTTTTAAAGAGCTTGCAACTATGAATACAAAAAAAAATGTTTTTAATTTCATTGAGTTTTCATTTAGGTTAGGTTAGGTAGCCTGGTTGCCAACAAGCCACGCATAGACCTGTTGGTCCCTAGTGATACCAGATGGAGACCGACCTCTATGAATACCGAAAGTAGACATCGTCTAGGATGTCCGCGCTTTTGGCGAATCCAAGCAGCGCTGGGAGATCCGCTTTTGAGACGTCGTTCAGACCCTCAAACAATGGGGCTCCCAGGCATTTTAAATGCGTTTTTAATAATGCCGGACAAACGCACAGAAGGTGTTCTAAAGTTTCCTTAACATCCTCTCAGCATTTCCTGCATTTTTCCGTGTTACCAATGCCTATCTTGTACTCATGTGCAACCAATAGATTATGACCTGTTAGCATACCTATGATAGTTCTGCAGTCCTTTAGCGAGAGCGTAAGTACGAATTGAGTCAGTTCTTTGTCGTTAGTTCTACACATGACTTTTGCTGTTTTGCATGTGTTCAGATTAGTCCACCCAGCCTCCACTCGCCTTTTCATGTAGTCGTCCATTTCATTGTATATTGTATTTAGCGGTTTTGGTATGTCGTTCTCTTGTTCAAAAGGTAGTCTAACAGAACTTTTTGCTATCTCATCTACTATTTCGGTCCCCATAATGCCTTTGTGACCAGCTACCCAGTAGATATGCTGCCTATTGTTTGTGGCTAGTCTTTCTAGTCTTTCCTCCCTGAGTTTTCATTTATTTTACATAAATTTTTCCCAAGTTTATATGAAAATTTCGGATCTGATTAAAATTGTTTTTGTTAGCATATGAATTTCATTTTTATAACAAATTACCAAACAAAAAATGTTAAAAAACTTTTTCATAGTTTTCGAAGCAGTCCAGGGCTAGTATTTGTACCATGTTTTGGGATTTTATAATTAATAATAATAGTAATTGCTGCTTACACCCTTCGTTGGATGTGCCCAATTCGTCGTGCTTGCAATTTGCGTCTTCACACATTTCCACAAAAGGGGGGATCTATATTTTTATGCTCCCTCCGAATAGCAGATAGTTTTACAAG
Organism: Anastrepha fraterculus; assembly: GCA_037575425.1. Lineage (NCBI taxonomy): Eukaryota > Metazoa > Arthropoda > Insecta > Diptera > Tephritidae > Anastrepha > Anastrepha fraterculus. Next base: position 1,463,172 of record JAYXIM010005180.1, on the reverse strand, counting down.
AGGATGATTTTCATGGAAAATTATAGAACATATTCACACCATCAACCGTAAAAAATTAATATCAATTTTACAAAAAAAAAAAAAAAATTCAGTTTTTTTTTGTTATTTCAATGATTTTCGTAAATTTTTTATAAGCTTTGTTTTTTAAATGGAAGACTATGATTCAACCTGATCTTTTAGAATATGAATAATTAAGAGAACAAATATTTAAAAACTGCAAAATCTGATTTACATTTTTTATAACTTTTGGCGATTTTTCGTGACTATTCCAAAAAGATACGAACTATATTTTTATAATTAATTTATAAAAATGGATATATGGCCAAAAATAGTTTTACGATTTTAAGTGGCATACACTGTACATATATAAGTGTATATATGTATAAAATCACACATACATTTGCACAATTACAGCGCTTTATTAAATTATTACTGCCGTCCATTAAATGCCAGCAGCAATAAAAATACTATATACCTATCTTTGTAGCATACAACTTATGTGTGTATGGATGTACTTATGTATCTGTGTATATATTGATGTCTGTATTTATGTATATATTGATGTATGCATTTATTTATGTATGTATGTATGAATAAGCATATGTGTGCACATATGAGAAACAAAGTTAAGAAAATAGCTAAATCAATGTCTAAAATATATGCGTACGTATGTCTAGCCCTATGTCTATGTTAAGTAAAATTAAGTTGTTAAGATTGTAAAGATGAAAACATCCGACTTACATTAGCGCCTGAGGACGGAAGGGCACAAAATACAATAAGACGGAGAGGAAAATCAAAACAAATTAAGGCAAATCGACAAACCCCTCAAATATAGTGATATAAATGTATACTCATAAATATATACTAATACAGAGACGCATATACAAGCACATATCTATATTTATACTTGGCGTATGCTGGGTATGGCAAGCGCCTGAGAAATGTCGTTTATTATCCTATCGACTGGCTAACTGACTGGTCAACTTAACAGTCGCATTAAGAAGACAATAAAGTTTATGTGCGACGCAAATCTCACGGTAAATGATAGCAAGAAAGTTGTGTTATGTTTTTTTTTTTTTGCCTAACCACACTGATTTGGCGAATAAGCCAAGATGTTGCGTATACGCACTGTGAAACATGTAGAGATTCAACCTAAACATCCCTTGATATGATAAGGAAAATTGGTGTTTGTAAATTTGCCGCAGAAAGTCAATGTAGTAGAAGATATAAAACAAAACAATACATGCGAATAAAGTTTAATACTTGCAGATTTGTTGGTATTGGCGTCGCATTATTTTCGAAGCATTTGGTTCAAATGGCGACACAGTTATGCGTTCGAACAAACTGTTTTTTTTTTTGTGCTCTTTGGTACTCTTGGAACTTTTGGATAACAAAGAAATAAAAGGAAAAAAATCGTGTTTTTTTCCTACTTTTAATTGACACAAAAAAGTGGTATTTGCGAGATTTATAAGGGATACAACTGTAGTTTGTCTATATCCCCTGTAGACTTGATGTAAAATTTTTAACTATTGCGCGATATCTTATTTTTTTATAGGAACATTAACATAAACATGAGGTATGTATTTAAAGTACTGGGAATAATTATAAACTAATCATCTTTGTTACCTTTTAAAGTACGTTGCTTAACATAAAAAGCATAGATTTTTTTATAACCCACTGTAAAGAAGTTGTATTCCTACAAATGATAATTCCACCGAAGGAGAGCTTAAATGCAACTAAAAGTCTCCGTTCATAAAAGAACAGAAATTATTATGGTGTATCCTGCTAGTAATTATAAACTGAAGTAAAAGATGAACTCAGTAACATTGAAGTTTTTGTTTTTCTGAAATAATTAGTTGGAATTTGCCTCATGCTGCAGAAAATTGTGTTAACATTACACCTTTTGAACATAGTTAGGTGAGTTTCACGTATCATGCCACGAGGAAAAGAATTGAATGAAATCGAAGAACCAGAAATATGACCTTAGAAACTGTGAAAAAATGCAAACAAAATTGGCTTCCAAAAATAAAAGTATGTTGTTAAAAACTCAATAGACTTACATAAGTGTCAAAACAATGACAAGAACAAGCGCATAGCGCACCTTTGTAAAGCTTCTGCAACCGCAAAACGTGCTGGGTACCATGAAATGTGCTTCACTGGAAATGATGATCTTCAGCAATGAGAAAAAGAATAAATTTGTATGGCCCAGCTGAATATCGTTACTACTGCGGAAAGAAAAGCAAATTAAGAGGGTTTGGGATGGCCTGGGCAGCATTAAGAAAAACACATTAAAACACGCTGAAAATTGCTTTGAGTATGGCATAGTGAAGGATCTGCATTATCAAGACACGCACTTTGAATATCTTCTTCCGTTTTTATAAAGTAATATACCTTCAGAAGATGAATAAATCGAATTCTACATATAATATGTTTACTCACGTGGCAAACTCTACACAAAAAAATACCAATCTAACGGTTAGACGCGATAGAAGTGAAACCTTCCGTAAAACATACTGAGAGAGAATGAGACGAAAACAGCATTAGGAGCGGGATAATTATAGGTTCATTATAATATTGCTATAAAGTTCATATTTTATTTTCTTCATTTTACTATTATTCATCCTCAATGTTTTCAATTTCAACAAATGATACGAGTAGCTTATGAAGGCTAAAATATGATACAAATGCTTTGGTTGCGATGTTGTCAACATATATTTGAAATACCGCGTCAGTTGTTGTTTTTGATCGTGTTGTCGATTCAGTGCGATTGTTACACATTTTTAAATTGAATGTTGTAATGAGAAAGTCAATTAAAGAAACCGCTGTGTCCAATGCAAAATTTACGTTAAAATCGCCACTTAAAATCATTGGAATCTTCGTAACCTTTTCTAAGTATCCGCGATACTTCTGGTGTATACTTTATTAAATTTTCGTGAATAAATTCCGTGATGTTATTTATTGATTGATTCGGTGAAATAAAAGTTACCACAATTAAAACTGTTTTTCCATTGCTCAATCTGGTTTCGCATGCACATATTTCTCCCACTTTAGAGAGCTGAACAGGCAGTGATTCTAGTTGCTGTGCATTCAGATCTATCTGTTACAATACGAGCACCGTCATTTTGATTGTGGTATATTACAACACCGCCTGCAATTGCGGTAAATATTTAAAAATGAAAATATTTACGAATATAAAAATACGGACGCAATACAGCACACGGGGTTGCTATTATGAGCGTCGTAACGCGTATATTACACAGACGTGCTAACATACACACAAACATTCGTAGGACGCTTGGTCTAAACAAGTATTAAGTAGTGTAGTATAGGTATACATAATGCCTTCTCGCTCACCGTGGCTCCGTAATACGCAGGCGCGCACACATACGTACTAGCATACATACAAACATACATACGTATGACGCTTGAGCTAAACACCAAAGCAAGTAATAGGCAGTGTAGTATACATACTACAATACTCACTATACTAGCGTGGCTCAGCAGTACGCAGCCACACACATATACGTATGTCAACATATAACGCTTCGTAGCCCAGAGTGGGGAGGCTACGAAGCACCACACAAAGAGGAAACGGAGAATAGGGAACGCTGTATAACTGTGTTCTATCTCATTCTCTCGCAGACTATATACTATAAGATCTATATGTATGTCTCTTTTTAGTGTCGCTTTTTCGTTTCATCGAGTCTCAAAACACTCCCAACGATTCTAAAGAAGTTTTCACTTCAAAAGTTGTTCAAGAACTTTGGTTTCATTTTTATAATGGCAAGTCTTAGGCCAGCCCTTGAGTCCTAATAGAAAACTTGTGCGAAGTCATGTCAAGAAAAGTTTACATTGAAAATTTGGATGGATTTAAGAAGGTTCCCGCACTCGTGGCAAGAAACTTCTACTGAAACTCGCTCCAAATGTTCTTCAATGATTGTTGGCAGTGATACAAAATAAACGTTGGTCTACTAAATAAAAAACAATCGTTTAAGTTTAAAGTTTAAAGTTTTAAGTATAAACACAACTTTAAGTTTAAACCTCTCGCATACAAATTTTTTAAAATTGTATCAACGGCATCAGAGTAATGAATAATGAATAATGAATAATGAATAATGAATAATGAATAATGAATAATGAATAATGAATAATGAATAATGAATAATGAATAATGAATAATGAATAATGAATAATGAATAATGAATAATGAATAATGAATAATGAATAATGAATAATGAATAATGAATAATGAATAATGAATAATGAATAATGAATAATGAATAATGAATAATGAATAATGAATAATGAATAATGAATAACGAATAATGAATAATGAGTAATGAATAATAGGAATAATGAATAATGGATAATGGTTAAGTAATATGAACTTTGGTTTCATTTTTATAATGGCAAGTCTTAGGCCAGCCCTTGAGTCCTAATAGAAAACTTGTGCGAAGTCATGTCAAGAAAAGTTTACATTGAAAATTTGGATGGATTTAAGAAGGTTCCCGCACGCGTGGCAAGAAACTTCTACTGAAACTCGCTCCAAATGTTCTTCAATGATTGTTGGCAGTGATACAAAATAAACGTTGGTCTACTAAATAAAAAACAATCGTTTAAGTTTAAAGTTTAAAGTTTTAAGTATAAACACAACTTTAAGTTTAAACCTCTCGCATACAAATTTTTTAAAATTGTATCAACGGCATCAGACTAATGAATAATGAATAATGAATAATGAATAATGAATAATGAATAATGAATAATGAATAATGAATAGTGAATAATGAATAATGAATAATGAATAATGAATAATGAATAATGAATAATGAATAATGAATAATGAATAATGAATAATGAATAATGAATAATGAATAATGAATAACGAATAATGAATAATGAGTAATGAATAATAGGAATAATGAATAATGAATAATGAATAATGAATAACGAATAATGAATAATGAGTAATGAATAATAGGAATAATGAATAATGGATAATGGTTAAGTAATATGAACGAAAAATTAGTGCAGAAACATGAATTAAAGCTAACTTTTAATTATACGAGTATATAGGAAAAAACTCAGAACATGCCCTTTTTTGCTTTCGTGTGCTGTAATATAACAATGTAATAATCCTCGTACACATAATTCTGAAAATGGGCTTGCCACCCACTTCAGCAAATTTCAATAAAGCTCAACATACTAACTACTACATTTCTAACTACTTATACATAGTTGTTATTGGTGAGTGAACAAAAGAGTTTTGAAGAAATATATCTTTATAAATGCGGTTCAAAGTGTCAGTACTCATAACTTACTCCAGCATTATTATGATAAACTACACAAAAATGCGCAAAGGCCAACAAATAAACAAAGTTCAAACTCTATTATTGCTTGTTTCTCAGCTCATAAAGGACATGGATGTTAAAAGTTGAAGAAAACGAACTACGAAAAATCGGCTTTTAAGGCTATTGCATGGCTTTTGTTGCGATATACGAGTATCTACTTAGCGCAATTTATTTATGAATTTATTGTCCACATTGACATAAAATGGTAAAATTGCATGTAGTATAAACATACAAAAATATTCTATCTATGCATATGTATGAGAAATTAGATATCTATGCATATGTATGAGAAATTAGATCCATATATATCAACATCTCCTTTTGTTAGTAATAAATTTGTAGCACAGCGTCCGACATTTGTAATATTAGTGCAATTTTTTCTAGTTCGCGTGGCAGCTAAACATTTGCACATAAAAGTATGTACATATGTACATATGAAAAAGCTCCTCATAAAAAACCATCTGCCGTTCGCAGGCGGCGTTAAATTGTAGGCTCCTTCATTTGTGGAAAAACATCAAGACGTACGCCACAAATATGAGGAGGGTCTCGGCTAAATACACAATAAAGGGTGTAAGCGCCTATTACGTATAAATATGTACATGTACATATATAATATATTTGACATACACATATATTTTTACATCATTTTCCTTCCCTTTTTTTTTTGTAGGATAAACTGGGCAGTCTGGAGTTGCTCACTTTTCATGAGTTTGCCATCGTCGAACGTGCTAATGTGTCATCAATTTGAATTATCGAGCAAATGTGGCTACTTAAATGCATGCCACAAGCTTGCTACATATGAGAGTAAATACATATATACATACATACATATGCACGAGTAAAATTACTATAACACTTGAGCACATTTAGTAAATTAGAATGAGCTTACATACCATACCTCCCTCCTCTATTCGAAAAAAGGCCGAACTTTCACAGCTACTTCGAGCATTCGCTATATAACAGAAACTTATTCAGAAGTTTTGGCAATTTATTCCTTTCTTATTTTATTGCAATAATTTTTTATGAAAACGTAGTTAAATCACTTGCAAAAACGATTTGAATACAAATTTCCAACTTTGTGCAAATGCAAGAAATTTATAAAGACTTCACACTTTTTTATCAGATTTTTTATTTAATTTTTTTTTTTTTTTTCAAAACACTCCTCAAGTATATAGTTGATTTCTTACTCTTTTTGTTTGCTGAAACTGGTAAGTGTTTTCTCTCACAAAAAACTCGAGCACGAAAAATCCATCAGATCGCCAGCAAAAAAGGAACACAAATTGTCAAACATCACTGCGAATTTTATACAGCTTAAAACATGCGCTTTATTATGCTAAAATTAGATGGGCTATATAACTGCATACTCAAAAGTTCTCAAAAAATTGAGATTATTAACGGTGAAATTTCGATAAAAAATTTTTAAATTTGTATAAAGTTTGAAACTTGAATTCATATAGTTCTTCATGGAGAACAGACTACATTTTCATGAAAATGTATATTAAAATTAATTAAAAAACAACTAAATTGTCAATAAGTATGAGGTGGTTGAGCGCTTGAACGAAAACAAAACAAAAAAAGATTCCCAATCAAGATTGATGACACTTTTAGGATCTTAAGCCATAAAATACCATCAACCTACAAGCCTTCAGCTGGTAGTGCTAGAAATTGAAATTTAGAAATCGTAATTAATATACTTTTTAAATAATCAAAATCGGGTTTTTGGTCATTAGCCACCTTTCCCAGACGCGGTCACATATTCGTCTTCTGCTTCGATATACAATTTCTCACTCTCTCTGAGATTAGTAGCAAAAAAGTTCTCTATCTACATATTTTCTGAAAATTTTATTTATTGTAGCAGCTCGCGCAGTTTCGTTCGTTGCTTGAAATTTTCCTTGCACATCCAAATGAAGTTTTGAGAATAGATATTAAACACAGAGTGCCAAATAAAATCGAAAATTTGACAGCTCTGTCGTAAGACGGAATAGCAAATTTTTTTCTACACTACAAAGGTCTCATAAATTCATTTTTGTTTTCGCTACACTAAGCGCTATTGCATTTGAAGTTGTGGAGGCATTTAAGACCCTCAATTTAAGCCGGCCTTAGATCTGTTTGATATTTGCTATCTACACTTGCACTCCCATTATTCCTTTAACTTTTTATTTGCAATCTAAGAACTGTCAAAAACTTCCACAAACTAAGAGGTAAACAAACTAAGAGGTGTATGCTGTTCAAGAAGCGATGAGCTTTGTTGTGGAAAACAGAGAAAACAGGCAGACATCCAAGCTGCGCTCATGGCCTTAGACAGCCCCCCCAACCACTTCAAAGGTAGTCGAGTCCTGTAAATTCAGACTGAACTATGTCGGTAGACATAATAGCCTGATGCTAACTTGGGTCCTGGGACGCGTGGGCATCGCGGGAAACGAGATCTCTGACTCTTTAGCCAGGTTGGGCTCTCAGGCCAACTTTATTGGCCCGAATCCCGTTCTGCCACTACTTTCTGCAGCCATCAAAGCAAACGGGTTACTCTAACCCACAAGCGAGCTCGGCAGGCTGAGAGGCTGAAGATGGACAAAACTGAGTCATGTCCGACCGACTCTCACAGTTTTTCCTGTCACTAAGCAGAGGGAACTGTAGGAGGCTGGTTTGACTGATGACGGGCCACTTTCGATGGGCAAATCACATGGAAAAGGTGGGCATCTCAGGCAGTGCACCCTGCAGCATGTGGAGAGGAGGATAAGACGGCGGACCACTTTCTGTGCGTCTGCCCTGCCTTCGCTCGAATCAGGCTTGAGACCTTTGGCACTGATGTGATAAAAAGCGACCACCTTGGCTCCTTGGCATCAAAAGATCTACTCAAATATCTTCGGAGGTCGAGTAGGTTTAAAGAAAATTGAAAAGGGAACCCTAGTACAATGGATTTAATTGTGCCTGTGTGCTGCACTTGCTAGTCTGTTCCGACAAAACAAAAAAGACGTAAACATAGAACTATAACTTATTACACAAATAGCAAAATAGTGCATTCGCATTTAAGTGCAAATTAAATTATAAAAAATATTTTAAAATAAACTTGTTCTTATGAATAAGGAGAGTCCATGCAATTTTTTTTTTTCTTTTAATTCTGTCAAAAATTTTGTTGAAAATTCGACGAATTTTTATAAATTTTTTACATAGTTTCAAATTTTGATTCACATGGCTTTTACTCCGCTAAACTACGCTTTCAGAAAAAAATATTTAAATTAAAATATAATAATTTTGTAGCGGGGTAAGTTGGGAAGTAGAAATAAGTGATCGTGACTTCTAACTGAGATATGAAAGCACTGTAAGGTGATTTTTAAAAATATTATTAATATTCTATTGAAGTAAGACATCATTTAGATAACTTGGTATAGTAACAAACATTTTCAGAAAACAATTTGAATCCGAATCCACGGAGTGATAGTAATACCCATTCATTTTCGGCGAACGCTATATCTTTACATACATTTTCTAAATATCATAGTACACTTTTTGCTAACAAAAAACACTTTTTTATTTAAGGCCACCACTAGAGTTAAGCCACGAATGCACCTGAAACTTAACATTATTTTAGATATATTCAGTCGCCAAATATGGCTGAATAAAAATAAAAATCCAAAGAAGAAATAACTAACTAACCCTGTAATTATAAAAAGTTATTTTTTTTTTTTTAATATGGAGTATATAAGTAGCCATTCCTGTATAGGGCATATCTAGTCTACACTTTACCATTCGCCAACACTTAATGAGCTATTGCTCTTTCCCTTTACATTTTATTTTAGGTTTACATTTAACTGGTTTTTATTTCTGTAGCCTACAGAATTTTCTTTTTTATCTATTCCTGCTCGTTTCTAGTACAAATTATTTCTCTTCAATGAACTGGATGCCGCCGCCCCTCTTTATACTCATCGCCTATTGACTTTTTCACTTTTCACTCAAGTACACAAAAAAATTGATTTTGCCTCCGTTTTTTTTTTTTATTTTTTATTTTTACTTTATCATTCTCTGCGTCAGTAGTTTTAATTTGAATTTATGATCTGACTTTTCTCTTTTCAATATTTTTTTATTAGTAGTCGCCATTTTCTTCTGGAATTTTTTTTTTATTTGCTTTACTATTTCTTTGAGCAGAAGCCAATTTAATTCAATTTAAGTTGCATGCGAAAATTGTTATGGTAGACGAAGAAAAATTGCCACTACATTTTCCATGGAACATTTTTGATATCTTAAACTTGCAATCATTAAATGCGAAAGCTTTTATTTTCATATAAAATATTTATCGTACGAATTGGATGGCCTTGAGTGAACATAAATTGAATATTGTGGCGGTTGTACCCACAGAAAATGTCGAAAAATTAATATTGGCCAATCGAGGCATTAAAACGTGGCAGTAAGCAAAAGAAGTACAGATTATCAAAGAATTAATTGGAGAGATTTAGAAGAACTCTTACACACTGCATGAGTGCTAAACATACTATCGGAAGGTTTATAATTTTTCCAAAATTGAAACATGAGTTTAACTATATTTTTACAAGAAAACTTTTTTAGACAAATGTATTTCTTGTATTTTTTAATAATAGTTAGAACTGTGCTAAGTAATTCCTTAAAACTGAATAGTGGGATTCCCACATATTTTCGGACTTTATTGGAATAGGTACAACGAACCAGTACAGGGTTGCCCACATGCTTATTTATATTTAAGTCGTTTTTAATTAATTTGGTTATTTGACGTGATGCCCAAAACTTAACCGTTTTGAGATATTCAAGTTTTGAGATTATTTAAAAAAAATTAATTTTATACAAGCCTTTTTTATTTCTCATTATATACCCTTATGTCATTAATGGCTGCTGAGAAAGTTTCGAATTTACGATTATTCGCGAAGTTTTTCCTATTTTACAAGATTGAAGAAATGTTGTGTGGAAACTATTCTGCACCGTATTTTAAAAACTGGGTTTTCTAGGATGGCTTTTCCAGCAACCCTGCATAAAGCGTGAAGATTTTTGAAAAATTTGTATTTATATAAAGGGTGGCTAAGTTTCAAGGGCCGGTGTTGATTTAGAATAAAATATAATTTCTTTTTAGAAATTATTGTCATTTCTCTTTATTATGATAATACTGGTATAGCTCAATTACGCATGTAAAAAAATATTTGCCAAATGGCCTCCGTGGCCTCGGCGACACACCTCCATCCGATGGTCCAAATTTTCGAGGACGCTGAGGCATAATTGAGGTTCTATGCCATTCATGTGCCCAATTATCTCATCCTTTAGCTCTTCAATTGTTGCTGGTTTATCGATGTACACCTTTTCTTTCAAATGACCCCAAAGAAAGAAGTCCAACGGTGTCAAATCACATGATCTTGGCGGCCAATTGACATCGCCGCGACGTCAGATTATTCGGTCATCAAATTTTTCACGCAAAAGAGCCATTGTTTTGTTAGCTGTGTGGCAAGTGGCACCGTCCTGTTGAAACCACATATCGTCCACATCCATATCTTCCAATTCGGTCCATAAAAAGTTCGTTATCATCTCACGATAGCGAACACTATTCACAGCCCAATGATGCCGCCGGCCCATAAACCGCACCAAACAGTCACTCTTTGTGGGTGCATTGGTTTTTCGGCAATCACTCTTGGATTATCATTCGCCCAAATGCGGTAATTCTACTTATTGACGAAGCCACTGAGGTGAAAATGTGCCTCATCACTGAAGGTGATTTTCTTCGAAAATTGGTCACTGTTGCCATTTCCTGCCACCATTCTGACCATTGACGACGCTTGAAATGGTCAAGAGGCTTTAGTTCTTGAGTCAATTGCACCTTGTTAGCGTGTAAATCCAAGTCTTTATGTCATAATGTTCATCAACGACGAGCGTGAGAGGTGCAATTGTTGGGCACCACGACGAGTTGAGGTGGACGGCTCTTCAACCACAATATCGCGAACAGCAGCAATATTTTCTGCAGTGCAAGCTATACGAGCATGCATTGGTGTTTTCACATCTCCTACAGACCCGGGTTGCTCAAACTTTTCCACAATTTTTCCGATTGTACGCATATTTGGACGATTAAATTTACCGAAAAAATCTCGAACTACGCGATGTGCATTTGGATTTGAACGCTCGTTTTCATAATAAGCCTGAATAACTTTAACGCCTTGCTAGATTATGTATCTTTCCATGGTTCAAATTGAGTTAATCTGAAATTTTAAAATGTTAAATGAAATGCAGAAAAAAAATTGACGTTTAGGTGTGGTTCACATTCAATATCGGCTCTTGAAATTTAACCACCCTTTATATACCATGTGCATATTTTTTTTTGTTGCGAAAGCAATACAAGCTATAAATGAGGGAAGACGATTTGAATCAAATTACCTCTATAGCTGGTAATTGCTAGTTCTAGCAAGTTTGCAAAAGATTTCCAGTAGTTTCATACTTATTTTACTACTCAACATTTCGATTTCACGTTTCACTTCTTGAATGATTTCTGAATAGTGGATGAAGTGTTTAATTTTCAACAAAAAAGGACGGTGTTCACGCAAAGAACGACCCAACAACAGTTTAAAAAAACTGTAGTCTAAAATTCCAAGCGCTAGTTGAAAAACCCAATAATTCCCATTAACAACCGATAAGCCACTGACTGGAGTCCACGGACACACCACACACTTTTCTCCATACAGACCTAAATACGTTGTTGAAATTTGTTTGTTAAAATCACATAATTTCTGTAATTTTCATTATTTTCCATTAAATGTACGGTGCACAATTATTATTTTGTTGTTTTGTTTTGCTTCGTTAAAGTTTTTGGCAAAAGCCAAATGCTTTACACCTTGCATTTCTTTTATTATCCCTGCACAACTACAATGCAGGTAAAGCAATTCTACTATTTATATTTTAGTATTGAAGTAGAAGAACTAGCAACAAATTTGGCAGCCAGTAGACAATTCCTTGTAATAAACAGCAGTAGCAATTACAAACAAACATACACAAAAATGTCCAATTCTAAATTGCTTTTTCGATTTTATCTTCAAATGTGAGTTATACGTGCAATCTTACCCCCTCTTGACATACACACATGTATACGCACTAATGAATTGCGTATATGCGATGGGAGAAATTTCAAGAGAAGTATGCACTTTTACAGCCATGGCCAACTGAATGACAACAATGCACGTTTTGGTTTTGAAATGCTTGAAGAGTTCTGGTTATTGAATGTCTCAACAAATACATATTTATTGTAGATGAGGGCTAAGTAAGCCACTTAATACACTTTCCTTCTTACATAAAATTAGCCATTTTATTCTTGGGAATGATATTTTTGAACGTCATCTAGAAAGCTTTTTAAACAACGATTTAGTTAATCTTCTGTTTTGCACTGAAAATAGTCGATAAGTTGTTTTGAGCTGTATTGTGGAAATTCTTATTACCGACTAGCTTCATTCTATAGTGGAAAATTATTCCGAAAAAGGTCAGTGAAAAATTATTTCTATCGATGTTTGAAAAATAATAAAACAAGATGCATAAAGAACGATTTAATATAAGATGAGAAATAAGGTTTGCCATTGCCTGGCGAGGGTTGACGACAATTAGAAATAAGTAAAGGCTATTTGGTGTTTCATGCCGACAATGGATTTCGAGAACGGCTCAACCAAGTGGTAGTGGCGCGCAAATCTATTCTTCGGCTTACTTATATGAGAGAGGCTCCTACGTTATTTATACTTTAGATATGAAGAATATGTACCCCTAACAGTCACTAATTTGAGCTGTTTCGGAGAATAGAACCCTGAAGCTAGGCGCAGCCAGACATTCGAGTGCCTGGCAGAGTTTAAAGCGATACCTTCACTTTGGATGATGTTGAGAACCAGGCAGCCAGGATTGAAAGAAAAATCAGCAACCGAACTTTTTTTTCTTCATATTCTTCCCTATTATACTGTATATGCACCAAACGCATTTAAAAAAATGATAAACGGTTCCCATGATTGTTGGTTCAATATACTCATACTCGTATCTAGCCAAGGACTTTCGCCTCAGCAGCGTCCTCCAAATATTTATGGGGCATGTTTGCGCGCGTTTTTTATGCTATTACAACAATAAAAATAATAATAATAAAAATACTAACTATAGCAATAAAATTATTATTTTTTTTTGTTTTTGCGGATGAGGGGTTAAATGCCTATTGCATCATCAAAGTGCCCGTCGCAGCAATGGTATGTCCGTGGACTAAAAATCTCCCCATCGTTTTGAACCGTAGTCCACCCTAGAACTGCTTTCGCATTATTTCAGAGTGGCGTTCCATCTTACTCATTACAAAGGTCTATGTCTATGTACCTGCGACCAGGTCCCACTTTTTTATACGGAGAATTGATGGTCTCTCTCGATAACATTTTCCACATTTTCATTCGACGTTCTGGTTCCCAATGCATGCAATGGAAGAATGTGAATTTCGTACCCCGAACGTATTTGGGTTGCAAGAAAATTAAATTCACCGAAATTCCTGCTGTTCCATGTCGCGATGTCTTCTAGCCGTTCAACTGCCGCGTGTTTTGTTAATCCAGCGGTCTTGCCATAGCCTTAGCGTTTAATCTCTTATTTCACGCGCTACAGGTTTGCAAAGCCTTTCTTCCTTTCCCTCTTTCTTAAAAGCTCACAGCTTTTTTTCTCTCAAAAAAGCTAGTAAATTTATCAGCATTAACTCGTTTATTACTTGAACAGTTGACCATGATGCAGTGCGGTAGGCGGACATAACTCTCACGGCTGTCGTTCATTGTACCGATGCTAAGAGCAAGCTTTAACTTAACCCTAACAATAACAATAATAACAACAAAATAAACAATTAAAGTAACAATTTTTTAAACTTAAGATTTCACGATTTCTGTGAATTAGTAAACAAATGATTTTGGAATTTTGGTATCAGCATTAACATTATTTTTGCTTAATACTAGGTCGTTCAATAAGTTTTGCATTTAGATAAGAAAAACTCAATATTATGGTTTGAAGTGCACTTTATTATTCAGTGTAGTCTCCCTGAACATCAAAGCACTTGTTCCAACGAGATTCCAATTTATGGATTCCATGCCTGAAGTGAGAATCTGGAAGGGCTGAATAATACGCTTCCACAGCTGTTATAACCTCATCATTTGATCAAAAACGCTACCCACGCATGAGTTTTTTTTTTTAGGTCTAGAAACAGATGGAAGTCGCTTGTGACGCGGTGCATTGCAAAAATATTTTTTTTCGATTGCAACCAGGGTCTTTTTCACGAACTTTCACCTTCAGCTGGTCTTAAATGTTACAATAATGTTCAGAATTTATTGTTTTACCACAAACAAAATTTCTTTACTTAGCCTCTTGTTTTGATTTCGGATCATAGCGATAGACCCAAGTCTCATCCGTGGTGATGAATCGACGCACAAAATCCACTTTATCTTTTCGAAAACGTGCCAAATGTTGCTGAGAAAGTCGCATTCGAATGTGTTTTTGTTCCATTGATAGCGAATGCGGCACCCATTGTGCACACAGCTTTCTGGAATCCAATACTTTAATCAAGATATTGCTTACACTGCTCAACGAGATGCCTAAGGCTTCTACTACATCTCTTTCAGTCACTTGGCGATTTTCCAATATGATTTCCTATATTTTTTCTACGATTTCTGGTATTGTTGCTGTTGCTTTGAACGTCCTTGACGTGGATCGTGTTCAAGGCTTGTACGACCACGTTTAAATTCAGCAATCCATCTTTCTATTGTATTAATTGTTGGGGAAAGTCCTTATACACTTCCAGTATTCGTTCATAAGTTTCCTTTTGCTTTAAACCTTTCAAAAATTAAAACTCAATTAGCGATTCTTCATACGATACTACATTTTTTCCATTGTAGAAAATACTGTAACCCATCGGTACTAAATGGTGCATAATCAAAGAATGAATTGACAGATTGAAATGAAGCTTTACCTACGTTCATATTAAGAGAATACCAACATAGCAAAATTTAGGCTAGTAGCAATGCCCTCTCTTATCGCACCACAAAAATTATCGAACAACCTAGTACTTTTAGGCAAATGGTTTAAAACTGTTTTATGGTCGACCTTTAGCTCCTGGGCTTTTGCCATCACTATTAACTTGCCTGTCAATATCGATTATTTCTGCGGTGGTACAGTGTGTGTGAGGATATTTCCTTTAACATCAAAAATGCAGTAACTTCCAACAAATTCCCTGTAAATTACTGTGAAATGTCACCTTGACAACGAGCATCAACTTTAAATTGTTTGATCTATACTTTACGAGATATCGATCACTACAGCCATCTAACGAGAAAATAACATAAAACATTATTTTAGATATATACGAAGATATTCCAAAATATTCTTAATTTCTCTTTTCCTCCTTAAAACGAAAATATATAAAAAAAACGCTAATTATAGGCCTTCTAGCAGCATCCCTTTCAAGCAAGTAAAATCCAACCACTAAAGCGTTGCCAATTAGTTGACCGCAACTGTATGTGCGAAATTCCTAAATATCCGTTCTACAATGAAAACAAATTTTTATAAAACTTTCGTGCACATACGCACACACACCCCTACAAATACTATATGCATGAATTGCGACCCCTATTTTCATTTGTCACTCGCCAAGCAACAATTTGTTATTTAGGTGCATCTTTTATCGTCCAGTTGTGCTTATTGCAGTGAACAAAACATTTTTGCCCCATTTATCTATTTTTACATGCTTGTAGAATATATATTTATATCCTATGCATGGATGTATATGGGTATTATTTATATTATCGCTTAGAGCTGTGTGCTGCTTGAACATATTTTATTTTCTATTCATATATTTTGGAAACCTTTTTGGTTGGAGGAAAGATTAGAGTGCGGAGCATATGCGACTTCAGCATATATGTCTGTCTGGCAGTCGATCACACACCTATAGATTTCATAGTAGGGCTTGGTTTGCAGATTTATGGAAATTTAGAATTCAATATAGCTGAAAAACGATTATAGTAATAGTGCAAAAGACCTCCGTGAGAGAAATCCTTTCTATGCAAAATTGGTGCATACCCATACGTACACCTTTGTTAGTTTATTACTCAATTTTTTTTGTCTGATTTATGACACATGTCTCGATTTTGCGCTCTTAATGGAGCGACAGCTTGACACCGTCTACAAGCGGCAGATTTGATTTTCATGAGAAGATCTTTCATGGCAAAGGTAATCTAGGATTGGCATTGGCTGGCAAGTAGCAACCATTAGTGAGCGAGAAATACTTCCTCATCGTTAATGTATTTATGGACAATAAAATCGGCTCATCCAATTATCAGGTCAGCACATAAGTTCGTGCGTATTTTACCCATAATTTCACTTTTGTACGATTTTTGCATACAAAAAAATATTCGCGCAATATAACGGAATTATTACTGGTTGCTGGTGATGAAAAATGGGTCCTTTATAATAATCCTGTTTGCAAACACCAATGGTTAGATAAAGATGAAACACCAGAACCAACCCCTAGAGATAGCCCTCACTCCTAGAAGATTCTTCTGGCTATTTGGTGGGATATGACCGGTATTGTTTATTATGAACTTCTGGAACCAAACCAGATGATAACTGCTGATTATAAATGAACTGAATGAGGCACTTAAGGGAGGGGTCTAGGGTTTGAGTATTTCTTTTAATGAATTTTTGAGACTTTGCTTTAGAGATATGAATAGTGAAAATGTATTTAAACTTTTTTTTACATTATAAAGCATCATTTCAACAATATTGTACTAAATTTTTGTAAAAAAATATCGGGAAATAAGCCGGTGAGGTAACTTTTCCGAAAACGCCTTTTCCAAAAGGTGATTTGCGGTGACTATCGTATCTAGTTGTAGAATCACCTGAAATAAAAAAAACAGAATTATTTGGTTAAATTATCACCAAAACCTCCCCCCACTGGCTCCGATTTTTTTTTTTTTTCATTTTTACGATGCCAGCGCGTTTTTGAAGCAAAAAGTGCGATTTTCACTAATTTTTTCGCTGTATAAGTGGAAACCGCCCTTAATGTAAAACAAAAAAGTGAAAAATCTCTCCGTGGGGGGAGGTATTTTATATATAGAAGTTGTATACCAAATTTGAAAAGGATCGGTTAAATATTGTTGAAGTTCTAATAGTCACGGACTTTGAAAAAGTGGTTTCGAGAAAAACGCGTTTGAAAAAAAGTTTAGTTTTACACTTCGCTCCAAACGCTCGCAGCTGTCGCAGAGGAGTGGGGACAAAAACGTCTATAACTCCAAAAGTTTTGCTCCGATTGAGCTGAAATTTTGGGACAATATTTTTGAGATGATTTACTATAAGAAAAATCTATTTCCAAAAAATCGATTTTTTGAAAGTCAAACCCTAGACCCCTCCCTTAACAAAACTCGACCATCTTTAGTGAATAGACGCAAAAAGACGGATATTGCACTTTTTGATTATCACCTTTTCCGTGGACCTCAATCCCATATGAGTAACAAGAACTACTCCTCAAAGCAAGCTATAAAAAGGGATATCGAAGCGTATTTTGGATCCAAGGACAAAACAATTTTTGAGCAGGGAATTAAAAATTTGCCTTAACGTTGGGAATACATTGTAAATAATGAAGGAAAATATATTATTGATTAATAAATACTTTAAACATATTTTTTATTCATTTTAAAACCACCTTTAAAAAACGCACGAACTTATGGACTGACCGGATGTATTTGAAAGCTAAAATTAAAATGGGCGATTCCTAATCGAATGATGCTAGTATTTCGACATTGTCGGCAATTTTTCTAAAAATTGATTTACAAAAAAAAATTAAAAAAAATAGTTTAATTTTGTAATTTATTCAATGTTAAAATTTTCTACTGGTTAAAGTTAACTATGTTTGACGAGTGTACTCCATATACGAGTACATGTAAGTCCTCAGCAAAGTTATTTATGTTTTAGTTGGTGCTAAATGTCTGTGAGCCACCCATTATGATACTTGAGATGACTGGAGCTAGATCTGAACTACAATATTTGTGGAATGTTATAAAACCACGTCCTAAATATTTTTGGTGTATTGCATGTGAGTGATTGGCTCCTAATGGGAGATTCTCTTTCAAACCCCCCAAAAATGCTCAACTAAACTCTCCTGCTATTTCAACTCAGTTGGTAAATGTGTCACCAAAGAGGTCTGAGGGGCAGCTTAAGGTACTTATTTGCTGAAAATTATGGTTTAGTATTTTTTATTTTTCAATGTAATCTCCTTCACATAAAATACCAGTTCTATTTAAATTAGTAAAATCCGTAGTTTTCTTGTCACCTGTAACAGTTTAATGTTTCCATCAACCAGTACTAAGCTTTCGATAGTCGGGGCATTTTCGTTTATCACTAATCGAGTGGAGTCAACTTTATAGGTCTCTCTTCTTTATTTGATTAGCTTAGGGTGAGTTGATTAAGGGGGAGCCTGCTTTAGAGGCTTCAAAAAATCGATTTTTTTTTTGGTTGCAATGTCTTCCCAAACTATCCCCAAAATCTCAGAAGCAAATTCAAAATATTTTCGCAGTTACAGAAGAAATCGTGAACAGGCGTCGAGCAGGTATACGAGCGGATTTTTTATATACAAAAACTTTGACGCGCGATTTCTCGGTCTTTTATATTTACGATTTTTCCTAATCGGCGGGAAAGATAGCGAAAAAGTTAAACGTCTTATCGAAACGAGATAACATTGATTGTATTTGGAATTAAATTATCTTCTAGTTGAACCTCAAAAACCTTAAGAAAGTTATGATTAACCCACTTATTAAACAATCTAAAGTGAATTTGTTTTTCCAAAAAAATTAACTTTTTTTTAATTAGCGAAAAATTGTTGAATTTCTCACTTTTTGTTTAATTTTCTTGGTTTAACTAGAAGCTATACTATACTAAAATAAAAAATTTATTGGGTTTTTGGTTTGAGATGAGAATTGCGACCTGCATCTTTCCCGCCGCACGACACATGCACACTCGAGGCGTCTCGGCAAAATGCTTGTACCAGGCATAATATAACATGTATTTTAAAGAAAAAATTTGAGACGACTGCTGAAATATATAACAATAACACCTGAAAGTTTCGTTTGAATTGAATATTTCTTTCTATTAAAAATATCGCAGAGTCTTGTTCGAATGTGTTCTCCTTTATTTGAACAACGAGGAAGTGAAAAATGTGTATCTAATGAATTGGCATAAATGACATTTAAGTCTAAGTAATATGGATGATGCCAGATTTGTGATACATTATCCATTTCAACACTTTCCCTCAAATCTGACATCGCTTACAAATTTATTTTATAAATACTCAAGTGTGTTAAATTAGTAATTAAATTAAGTACATATTCCCGAAATATAAATCTTAAATCAGTTTCATTCCGAGATTTTGTATACAATGAATGTGCTTGGTTGCTGACAAACTTTTTGTCAAAACGTCCGCTGGCATCTCTTCAGTGCTAATATATTTTATAATAATGTCTTTTCTTTCAACAGCTTCACGGACAAAGTGATGACGTATATCGACATGTTTGGTGCGGTTATGGAAAATCGGATTTTTGCTTAGCTTACCGGCGCCTTGGTTGTCATTGTAGATGATTACTGTTCTGTCTTCGCCGGTTATTTCTCTGACTAACCTCTTCAGGTGTATTGCTTCTTTGGTTGAATCAGAAAGCGCCATGTACTCAGCTTCGGTGCTTGACATAGCCACTGTACGCTGTTTTCTGGACTCCCAACTTATTGCTCCGTTCGCCAATTTAAATGTGAACCCGGTATACGATCTTCTGTCGTCAATATTTGACCCCCAATCGGCATCGGCGAATCCTTCTAAAGTGCTGTTTTTGGTTGAAGTGAAAGTCATTCCAAGATTCGGTGTACCTTTTAAATAGCGCAATACTCGCTTTGCTGCCACCCAGTGTGCACTTCCGTAGTTGGTGTTAAATTGACTCAATACGCTTACAATGTGTGCGATGTCTGGCCTTGTTGAAACAGCCAAGTACATTAGTGAGCCAACTAGATTCTGGAATGGCAGTTTGCTTGCAGAATTACGTTCTTCTTCGGTTTTCGGAGACATTGCCTTAGACAGCTTTATGCTTGCGTTTGCAGGTGTGGCGACCGGTTTGCATTCTTCCATGTTAAATTTTTTCAGTAATTGACTTACGTATTTCGATTTACACATTGTAATAGTTTTTGTGTTTACACATTGATTAAATTCAATCCCGAGGCAAAACTTTATCGGGCCTAAATCCTTCATTTCAAAAGTAGATGCCAGTTCATTTTTTATTTCTTCTAATTTTTGCTTGTTGTTCGACGCTACGATTATGTCGTCAACATATATGGCAATAAGAGCAATAGTGCTTTTGCTTCTGTACATATATAAACACGGATCACATTTCGATGCTGTCATGTTCATATTTTGTAGCTTCTGATCTAGCTTTTGGTACCACAATCTACCCGACTGCTTTAAGCCATAGATTGCTTTTTTCAATAAACAGGCGTTGTCTTTCGTGTATTGAGATGCATCAGCATCGCTCAATATCTCATGCAAATCGCTGGGCAAAGTCATGTATATTTCGTTTTCTACAGTTCCGTTTAAATATGCGCTTACAAAATCGAGCTGGTGGACCTCTAAGCCCATTTCTGCTGAAAAAGCCACGATCTTTTGAAGCCTCTAAAGCAGGCTCCCCCCTTAACCGAGCAAAGCGGAAGTGTTTCGAATATTTAGTTTCCATGAATGCTGATAGTGTTGTTGTTTGTTCCAGTACTAGCTATTTATAAACCGATTTAGAAGGGAGATGTATTTAATGCCGCATTGAGTCACGCAATTAGTGTTATTAGTAACGGCAAAACGAGTCCTTAGCTCGCACTCTTGTCAGCTGCTTCTCGTATCCGTTTTCTATAATTTACTGCCGGGGTCCTTTCATAATATTTACTTGCGCATGAGTACGTACACAGATATATATAATACATAAGCACATTTATTTGATTTAAGTGCAATGAGGCTACAAATGTGCGTAAGCACTCTTACAGGTGACAAAGTTTAATAACACATGTAATAAATTGTTGCAGCAATAGCAACATATGCGATACAAAAATCGCACACAAACACATACAATATTGGCGTGAAACAATATTGGATAAGATAACTGGCGTGGCCGCCATTGCTTACTTCGATGCAACCTGACTTGCGTCGATATAATTGCTTGAAGTAAGCTATGTTTGCTGCTAAAGGCAGTTCTAGAAAAAAAAAAAAATTATTGTGACTCACAATTTGTATATCACCTGAGGCCTGCACATTCTTCCATTCATTTTGCCAGGGAGTAAATTTCATATTCTTTTTCTTAAGTATTTAATAAAATTGTACGTTCATATTTTTAGTTTTTTTTTAATACGTGGACCTAATATGGAACTGTTAATAAATATACAAATTTTGTTTCTGTTCATTTCTTTATTTCGATCTGTTTCTTAAACGTTAAGCAATATTTTTAATTAAAACAATTTAAATCATTTACAAGAAAGAACATTTATGGCATGCATCCGGTGGTGCAACCATTTACTAATTTTATGATAAATAATAACTAAGACTAATTTATTATCATATGAGATCTATTGGAGACCTTTTCTTGAGTCTGGTAAAGGTTATGGGACTTGCAATTATTTCTGTGATAAGGAGGTTTGAGTGCTATTGGAGTCGTATGTTTTTTTTTTATAAATAAATTATTTTAAGGTCCTTTGAGATCAAGATGAATTTGTACATTTCTGTTATAATAAGAGGCATTTGAAATCATTCTGAGGGTTCTCGGCTGTAATCTTTGAATCGAAGATGAATCGCACATTGAGAATTTTTCAGCAATGCCGCAGAGCCTTTGGTAAAACCTGGGGTCTAAAACCTGCTGCAGTCCTATGTATATAGACACCATTTATGAGACCAATCACCACTTACGCTTCTGTGGTCTAGTGCCGATGGAGCATTTGCTTGGACTTCTACATATGGAACCATCCTCCCAGCCTCACTTCAGTCCACAATCCAGGAACTATACAGGCTGCAAAAAGTGTATGTTTATGCATCACGCGTGCCATGAGTACAACCACTGGTGATGCACTAAATGCTATGCTTGATTTGCTCCCCCTGGATCTTAAGATACAACAGGAAGCAATAAAAGCAATGTGTAGACTCCATAAATATGGTTTCTGGCACGAAGACGGAACTTCGGGACACAGAGAAATCTTTAAGTTGCTATCTGAGCAGTATCCACTGTTTTTGGCACCTAAAGATACCCACAGTTTCATTTGGAAAGAAATTTGATGTCAGATTTCCATTGCGTGAGCAATGGAGCAATCCAGAATTCATGCAGGGAGGTTTGACGGATACTTTTTTTACCGATGGGTTCAAGAATGAAATAGGGTTTGGAGCCGGATGGTAATTAAACCATAGTAACAAGTATCACTATGCTATGGAGAAATAGCAACTGTTTTCCAAACAGAAGTTTTTGCCATCCTAAAAGTAGCCGAAAGGATAATCGAGAGGAGATGGAGCGGGAAACAGTTTGGAGTTTTCAGTGACAGTCAGGCTGCACTGAAGGCCTTGGAGAAGGCGAAGCAAACCTCAAAGATTGTTCAAAAATGTAAGAAGAAGCTTAATTCTGTCGCAAGACAAAACAGGCTTGTACTTATATGGATTTCAGGACACTCCGGTGTTCGCTCCGGTCTAGAACGCTGCAGAGCTGCAAAGTGTTTTGTGACAAGTCCGAACAGAAAACTGTCAAACTTTCTACTAAAACTTGGAAGGAAAGATGTTCGGTTGATGGTCGGTATCATTACAGGACACAACCCATAGGGTCAGCATATGACCACCATTGAAATCATTGAGGACCCAATGTGCCTGTCATGCTTGGAGGAGGCGCATAGCACTGAGCACTTTCTCTGTGAGTGTCCTGCCTGAGTGTCAAACCTACGAGGGTATTTCTGCCATGGAAAAGCCCCTCATAAGAAACCATTTGACATTCGGAGATGGCATTAAACTAAAAGTCCTTCCATTTGTTGAAAACATCAAGACACATAACAAATATAGATAGAAGGAGGATCTAGGCAAAAATAGTCGCCAAATATAAGTCGTTATATGTATATATAAGGCTATATATACATATATACTTTATATTTCATTACAGTATTCTTTATAAAAGTGCATTCAGTAACAAAAACCATATAAAGCGAAGTTGAAAACTATCAAAAAATTTAAGAAAATTTAATGAATTAATTTTTTTCTTTTTTTATTAAAGTTCTAAATTCTCAGAATTTTTTGAAAATTTAAGCGCATTCGGTTTTATTTTCAATTTCGATAAAAGGTCAGTGCAAAAGGCCTTCAGATTTACATTGATTTGTGGTATTTTTTTCCGTCACACATCCAACACAAAAATCGTTGATAAAAAAAAATATAGTTCGTAAAGCCAAAAGCTCACCGTTTCATTTTTAAAATTCACTTACCAACTAAGTAAACCGGAGACAAGTGAAATATGTTATGGCAGCCTTGGTCGTTTTCCTATTATAAAAAAAATATATTCATGGCAATATTTTACAGAAGGAGTTACGTTAATATTGCATACGCTCGTCTTGCAGCCAATAGCTGCATTTCATGTCAGTCCTAATATTCACACATTTTCGCTCGAAAATTTTATGACGCTGAGTGATTGCTCGCACTTTCGCCAATACCAACACCAACGCTAGCGTAATGAAAAACAGAAACTGAACTGTGTTTGCATGAAGACTGACAAGCAGATGAAGAGGGAAAATCAGTGAGGGACTGTGAAGTAACTTTCAAGTGAGCTGCTGTGAAGGTGTTGCATATTTTCAAGGAAGCAGCGACGGCTACAACTAAGCGGAGATAATGACAGCAAAGTAAATATATCAGGCGACGCAATGCGCTGTAGCTTTCGTGAAAAGTGTGAGTTATGTGTGAACCCTGCAGGGAATAGCCAAACAAGTATGGAAATATTCTATTCATCGAACAAATCATACTAGTTCGTCATTGACTACAATAATGTCAGCAGAAAATGGTCAATTTGTCTGCAGATGATTTTTTTTTTAGATAAGAAAGTTTAAGACCTGCCTATGCATGCACAAATGAATCTCGATGCTTAGACAATTATGCCGATAAATATAGTTATTTGGAAAATCCCTATACCCAACTCTATCGAGTAAAGCCAACAATTTATTACAAGGGTTGCCTTTTATATTTTGCGCACAATAATGAAAACACATTAAAAAAGTAATGAAAATGGTTTCATTGTTTTTCAAAATATTTTCTTTGCAGATCAATACACTTCGGCATTTGCTTGAACCAACTTTCAAAGCACTTTTGCCACTCAAAAGTGGATACCTCCAAAAGCAGCTATTTAAAGACTTCAACAGCTTCTTCAGGCGTACAAAAACAGGGTCCTCGCATTTTATTTCTGAAAAGAAATCATTAGGTGCCAATTCAGGGCTGGTGACACATTAATTCGATCTCTTGAGCGCTCAAAACAATTCTTGTGTGATCCAATACGTGAGAGTTCGCATTGTCTTGGTGAATAATGATTTGACTTTTGGTGGGCCTGCATCTTTAATAATAAGACGCACTACACTTTTTTGGCTAGTAAAAACTGGTATTTTGACTAGGATTTTACTGATGCTTTGCCGGACAGTGGACATTTCGTAGGACAACTCCCTCTTCCTACATCTTCCTAACAAAAACAAAAAAAAACTAAACTGGAAAACTGAAAAACAGTTTTTCCCTACAGGTAATGTATATATGTATTTTATTATATATGTATGTATGTATGTATAATAATGCAGCAATGCTCCTAAACTTTATCTCGCAAACTGTGATTGATGGCTTGGTAATTTACTTAAACTTGTAGTGACGGTTCAAGTTGATGAAGTGAAAGCGGTGATACTACACAGCTGCGTATCAGCAACAGGCTTCGCACTGTGGGCACTGTCTTCGATGGGTGATTAGAGCAATTCTCATTAGTTTTTTAAATGCCGATAAGATTTTATTGCACTGCCAGCTCTGGCTCACAACTCTTGCCGTATTTCAAGTATTTTCTTTCGTTCTCTTTTCCCTCTTTCGTTCTCTTACACACTCAGAGTGTGTAACTCTATCTCTCTGAGTATGTATTTGGCGCGACCATAACGTACATGACGTAGAGCAATAACAATGACCACAGCGCATACACTTTGCTAGTTGTGACTGCGTTGAAGTGCCGTCACAATCATATACAGCAGCAATGAGCGCTCCAGCAGAATAACAAGTGTTGCGGCAATTGATGCGTCGAAGCGGAACGCAATTTTGTAGATCAGTGCTATTCGAGCACGAACTAATTTTCGCAGAGTTGTGTGAGATCAGTGCACAATTCACATTACCACCTTTCCAAATTTCGTGCCGCCCCCTCAATTTTACGCTCTTTCAAACCGACAAACGTTGGAGTACGCACGCATGTATGCGTATGCGTGTGCACAAACACTTACACGTGTGTGTGTATTTAAAAAGGCGCAAGCGTTTTAATTGGATGGTGTCTATCTACGAATGAATGCTGGCCATAAGTGGTGAGCATGTATGGCATTAATCTGAGCAGCGGAGTGACCTGTTGGTTTATTGATACCAATGGAAACTACCAAATGTGGAAATTTTCATCAGCAAAGAAAAACAAGAAGAAAAATGGAAAACTGAAAATGATGCAACGTTGTTTGTGGTCAATTAATTGCAGTAAGCTCGCTATAAACCCATGTAGGTGCTTACAAGCGCGAATGTTAGGCTGGCTGTTTGACTGAATGAGCTAGATTTTACGTTTACATTTTTGAAATTTCAACAAAGGTGCATTAAGTGTGCAAGAGTCGTAAAAACTTTGAGATAATATGAGTGAGTGATACGCCCCAGAAATTATTATAAAGGCACCATATATTGACATATGTGGCATATGGCACCCAATATTAATAATATATGTGCATAAGCAAAGTTTATATAAATTCGAAAAATTTTTATCAAAACTAACAAATTCGGCAATACTGCTGTTTCTGTGTCGCCGCAATTTAATAGCGGATTCTTATAGAACTCGACAAAAGAAAACGAAATGAATGAGTAAAATTTTTTGATATCTCGCTTAGTTTTCGAGATATTAAATACAAAAAAAAAATAATAATTTTTTCTCCAGTTTCGATAGAATTCGGCGCGAAAAGACAAAATATAGGAGTAAAATTTTTCGATATCTCGTTTAGTTTTCGAGATGTGTTTCATCATCAATCGATGTGTTTTATCATTTTTGCGTAGAACTCCTTATCGCGTGGGTGGCCTTCGGCCGCCTTCAAAAAATTAACCCTCATCAGTCCAACTCCGGCTACGCAATCCACCGTATTTTTGCGTAGAACTTTTTGCGCGTGGCGGCCTTCGGCCGCGCTTCAAAACAATAACCCTCATCAGTCCAACTCCCCCTGTGTTGGCGAAGGAAAGCAAATAATTATGAAATGATTGATTCCCGAATAGTTTGGAGTTATAAAGAATGTTCCTTAACACCTCACTAACATCTCCACCAAGTTTCATTAATAAAGACATAATAGTTTGCCGAAAATTGCCCAATATGCATTATTCTAAATTCCAGCCTTTTTTTTATTCAATATCTCGAAAACTAAGCGAGATATCAAAAAATTTTACTCCATCATTTCGTTTTCTTTTGTCGAGTTCTATAAGAATCCGCCATAAGATTGCGGCGCCACGGAAACAGCAGAGTCCCCACAAATTCAATAAAAATTTCACAGTTCAATAAATTTTATCATAACGAAGTGGCCATTTATAATCGCTTTATATTTTCATAAATTTTTATAATTTTTTCCCCTGCCACTGTTTCGCATTTTCTGTGCATAAAAAAATCGTGCATTTTTGCCGCAAGAAGAGCAGAGAGCAGTGTTTTAACTAAGGGGTGATCAGACTGGAGATTCTCTTTCGGATAAGGTTTTTTTTTTTGACAGATCACGCCTACTGTCAAATTTAACACATAATTATTTCAGTATTCATTATAATTTCATCACTTAAGCCCAAACAAAATTTACATATCGTGCAATTGAATTACGAAAATCGAAGCTCTGTGAAAATCGTTCATCGCGGGCTTAGGCCAACTTATGATGTTCAGCGACGAGGCCCAGTTTTAGCTTAAGGACTACGTCAAAAAGCACAATTGCCGTATTTGGGCTGAAGAGCAACCCGAAGCCATTCAAGACAGCCATTAAGTCCATTGAGAACAAACATTTGTTGTGAGCCACAGGATTGAGGAACCATCGGCCTATATTTCTTCAAAGACGAGGCTGGCGCCAATGTAACAGTGAATGGCGAACGCTATTGCGCCATGATAAACGACTTTTTGATGTCGGAAATTGAAACCCGTAATATCCATAATATTTGAAGCCTTGATGGGGAGCTCCCCGCAGAGTACTCCCCCACCAAATCTTCTGTCCAACTTCGAGCCATCCGTAAATATGTTTGCCATGCCCTGTCTCCAAATGTTATACCCCGCCCACTCTTGCTTCACATTCCTTGTGAATGGAAAATGTTCCACTCGGACCTAGTGAGGGTGTACAGTGATCTAGCTCCATGGGGATGAACTCAAAGTTTTTAAGAATTCTAAATTGGCTGCAACTTAAATCTAGAATATGACCCGAGCACCTCAATCTGATTGCGGCGCGTGCAGCAGCAGTTTTTCCTGCAATGTCCATGTGTGCCACACTCAGCATAGCGTTGAGAGCTAAAGTATGGTGGGACTGGTCCGAAATGCCACACTGATTCCAATGAGGGCAGACCTTTGGACCCAATATTTCATGACTCAACCAATAATTGATTCATATTTTTATTCGTAAATTCATTCTAATTTATATTACTCCTTGAGCTAAACAAACCCAATTTGTATATGTCACTCAAACTGAGATATTTTGCTGTTTATACAGTCATACAAAATGCTGCTAAATTTTTTTTATATTTTTTTTTAATTTTGAATAGCGTTTTAAATAACTTGCTGCCTGGTGTATATATAAAATGGTATGCTTATAAACTACTCTAAAGACTATTCTCAACGAGCCATAAAATATTAAAATCCCCTGAAATTTGAAATTGGGCAAAGAGAGTTAACCCTTTCATTTAATCATAAGAAAATTCACCACACAAATTCTGCAATAAATGGTTTTGCCATTTCAGCAGACATTTTTAATTTTCTGTGCATTTTTCTTTTTTTGAATATCGCTAACTTTTCCCAGCAAATATCCAAAAACCTTTCTGCGCTGCAAAAGCTTCTCAACGCACGCAATTTTCTGCACCACGTATCGTACACCAATGGGCTATGCATCTACTTTATATGTAACCAATAGCATATTGCTAAGTAATAATGTGTCCCTCAGGCGTTCAAAATAAACTCTCTTCCAACATTCCAAACACTTTTTAGAATGCCTAGCCTTTCGAAATTAAGTCAACCTCATGAGACCTTGCATAACTGACCTCTATTAGTTCGTATGGAGCAGCACAAGCGAGAAATTCTTCTTTCAATTTTCCGCTTACGAATTTTATGATTTTTTTTAATTAAAAAACTAAGCCAGTATTAGTTATTTTGCCTGCCGTAGTTGAGTGGCTTTGTGCGTGACTACCGTTCGATTAATCACAGGTTAGATGGTCACTGCATGCATTACGCAGCAAACGATAGAAAAAAATTGAATAGTGGTTAACGCTTGACAAGCAATGACAAGTTATCTGCTAGAAAACAGTCTCTGTCAAAAATTACTTGCCTTCCGAAGACGATATAAAGCTTTAAAGCTTTGCAGTTGCAGTACTTCAGCACGACACACGCTACAAATTGGAGAAGAATCTCGGCCACACAGGCAAATTATTTGGTATATGTGTAGATATTACATATACTAAGTAACTGTCTAAAAAGAATAAAAAATATGTAAGTAAATAAAACTTGAGTAGAGCAGCTCAAGAAGCTCTCTGAGTGAGTGAATGTAAACAGAATAATTTGGCACATAAAATGTGGACGTCTTGAAAAATTGTCCGGTGCGATTAAAATGGTTCATATTTCGTTAGTCAGAATAGATTTTAATAGTTTCAGAAGTGGAGAAGAGAAAAGTAGTAGCTTGCACAAATACAATAAAATAATAGTATGCACAAGACAGGCACCATAGCCAGCACAGCGCACACCGTAGGGCAGAATAAAAGAAATTACGAAAAATAAAAAGAATGTACGGTTGGTTGATTGCGATCTCAGAAATAAAAATGGACTGAAAATAAAACAAAAGCGAAAAAAAGAAGTTTAAATTGAGTAGCTGTAGTAGTCGAAAAAAGTTCACTGTCGTATGCAGACGCAGTGGCCGCCGCAAGCGCCACCTCCTCGCCACACTGCACATAGCACAACACAACTAGCCATTCAAGGCACACGCACGCGCTTACAGAGCATCCCAGAATCATTTACTTATCACAGCAAAGGTCAGTACTTACAAAAAACAATAAAAAAGTGCTGAAAAAATCAAACGCCAAAATGGAATAAGATGGACAAAAATGAAGCTGCTGAAAATAGAGTAGAAATATAATATGATTTTGAGTAAAGTCAAATAGAGAAAAATTTATATTAAATAGTTAAAAGTAAAATACAATAAAAATAGTGTAATGATTTTGTGAAAAAATCAGCTCCACAGACTGCAGACATATCTACAATTGAACGACGTACGAAAATTGGAAACCCTAAAGACAAGAAAATATGCATAGAAAATTCTTGCTACGAGACACTAAAATCAAAAGAAAAAAAAAACATAAAATAAAAAAAAAAAACAGATCAAATTATAAGAAAATGCAGCAAACTTTGCAGAAGAAACGCTCGAATGCACTTGGCGATTTCTGCGGCGCACTTTTATGCATTTAAAATGGCTGAAAAGACAAAAGTCGCCAGCGGGCAAGACAAGTTGCCGTAACAAAGGCACAGCCAAGACAGGCAGCAACAGCCGGAACAGTTCAGCAAACAGCATTTGAGAGAATTTCTAATTTTCTACTGCAGTGATTTCGTATGCACTGCACTCAAGTGTGTGCTGTTGCTGCTTAAAATGAAAGTAGGTGCGTATGTATGCAAGTACTCGTATGTATGTATGTATGCGCAAATATGCACACCGCACCCGGTTAGTTACCACCCGATGCAGCAGTGCAATCGTGCGTCACTAAAGCTCATTGCTACAGCAACATTCAAAACAGTATGAGTTCCACACCACAATTCAGTGCCAATTTCTAAAACCATTATTTCACGGCCCACTTTTAGGCGCAGAAATAATGTAGCTACCGCTCTTGGCTGTTATATGAGAGTGTGTGTGTGCTTGCGTGTGTGGTTGAGTTGCTCTGCTGGTAGCTGTTAGCAGTGGCTGAAACGAATTTACAATGATTTATGCGAATCAATAACGTTAATGGCTAGTTCTATGAATTTGAAAAGGCGAATATAAATGTACAAATGTATGTATGTATGTACCTACCTATATATTGTAATATGCATAGTGGGCGACAAACTACTGAGGATTAGTAGCGGGTGATTTTTATGAGCTTGAGAACAGAAATGATAATGCAAAACAGAAATATTGTTGAAATGACTTCTTTTTTTTTTTTTTTTTGAAATGATATGTAGGTAATTCCACGGTATTTGTTTTTATAATATCCGGCATATGTCAGACGCATCTACCAGTTACGTGATCCATTCGTTCCGTCCAATAAATCGGTATTTAAGCGCGCTGTATGGCAAATTTCGCCATTTTGTCCGAAACAAATGTAGTCGATGTTTAGCTGGCTGGAGAGCGCTCACCATTCACCGTAACAGCAGCTTTAAGTGGTCGAACACAGACTATGGGTACGGTAGAATCCTCGATGGCATGTTGAAGCTTCACGGACGGATGGACTATTCACTTCCACCTACGGAAAAGTAGGAACGAGACGAGGTAAGACAGGGCGAGTCCATCCACACACAGATGACTCAAAGTTCAATGGCAGGGTGGGCGCAGGTGTATTTTCCGAACATCTGGGGATGCGCTTCAGTTTTCGACTTCTCGACTAACTTAGTGTCTTTCAGGCAGAACTATTCGTAAAAATGAAAGCCGCGACACTGGTAGAGTGTCATGCGATTGAGATGATATCTATATCTTCACAGATAGCCATGCCGCGATAAAATCCCTCACAAAGCAGTCGACAACCTCCAAAGTAGCCATGAAATGCCGCACATCTCTTAACAAGATGACGAAGTCATTTCACTTAAAGGTAACATTGGTTCCTGGCCAGTATGATATTGCGAGGACCTACAGAGCTAATGAACTAGCGAAAATCTGCACCAAATAGACGGATGAGTACATAAATAGTGGCATAAGCGTACCCTTGCAAACATGTAAGCTACTTATCTTTGAGGAAATTGTAAGGGCAGGTAATGTAAGATGACGTAATGAAGCCACTTGCAAAATCGCCCGACAACTGTGGCCGACTCTCAATGCTAAACGCACGGAACTTCTACTAAGACGAGATAAGCACAGTCTTAACACACTGATTTCAGTTATAACGGGGCGTTGTCTAATCGGTATGCACGCCCGGAGAATGGGTGTGCAAACACATGACTTCTGCAGAGGTTGTCTAGATGAGGAGATGAGACGATCCCGCACCTTTTGTGTCACTTGCTACTCTATCCAGACGGAGAATCACCACTTTGGGTAGACATTCCTTTCAAGAGTTGAAAGATCTCAGCTCTGTCGGAATCAAGAATCCTACAAAATGTTTGAAAAGTGCACACTGATTTTAGAAGAGATAAGATATGAGCTTGAGTGTGTCTCATAATGGACAACCACTTCAACGTAACCTAACCTAGCTCCTCCATCATTTCGAAATAAATAAGGGCCGATGATGCCGCCAGTGCTCTATGAAACTTCGCGAGCTGATTTACTCGTATTTATGTATTTATGTATTTCTTACTTTTTTTTTTTTTTTTTTTTTTCAAAATAAATTTCCTCAATGTGGAAGCGTTGCCAAACCTAACCTGCTCAGCTGTCAAACCATAGTTATCGATATCGGTAGTTCTCATGCAGCTAAACAAACAAAGTTTGTATTGGAAGCGGAATAGCAACAACATACGCATGTTTTTTTTTGTTGAAGGTAGAAAGCATCGAAAGCTTTAACCCTCTCAGACTGTAGCCTCGACCTAACAGTATATACTATATGTGTATGTATCTGCTATGAAAATGGTTCTCACAAAGCCCATTGGCCAATCGGAGGCGTCAAAAATCTGTAGGTCCCTCCATTTGTGGAAAACAGCAATGCGCACATCATAGAGCATTTCTTCCAAAGCATAGTTTTGGAAACAGGCGGCTATTGATTGTAACCACAGAATTCCCGATAAGTCACCTTCGACTACTTTTATGTATGACTCTGCACTTAACGTTTTATTCAATTTTATTTCATCTTAAACTCAGTTTTGCTATTTCACGTTAATATCCATACATGCCATTAACGCTTAACGAAATTAAATCCCTCACAAGCTTAAGTGAATTTTCATAAACTTTATTTCACCATACTTTGCTTTCTTTTTGTTGCTTTTATAAATACTTAAAAAATTTGCTTTCAATTCTTAAAAGCATTTTAAAAGCAATGCAAAATAGGAGCTAGCATCCGCCACCCACGTACACACATACGAACATATGTACACATGCGTGTGGAAAATTGTAGTTTGGTGCGCAAACAAGAGCACAACCGAGTCAATTTTGAAATTTCTTGCTATCACCAATGCTGTAGTATTCCATAAGTAACGCGACAAAAACAAAAAACAGACTTATGAGGAAGCAGAGAAGCAAATTCTCGGCAGAAGCTTAGGAAGAAGCGAAAAATAGTTGAAATGCAAATCTGTTTGTGTATAAGTAAATTTGTATGCCCTGCAGGATATATCCACCTTCTCCAGTGTTCTTGGGTTCTCTTCTGTAATTTGAAGTAGGAACGACACGCTGTAGTTTTGTGGGGGCTCTGCTTTAATGATCGGCCAGTCCGTCATCGGCACTGAGCGGTTATAAGCTTGAAGGTAACGGATCAGCTGATTGACTCCATGTTTGGTATTCAAATGTGGGTCCTCGCCTTTCGTCTCGCTAACCGGAATGAGCTTGAGTTTCAAGCCCTCCCAGCTGTTTTGTATTTTGCTAATCGAATTAGTCAGGAAATGTGGCGAGAATTGCTCATCACATTTGATGACACGATAACGGCGGTCTACCTCCACCGAGTCAGAACCTGGTGATTGACCCTCCGGATTAGCCATGACTTGATCGGCGACTATGCGAGAAAACCGTGCCTCAATCTCTAACCACTTGTCGAGCACTGGTTTACCGCGATTGGAGGTCTACCTATGCAATTTGAAGATGGCCCCGTGCCATCCCACTAAATCGCTTTATAGGTTTCGAAGCAACTACACCCTGATCTGAGATCTTATGCTTCTTTGTTACCTTCTCACATTCGTCGTGTGAGTGGTTTCGTTTTTCGGCATCTGCCTAGTTAGCGGCCAGGGAATGCCAAGTTTTTCTCCACCACCTTTTGACACCTTGCCTTGTCAACCTTATCTTTGGGATGACTTTTATCTTAGGATGTAAGAAATGGAAAAAATGGGAAAAATAAAAACTATTTTGTGATTTATGTACAGCTGAAAATTGTGGAAATTTTGGTTTAGAGTTTTTCGAGCGAAATATCTTCGTCTTTTTTTTTTTAATTTTAAATTTAAAAACGGATAAAACATACTTTTAAAAATTTTTGTTTTTTATGGCAAAATGTTTTTTTTTGTTAAAATTTTAATTTTTTATTTTTCGAAACACTTTTTATTAAATTTTTTTTAAATTTTATTTTGAGAAACACACCTACTCAATTGTTTTTTTTAATATTTTTAATAAGAGCTGAGACTATCTCTAGATTTTTTAAGAAAACTTTTAGTGGGATTTCCATAACTTATCCAGTTATATTCAAATACGTAGCGCGAATATCTGTGTAAGCGTAGCGTCACTTCAAACAATTTGAAAATAGGCACGTATGCTGGCGCTTCGCTAGATTAGAATTTTGCACGAAATGATACTTGAGAGGGAATACTAAGTTAAATTTCCATCATACGAAGATATTCTTCCCAGCATTTTTCTACGATTAGCAAGAGTGGCAAGATTGATGAGGTTTAGACACACAGATTATGGGAGGGATGATCGTATGATGAGTCCCATCAAAAATCCCTATAGTTCTGTTCAAATTTCTTTCATATGAGTTTCATTATCATTGTTGCTAAGGCCGGCACGGTCATTGACATAATTTATATAATATTATATAAATGTAAGACTTTTCAAATAACTAGAAATTTATATTACTTTTTTTCATATAAAAAATTGGCATATTTTTCATAATCCAACCCAAAAGAGTTGGTTGACATTTGTTTACTGCAGGGTATACACACTTTTACTATACACCTCTACACACATCATCAACATCACATTTGCTCTCTATCACTTTCTTCATACCTGTTATCAACTTTTTAATAAACAAAATTAATGTAATCGCTTCACATAAGTGCGTAGGTATGTAGTTTCTGTTAGAAAATGTCGTGCGAGAGTTTTTGCGCTTCGACTCTGGCATGCATCAATTTCTTGATGAAATATGATGTCATTGTTATATGGCAAGAACTACATACGCACTACAACAAAAACAAAAAACCGCAATTGTGTACAAAGCAAACATTTTATTGCAACCTCTTAAAAGTTGCTTGCACCTAAGCAGAGGAAATTGCAAACTTGGCAAATGCCTCAAAAGGAAATTATTCTAGCAGTGCTTCCTTGCTTCAAACACGTCAGCTGCATTTAAATGGGAGATCTTATAGCTGCAGTACATCTTCGTAGTGTTTCTGTTTATATGTGTTTGTATATATACACAAAAATTTCTTTATAAAAATGCAATATCACACATACATACGTACTCGCATATACTGAATACTTAAACAAGTGTAAGCCTGCATTTATGCAGATAAGTGAATTTAAAACAAAACGTTTTTTGCAAGGAAGAGAAGTGTAGCATGGAAAAAAATTAAATATCGGCCGGTTAAACTACGCTTCGTTACCTAAAATACTTCACAGAGCCAACCAGAGAAACAAAATGAATGCAAAGTATAAGATAAGTGAACTTTTCTCGTAGATGTTTTACCAAAACCCGGGTCTGATTGCATGAACACCCAGTGATCAATAT
This sequence comes from Anastrepha fraterculus, assembly GCA_037575425.1. Classification (NCBI taxonomy): domain Eukaryota; kingdom Metazoa; phylum Arthropoda; class Insecta; order Diptera; family Tephritidae; genus Anastrepha; species Anastrepha fraterculus. The sequence continues at coordinate 1,427,544 of JAYXIM010005180.1, read as the reverse complement.
TCCATGATAATTGAAGATCACTTTGCAGTTTGGTATTGAACAGGATGTTCTATTGATCTTACAAGCCAAGCTGGCGTCACTTCGCCCGAAAAGAATTTGATATGGCTGGATTTAATCCTGATTAATATGAATCCTCTGGCTGTTTATTGAATAGAGCAATAGCGGAGGTCTTAATCAAGCAAAGAGATAAAAGCTACAATCAGTGGATGCGTTGGTCATGGTGCACAATGGTCGTGAGGCCAACATAAGGCACACCTATAATAGGCACCATCAAAACTGGATTATTTTACCTAAATTTGGTGTATACATATCTATCAGAAGTACGGGTGGGCCATATAGCTTTTGCTTTTTGAACCACCTGTTTTTTTGAGAATGGTAACACAAATGACATGTCAAATGTGTTCATTATTTACTTAAAGGTTTGACATTTACGAAATGGGACGCTATACGCTTGAACAAAATTGGGAAATATTGAAAACCTATTTCCAAAGTGGTGAGTCTTCTTCTTCTTTTCTGATTTTCACATCGGTGGCTACGTCAATAAGCAAAATTGTCGGAGTTGGGGCTCAGAAAATCCACACGTTACTTTAGAGAAGCAAATGCATTCACAACGAGTCACTGTTTGGTGCGGTTTTTGGTCTGGCGGCATCATCGGGCCATTTTTTTCGAAAATGAGTGAGGAGCCGCGGTTACAGTAAATGGCGAGCGTTACTGTGACATGCTCAACGAGTTTTTGTTTCCAAAAATTGAAGAAGATGACACGGACGACAGTTGGTCTCAACAGGACGGTGCAACTTGTCACACTGCCAAAGTTACACTCGAACTTTTGGCTACCGTTTTTGAAAACCGTTAAGCCCGTTGGACTATTTTTTGTGGGGAGCCGTTAAGGAAAAATGCTATGCGAACCATCCAGAAACGATTGATGCTTTAAAACATGAAATCGAAGTTGCCATTCATGAAATTGGAGCCCAAACAATCGAAAATGTGCTTAAAAATTGGGTTGATCGAATGGCCTACTTTGGAGCCAGTTGTGGCAGCCATTTGAACGGTATTATTTCTCACTCATAAATAACAATGTTCAATCTTCAAAATAAAATGAAAATGTTGAAAAAATATTGGTTAGTTTTTTTTTATAACCGATTCAAAAAGCAAATTTTACATGGCCCACCCATATTTAAGGTATGCCGGCCTCAACTATTTTTTTCTAACTATTTTATTCGATTGGTTTAATTAATAAAGACTTTTACCTCCGAAGCTGTTGTAAAGTGATCATATGATAAATTGTTTCGATCGATCAAAAATGTGATGATGTCATACGTATTACATATCCTAATGATTTAAAAAGCAGAGTATTCAGAAAATTTTACTGAATAGATGGCGCTGGTGTCGAATAGATCCAATAAATCGAGTTTTTTGTTCGACTTGAGCCAGATATACATACAGGTATATTAGTTTGGAAAAAAGAAATCCATTATTTTTGCATACAATTTTTGATCAAATTCTTTTAAAGTATTTTATGTGCTATCTTCATCTGCTGGGCTATGCTACGGCTACTAACATTCCAGTCAGCTTTGATTATTTTTTTGATTTTATCGACATTTTCTTTAACATCAAAAATGAATGAATGGAATCGACGAAACCAAAATTGCATAATTTTAACAGTATCACCACCATAAACATCATAAACATCATTTTCAGCGACGTGGCTCACATTTTCTCTTTTATAAAAGAAAAGCTGAAAAATCTATCGAACTTTCTCTTTGTTGACTTCCATTGTTAACACCCTGTAACTTACAACTGAATGAAACAAATAATAGACAACAAATGGATTTTTGTTTAGTATAAAATGTCACCTTGACAACGAACACAAGCTTTAAATTGTGTGATGAATACTTTACGAGATATCGAGCACTAGAGCCATCTACCGAGAAAATAATGGATATCCCCAAACTAATGTGTTAGTTACGCCTGAAGAGTTAAATACTCGTAGGTGTTCAGAAAATAGACCCGTTAACTGACGCTGTGGTCAACAAATTAAAATACTATTGCCGATGTCGTACTCACGAAATGTGTTAATAGCGATTGAGTAAGACGAAGTCTTATATTCTTACTATAAAAAAAAATAAAATAAAAAAATAATTGGCGCGTACACTTCTGTTAGGTGCTTGGCCGAGCTCCTCCTCCTATTTGTGGTGTGCGTGTTGATGTTGTTCGACAAATGGAGGGACCTACAGTTTCAAGCCGACTCCGAACGGCAGATATTTTTATGAGGAGCTTTTTCATAGCAGAAATACACTCGGAGGTTTGCCATTGCCTGCCGAGGGGCGAACGCTATTAGAAAAATGTTTTTATTAATTTTGCTTTCACCGAGATTCGAACCAACGATCTCTCTGTGAATTCTGAATGGTAATCACGCACCAACCCATTCGGCTACGGCGGCCGCCTTACTTACTAGGATATAAATTTAGTTAGGTTACGTTGGTTGCCATGCTCTGTAAGGGTGTAGAGGGATTCAATTAGGCTTGATGGTCCTAGTTTATATTCTAATTCTCCCTCTAATACCCTATTTGGAGAATCAAATGCGTCTCTCTAAAAAGCGATGAATTATTGGGAATGAGTTCGGATTCTAGATCTGCCAGGCACTCTAAGAATCAAAAGTTTAGGCAGCGATGTCTCATTCTAGCGAGAGTGAGACAACGTCAGAGGGAGACGCACCTGTGTCAGAAGTCATTAGAGGAAAACCCAATGCGCTGTCATGTATTCCTCGATATGATACCAACAACCATACAATGGAAGGCCGGTATAGATTAGTGAAGGAGCTATTTCTGTATTAATTTCATCAAGGGCAATCCTTATCTAATTATTTCACAAGTAGGATCCGTGATACATGCGCGATGTAGACCAATCTGATCCAGAACTTGTTTGAGTATAAAGGAATGCCCGAACACTGCAAAGAGTTGACTGATTGGAAATCAGTTCACCTCCTAGCCAGCTCATCTGCCGTACAATTTCCAGAAATATTTCTGTATCCATGGACCAAGTTAACGTTCATGGTGCACCACTTAGCCTTTCTCATGTAAAATTATTTTTCATTCAATTGCCACTTCTTATCAGTTCTTCCCAAACGGACAGATCCTTGGTCCACAGAGCAGTATATTTTCTAGCTTTTGAGCTATATAAATATGTAGCTTAGCTTAAAAGATACGGCAATGGTAAGATAGAGCTGCAGCACTTCTGGATAGAGGCCACTGTCCGCTTTATTATTTAGTTTTAAATGGTTAATGAAGACAATCACTGACCTGCGTCAAGATCTTTAATGTTTTTTCTGGGATTCGTGTGGAAAAATTATTTTCGCAAAAGTATCGTAGCGTAGTGCAATCTTTGTGTTCCCGGCATTTTATAACATATAATGAAATAAAATTAAAATGAGAATCGAAATTTAAGCAATTTATCCCAATATTTTATTTCAAATTCTTTTCACTCTCTGCATCCTTTATACACTCGTACAATTTGCTCCTGAACATTTTCTAGAATTCAGGTTTTTTTTTTTGGCGTTTTTTAGTGCACGAATATAGTACTATATAATTTGATTCGTAATTTACGCAGAAATAGTTGAGGCTACGCTGGAAACAGTTGTAGCGCTGGCATCTGGGCTAACTGAGCTGGTAGCTGAGGTAGTTGCATTGGTTGAAGCAGCAGTGCTAGTACTAGATGGCAATCCATAAATCATGCATTCGTTTAATTCCTCATAGGTTTCCGAAGTCTGCACTACATAAGTGTGTTCGGCATCATGAGTGCATAAATCCTCGGTATTCTCGATTTCTTGCAATCCAGTTTTGAACGAAAAGGCTGCATTAGAAACGCTATCCGACAGCGAGTAAATAGCAGAAACATCAGCAGATGACTAATTGAGTGAAGAATAGTTAAATTGAAATAGTCAGTAATCAAATAAACAATGAATAGTTTCACTTGAACACACTTACCGCTGTTGCATAACAATTGAAGAAGTCCATAGTATCGTTGTCACTGTTGCAAGTGGTGAAGGCGCTACAAATGTCAGCGGTGTTATTTACAAATGACGCCCGATTTTCAGCAGCCATTGCGGTGAGATTAGCAGTAGATGTATCGGCTTTAGTAATGCACTGCTGATACTGTATCGAGAAGTTTTTTGAAATTTGATTTAAAATTGGCAAATAATAACTGAAACATTCGGAAGTGTAGTCGGGATTCGAAGAAGCACTCAAAGAATTTGTGGCAGCCAATTTGTTGAGTATGTGATTGTCAGCGTTGGCATTGACAAAGGCAACCAAGGGATTAGCCTATCAAGTGAGGAGTATGTAAAAATATATGCGTATATATATGTATGTCTATATGCCAGAATTCAGCCCAATTTTCACTTACCACTGCGATGCCAATAAATGCCAAGGCTATGAATGTTAAGAGGGCGCTCTTCATTATGTCTCGTTATTACTTTGAATTCTTCAAATCGAATGGGAGCCCCAATACCAAAGGTTTCTTTTTATATTACGCGCAATCTACATACGTAAGTACATGTGAAATTTTTTTTCAGTAATTAAGTAATTTCACTAATTTCATGTATATATAGTAGTTATGATTGAGTGGCTGGAAGTATATTTTTTAACAAAAAAAATTCGAAAAATACAAAAAATTTGTGCATTGGAAATATTGGGGGATTTTGGCAGACACCGTCAAAGCAAGGAGCACAGTTCGTATATGAATTCAAAAGAGATAAGTGATTTAAAAAAATATAGATATACTTTAAATGTCTACATGTGAGTCATTCCATGTTAAATGAGCCAATTAGTGTAAGCATTGACGTGAATTTTTCTGAAAATTAGTTTATATGCAAATTGGATATTGGATATTGAATATTGGACGTAACGCATTGGATATTGAATTGGATATAATAAGTAGTAACTAAAAAAAAATTTTTAAAAAGGTAATAATCTAGAGAATTTTTTGCAGATTTTTTCAAGTTAAATATCTTTGGATATTTAATTAGATACACAATTTTTTTAATTTCTTAGGCTAAAATATACTTTTACCAAAAAAAAATTAATTTTGCTCTGTAATATTTGGACAAACAATTTTTTCGTCTCACTCGAAAACACCCCCTCAGATTTTGCCATGAATAGCTGAGATTAGGATTAAGTAAGGGGTGGTTAAATTACAAGCGCCGATGTTGAATGTGAAGCACACCTAAACGTCAACGACACCGTTGAATTTCTTTTTTTGGGGTTATTTGATCGATAAGTCAGCAATAATTCAAGAGCTAAAAGATGAGATAACTCGGCACATTAACGGCATAGAACCTCAATTACGCCGCAGCGTCATCGAAAATTTGATCCATCGGATGGAGGTGTGCCGCCGAGGCCGCGTCACCTATTTGACCGATATTTTGCTCTATACGTAATTGAGCCATACCAGTATTATCATAACAGGGAGAAATGACAATAATTTCTTTAAAAAAATTTATTTTATTCAAAATCAATACCGGCCCTTAAAACTTAACCACCTATTATAATAAAATAAGAAGTAAATTGAAACTTTTTGAAAAAAATTAATAAATCTGAAATTTATTCAATGTTTATAATTTTAGTATAAAGTTCCTTTTCTAATTCCAATGTATTTTTTATGATCAAATATAATTATAAAGCAATTTTTTATTGTAAATTTTTTGTTAAAAAAGTCGTTGGTAAAAAATCAAGGCTCCCAAAAGTTATTTTCAGCAGATACCCATATTTTTATGTGGTATTTTATTTTTTAATTATTGAAACAGTTAGCCACTTACAACCTTTTTCACTTCTTTTGCTACCTAACGTAATTAATATTGAACTCAAGCTTTTTAAGCGGCTAGGGATAGTCAGGGGTTTGAAAAAATGGTGATTTGCGATCTCTTTTTTTTTTGTTGCTAGTCAATTGCTTTATTTTACAAAAATAAAAACATAGCATTAATACATCATGTTTCGACTTGACTTAAGCACAGTTCCAAAAAAAAATGTATAATTGTAAAAGTTTGTGTGGAGCCTGTTTGTACGGAGCCCGTTTCTCCAGAAGTCCCTTGCGGTGATCATCGGACAAGATAAATTAGTTGTATTAATAAATAATCTTGTGCCTGCTCGAAGCTTTTTTTCAGGAAATATTTTTCAGATTTTCGAGAAAAAACGGAAATTAATTGTGTTGGGGCAGCACCTGATTTACAGGATGTAGTTTGATTTTAGGGTAATTGTGTAGTTTGAATATCATAATTTATTATTGTAGTCTATTGTCATTTCCTAACGTTCATATCGACTTACACCTTATATATATAATATATATTACATATAAGCTGTGCTAAGCAAACATTTCGAGACTTGAATTTCGAAATCAGCTGGGACCGGTGAAATTTAGTAATGGTTAAGAGAATAACAAACACACGAACGCGTAAATATCAAATCGGAAAATAAATTATAAAGTTTTATAAAAATAAAAGTGTTTTTAATTAATTTTAAAACAAATAGCTGCCAAAACAGCTTGGTGGCCGAACAAATTGTTTAAAAAAAATAAAATAATCAGGCATGAGTTTTTTATGTTTTTCAAAAGCAGTATAAATTTAAATGAAATATACCAAGCGTTTTTTAAGTTACAGTGATCACCAGTTCAAAAAACATAGTTTTGAGAAAAATGCATTTAAAGTTTGCTATCGATTTATATAGAGTTATACGATTTTTTAATTACTTACACTGAGTTGTATTTTGGCTCTATAATACCATAATAACCTTGTTCCATGGAGTTATATGGAGTCGTTGTCTGGCGGAATTCACTAGAGAGGACGACATCAGTTAAAAAGCTAGAGAGAGTTCAAAGGTCTGCACTCATTGGAATCAGTGGGGCGCTTCAAACTACTCCTACTCTATCGCTTAATGTAATGTTAAATGTGGTACCTAAAGACATCGCAGGCAGAATTACCGCTGCACGTACCGCAATTAGATTGAGAGGCTTGGGCTATAAGCTCAATCTCACATATGGGCACTCAAACATGCTCAGAAACTTTGAGTTCATCCCCTCGTCGACGGATCAGTGTGTGCCCTCGCTTAGTCCATGCGGAACTTCGAGCTGGCCAGACAAGGGACCTGTGAGGCGGTGTGCCCGCGAAAGGAGAGGATCGGGATCCCCTTGACAACCTGCGCTCTACTCCTGGAAGGATGGGCTTTGAACCAACTCAGCGAGCGCTGGGTAAGTACACGAACGAGTAGGGTCGCGAAGTCCTTCTGTCCCCATTTGGATAGGAGGCGTTCGAGGGAAATTCTGAGGATGACAAAATCTCATCTCACAAATTTCGTGGGCATCCTCACATGCCGTGAGACTCGGAATCACTTCGAGTCCTTTTTGCGTTAGCTGCATGGAGGATGAGGTGGAATCATCTCAACACCTGCTCCTCACTTGGTTCTCACTTCTTTTCTGCGCCTGCCGACATAGCGGGTCTTGATAACAAAAATCTCATGAACTTCATCAGCAGCATAAAGAAGTTAACACAACCGTAGACCAGTCACCGTTCATAGTCCACAAACACTCAACCCTCCCCACTCCTTTCCCTTTCGTCCTATCGTCCTTTTCCTTCACCTCTTTTCCCCCTCTTGCAATGGTATCACAAAGGATGAACCAAACTTTTTCGTCCAAGTGGGCCCACTCTCTGGGCAACCATCACTACCTAACCTAACCTAACCTAATGCCATCTATTCCTGGGCCATGTAATAGTTCTTCTGCCGTCATAGCAGCTTCCCTAATATCGATTTGCTGTTGCCTCCGTAGCATTCTACCTTCTCGTTAGTGCGTTTATCTGCCACTGTCGAACGTTCCGGAGCGCCCGAGCGCCCTTTGTAAATTGTTGACTAACTCGAAAAGTATTTGTCGAACTCACTTCAAATTGTCAAAAAATTTTTTTAAGATATACTTTAAGGAAATGCAATAAATTTGAATTCTTCGAAAGTTCTGACCACCTCTAATCCCTTAAATGATTAATTATAAGTAAGGAGCAACTCTAGTTAAACTAAATCAAAGCTAACAAAAGCGCTTTCTATTCGATAGTCCCTTTACGAGAACTCCGAACTGGCAGTGCGGGCGTAAGGCAAGGTTGACCCCTGTTGCTCCTTCTCTTCGTCATCGTTCTAGACGACGACGTTATGAGCCAATTGACTATGCACAAAAGAGGCATCGTATTTCATCGGAGTTTCGCCAGACATCTAGAGGACCTGGACTTCGCCAATGACATCTGCCTCCGGACAGACTAGTCACGCCGACACGCACTTTCGGACCGGAGGTCAACATCGCCAAGTCCAAAGCAAGACCAATAATGGTGAACGGGTGGTCGGTGGAATTTGTCGAAAGCTGCTGCTACCTCGGCTGGACTATCACGACAGACGGCGGAGCAGATGAAGATGTCAACTGCAGGTTAACTGAAAAAAGACGGCGTTCTGGCGAATGCATACAGTGTGGGCGAGTTCACAAATTCCCAGGCGCACTAAACTGCGACTATTCAGCTCATGTGTTAAATCTGTACTGTTGTACGGAAGTGACACATTGCTGGTCTTCAACACCATCACACAGAAGCTACAATCTTTCGACAACAAATGCTTCGGCATCATCTGTAGAATATTCTGGCCGAACACCAGCAGCAACGACGCGCTATGGAGATCAACGACTGAGAAGCCCATCCTATGGCAAATCAAATGCAGAAAGTGATGATAGCTAGGTTACATGCTTAAAAAACCACCATATAGTATCGTGAGAATGGCACTGAACTGGAACCCGCAAGGGAGTAGAGGTCGCGATCGGCCAAAGATCATTTTTTGACGAAGGTCGATTGCGGTCGTTGCGCGAACTACCAAATGCGGGATGGCGGAAGAATAACTGACCAGAACAGTGTACGATAGAAGAGTTTTGTCGAGGCCCTAGGCTCCCGAGCGGAGTGAACAAGGATACAATTATATTCATATTGTTCATATTCCAAAATTATGGTAATCTCATACGAATTATCTCAGCAACACATACTTAAACAAAAGCATAATAAAATAAAGCCTTCCAACATAAACAGAAACTTACATGAGAAATTAAACATTGTAGCCACTTTCAAGGAGTTATATATGTATATATTAACCATTGGCCCTTCCATTGTTTGTTGGTTGTTTGACCGAGCTCCTCCTTCAGAGAAATTAGTTGGTATTTGTAGTTATTTATTTTAATAGGTGCAAGACGATTATTAGATTTATTGCATTATTTAATGTAATTTCTTACGTACATTTTTTGAATTTTTCGGAAATTTGACAATAACATTTTTTAGTCTTAAAAGTCCTAACCCTTCTGAAAAAAATTTGTTCTACCGTAGTGAATTCCTGAATATATTCGCATATACGAGTACATATCTTATCACCTTAAATTGGAAGCATGTGAACTAATGTTTATTTAATTTGTCTTTACTACAATAAAAACTGTAAAAGAAGACAGAGTCGCTGATAATGAATACTCAATATTTGTAGATATGTATACAATCACTATTTATATGTAACATATACTTACGGATGTATGTATATGTACGCCGATACAAACCTATAACCGATCAATGGCAAGAATTATGCCAACAAAAAGGTTGGGCAAAATACTATCGCCTAGCAAGTAAAGAAAGAAAATATGTGGCAATTGGAAAGTGAATCATTCATTCAGAATGTATGGTCAAGCTACACAAGTTAGTAGCTTCGAAAATTGTGAAGACGAGGGTAGAAGAATAGGTTGGAGAAATACCTATAATGATATCAATTAGTTATAATTTGTAATTTACTAGCACTTCCACTTATAAACGTACCGCAAAGACCTCATTTGTGACCGTTCGAAATGTATATTAATGTATACATTTTTTAAATATAAAGTATAAAAGTAAAAGTGAAGAGAAATTGTCGGCGAAACACACTTTTCTGATTTTACCAACCATACCATTTGTGTCCATTTTCACTTGGCTTTTATAATTTACAGCAGATATGGTGGCCCTACAAAGCCAATTATCAAGCGTTTGGTGGCCTTTGGTGGTTCAAATTCCACAAATACCCATTTGTAATCGCTATGTGTGAAAGTGTAAAAGTGTTCTGGTTTCACACCCTTCAACTTGGCGTGTTTTTCATCGCAAGTTGGACCTACACCCAGTAGAAAATCCAATTGGCATGAGAACACATAATCAATTTGTTTAATCGTTTGTCCACTGACTGAGCTTCGAATCGTTTGGAAGAAGATCCAAATTTTGGTTGAAAATCATATTTAGTGATTAGTTGTTATATTTTTAAATGATTATGGCAGTGTTAACAAGCAAAATTCCAACTTTTGTTGCAGTCTAATATAACTTTGCTTGTGTTTATAAATTTATGACACAGTACACGCTTAAGTCACAGTTTTGGATGTGATGAATCATTGATTGGTGATAAGGATAAATAATAATCAAGAAAAGATTGAAATTAATTTATTATAAGATGTTTTATAATAACTCATCAATGTTCTCATGTTTTATTAGTACATAATTTGTTTTTTTCTGTACATCTAATCGATCTATGTCATTAGCTATTATCAGATTTAATAGAAGTAATTGAACATATACTATACATTTATTACTATTTGTCAAGCAACACGATCATTCAACATCGACTTGCATTTTGATTCTTCGTGCTACCGAAAAAAACTCCTTTTTAAAACTCTTTGAGGATCTACTACAACTTCTCGATGTACCTATATTCAAAGAAGCTAAACCGTTCAATCGCTCTTCAGTCATAGTCGATCTAAGGTACGACTTAATACGACGCAGCGTTGAAAGGCGCGTTCATTCGTGGCTATTGTAACAGGCAAAGTCGCCATTATTCGAAGAATTTGATGAACATTAAGAAACGCGTCTTCGTTGCAGATATCGAGTGCTTCAAGTGAATTGTTAGTGTCCTTATTGGCGATGCGTTGTCGCCAAAGTTGCACTTCAGCAATCCATATGCCATTAGAATTGAAGAATTTTAAAACTTCGTCTGGGGGGGGTTTGAACCCTGCATACCCCTCCCGTGCGCACGGGCCTGCTATTTCTGTGTACTTAAATAAATTTATATTATAATAGGCTCAAGGTTCAAATAAATTGATTGAGTGTTTCATTGTTGCTTGTACTTTTGCTGCTGCTTTTTATTCTTGGAAATTTTCATAATACATATTTAAATTATGAAAGTAAATATGCACAAGACCACCAGCCAAAAAAAATTCAAAAATCCCCGGAAAAGCTGAAGTTTAATTTGAGTACAGTGACAATTTGACAATGCAATGAGATCTGCTGAAGTCAATTTTTTAAATTCACAGTCCTCGAAAGGCACCACTTTTAACCGAGCAGCATTTGAGAAATAGGCTAAGCTGGGAATTCTCACCTCAAGTGGCAACTCTCAAAATGACGAAATGAACGAAAGTAAAGTGGTCCTTTTTGACTTGAAAAGCCGGCGTGCGTACGTAAAAAGGCTTCGAAATGCTGATACTCGGCCACAATACACCGTCAAAACTGTTCAGAATGGGTGCGCTAAACTAAGGTAAATATGGAATATGCCGCTAAAATTGCTCTTCTTCTTCTTAATTCGCGGAGTAACCGCTTACGCGATTTTGGTCGAGTTTAACTAAGTGCGCCAGTCGCTTCTTTCCGGTGCTAACCGGAACCAGTTGAAAACACCAAGTGAAACCAAGTCCTACCAACGTAAAGGAGGCCTTCCTCTTCCTCAACCTACAACCAGCTGGTATCGCATTGAATACTTTCAGAGCCAGAAAAGGAAGTTTAGTTAAGGCAGAACTAACGGCGGACTTCTTTTGTGATAACAACAACAATATCAGCGTAATGGAGTAACCAGCGCAATCGCCAAACCTGAATCCCAGCGAAAACTTATGGGTGTTCCAAAGAAATGCTATCACTGCAAGCGCAATAAAAAGGTGAGAGAGAATCTTCTAAAATTTTGTAAAGTTTACTGTGACTGAAGTCGTGTTTTTACACATAATAGAAAGCACTGCTATTAATCTGCTATTAATAACAACTGTACATACATATATATATTTTTTTCTTGCTCATTCCACTCGAGAGCATAGGGCCTCGACAAGACTCAGTTTTGCGTTGGTTTCGTTAATCTAATTGCTTTTTCACAGGGTAGGTGATTAGCCTGCCGCCACCAGTCCTAAGTAGTGGGAATGCGCACCTGTCGTTGCTTAGGAACAGCGCCTTCTTGCTGCTTTGGAGCGCCATCTGTGTTTCACATTTTTCTGCCAGAAGGATCGCACAGATGGTTGAGGACTTCGCTAAATTTGGTGTGTCTGCGCTATTACCGCGATTGCCCGCTTCCTCTTGCTGGCGCCACTGATGCAATGTGTAACTGTGTCTTTTTTTTATTTCTTTGCTTGTTTTAGCAGCCACAATGCAAATAATGCGTTGACATTTTGTGCGGGAGTAAGGATTGGAAGGATAATGTTGTTGGGGTTGAGGAATTATTATTGCTTTTTTTTTTTTTGTTTTTTATAGAAACCAGGAAAGTAGGTAAGTTTGGAAAAGTGCGAGGACCGTTCTTTACGTGGAATTCGAACCCACAATCACTGGGATGGCAGGCTAGTGCACTTACGCTAGACTACCGAGGCCGCTACATATATAATATTAATACTTATTAATTTTTTAAAAATCAAAACTTTAGATATTCACAAAAAACACTTGTGGCTTCATAATCTCGAACTTTCGAATGCATTTGTTAGTCATTTAAAAAAATGCAAGATGTGCATTTTATCTGCACAATACTGTATTTAAAAAAATTTTAATTTGCTTATACGCATCAATAAATGAAAACAAATATTTCCTAGAATTCTTGGTAAATTTTGTTTGCTTAAAAATGTTTTCTTGTTTGTTTGGCTAATTTCTGCCATAGATATGTATCTTCAATTCTTTTGATAAATATTTTCATTTCAATAGAATCGCACGCTTTTGGTTATCATCTACAAATATCCGCTAATATAAAGTTATTGCCTGTTTAACACACTTGGATGCACATATTTATGGGACACTTAAGTGTTGAAGACTTTATTGCTCTCGTAATTAGCCAAACTATAAATTATTTCCACTTCCCATGAAGCATACACAGGAAGTTAAAAAAGTCCCCACTCATTGCGACACATCTAAAGATATTTGCTATCAGAAATATAATTAACAATCAAACGGTTTTGAATTGCAAAATCACCTACACTTTGCTACTTTATTAACAATTCAATTAATTTAGATTTTATTGAATTGCCACTTATCAAGTAAGGTGAATGAATAACCAAGTCAAGTACATAAGTGCGCTAATGCAGAATTCCGCGAAATCGTGGCAATGCTATTTTTATCAACATTTTTTGTACCTAGAAAAAATGAGATTTGCTAAGAATACGAAAGTTTATCAATATAATTTCACTGATGATTTATTATTATTAATTTCGGGGAAATGTAGATAAAAGCCGCGGCTGACCAAATCAGGTAATTTTTTTTGTTTTTGTTTGAATGAAATTTACTCACACTTTTAACCCTTGTGATTCGTTAAGAAAAACTTACACAAAATGACCACTCATATATTTCAGTTCAAAAATATTTCGATGCTAAGCGCACACTGCAATTTTACTACCATACAGCGGCTGATGGTTTTTCGAAAATTTCCGGTTGAAAAGTGGCGCATGTTCAGCCATAGATGTCTTGAGTTAGTCCGAAGGGGCCTTCATCTGTTGTTCTAATGCGCCGACGCTTGCGATCTTCGAACACTTCTGTAAGCCACATATGCTCCAGCGTGGGTTCTACATAAAGTCTTCGCTTATATGTTTTGGACGAAATCCAGTCAGGGTCCACAAAGCAAAGCGATTAAGAGCAAATATATCAATGAAATTGATAAACAGAGCCATTGATATTTGGGTTTGAATTTATTTTACCTGCCAAAACCAATATACCAGAGTACACATCGAACTCTATTTTAACGATTTGCTTCAATTCGTCGGCATTTCTTTTAGTATCTTCTACGTTACTGAACTCAATCACGATTTGCTCCTCTAATTTGTAAAACAATTGTCAAATGTATCCTTGATAGAAAGATTGCAATACCCATCTTTTCTTGACATAGAAATTTCCGCTATAATAGGCCATGAGGACCAACCCAATCTCTATCTTTAGATTTATATGACACCGCTTAATAAACTGCATCACGAATCGCAGCCAGGGTAGCTCGATTTTCATACTTAGATATGGAGCTGTTTATCATCCGAAAATTCTTTGAAAACGAAGCTCTCTTAATAAATCGTCACTGCTTTCATCGCTCACATCATCTTCATCAAAAATTTCATCCATGATTTGCGGCAACTGTGGTTCAGTGCAGGATTTCAATAATTTTACAAAGCAATTATTACCAAAATAAGGTAAAGTGCACTAAAATGAAAATTTCACAAACATAAGTCACCAAGTTGTGTTTGGAAACAACAGACGATTCAAAATTTTTTCTGTTGCTCCAATGGTTGCCTTTCTTTTAAGTGTTTATTTAGCACTACAATGCATGGCTTACTACTAGTCCGACTGCTGGGTGACTTTAATGGTGGAATATGCAAGTTTTCAAATAGTTTCTATTTGAAAGCAACAAAAAAATATTGTTTCTGTTTATTTAAATGTAAAGTCATAGATATGGGTTTTCGTAAAAAAAAATATATTTTATAATTCTTGTCATTTTGAAGAAACTAACCTTAATGGCGTGCTAACGTATGGCAGAGCAGCTTGGACGATGACAACATCTGATGAGGCGTCCCTTAGAGTGTTTGAGAGTACGATTCTGCGGAAAATATGTGGTCCTTTGCACGTTGGTGCACGATGAGCTGTATGAACATAGACATAACGCAACAAATAAAGATCCAGCGGCTTCGTTGCCTGGGTCATGTAACCCGAATGGAAACAAACACTTAAAGTATTCGATGCAGTACCAGCTGGTGATAGCAGAGGAAGAGGAAGACCAGATGGAGAAGGACTTGGCTTGGTATTTCCAACTGGCACCGGTTAGCATGAGAAAGAAACGACTGATGAGTTTTGTTAAACTCGATCAGAATAGCGTAAGTATAAACAATAAGAACCTTAATGGCTCAGAAGGGTTAACCAATGAAATGATTCATTAACGACCGAAAGTGACGCCAATTTTTCAATACTCTGTAGAAGTAGTAGTATTAGTATTTATTGCAAATAAGACTAAATAATATACAAAATTTTGGTAATTACTTATTCTAGTACTCGTATTTAGAGAAAAAATATTTAGAATAATTTACCGAAAATGGGATGAGTCTTTCGTTTTATTTTTCGTGTAAGCAATTATCTAGTTTTAGGTTTTTAAAACCAGTTAAAATCTTTGTTTCTAAAGGCATATTCAATAAAACGCAAACGTTTATTTATCCCAATGATCATTTTCCCCATTGAGAATCGCAAACAGTTGTGAATCATTTAATGTAAATTTTGCGAAAAAAAAGTTTCCTATTATACTCTTAATATTGGGCAGCGCGCTGAGAAGTGTGGTATGTTTATAAGCTCGCCTACATTACACATTCAGCAAGTTTTAGTATTTCACCTGTCAAATCAGTTGTTATTTCAAATTACTATGTCATCTAAAGCGCTCATCATGCACATGCTTGATTCTAAGTTTTAAATACGAAAAAGGTCAAAAGATCTAATTTCTTATATGTATATTCTACCAGTACGTAAGGTAAACAATTTAAAATTTTAATTAAAAACAAGATAACGTTAAGAAAAGATAACTGCCCTAGAATATTTTTAAATAATGCTGTAATACCAATGAATACCAGGGTAACATATTTAGGAATGCATTTAGATCGACGCCTTACTTGGAAATCCCATATTAAGGCCAAACAAGAGCAGCTTAAAAATAAAACCAAGCGAATGCACTGGCTGCTTGGTCGTAAATCTCAGCTTAGTTTTGAAAACAAAATAAGACTATATAAAGCTATTTTAAAGCCTGTATGGACCTACGGTATACAGCTTTGGGGAACTGCTAGCAAATCGAATATAGAAATCCTGCAACGCTACCAATCAAAAACTTTGCGTGCACTTGTTAACGCCCCTTGGTTTGTCACAAATGAAGCAATACACAAGGACTTAGATATCCCATTTGTAAAGAGTGAAATTCCAAACTTTTCTAACAGATATCTTGCACGGCTGTCAAACCATGTAAATACGAATGCTATATGCTTATTAGACTCAAGTAATGAAACAATACGACTGAAGCGAAATCATATCTTAGACTTGCCATTTCTCTAATTTTGCTGAATTATATTATTTATTGAACACTAAATAAAAAACAAAATACATAAGTTCCTATATGAAGATAAGCAACTTATTAGTACAATTGAAATTTAATACATTTAAGATCAAATATTAGAACAAATATCGTAATTTTATAAGTAGTATTGCATTTGTGCAAATACTACCGCTGCTATTAGATTATAAGACCTAATTTGCTGAATATCATTATATTAAGATAGATTGCAAATAAAATACTTACAACAAAAAAAAAAAAATCTTCTATCCAACTGTATGTTATCTATTCTTCAGGTGACATCGTATTTACTAAATAATTTCTTTAAATCTTTAATCCAGAAGACTTCTTTCTTTATAACAATTTTTGACAAATAATGTGGGAGCCGATTTTCTGAGTAGAAACTAATTAAATACTTTTTTATTTTATTTTAAAAGAGAGTACTATGTCCTCTATATATTTTATTAGATAAATTAATAAATTATTGCCGGAAGACTATGTCTTCTTAGTCGGACTGTTGATTACTTAATAATTTTGTTTCTTACTAGCTACTTAATATTAACTATCGAACAGCAATCATCACGTTGAATGCAACGTGAGCTTATTTGAGGTCGTCAGCACTTTGAGTTAATATTGTAAGAAAGGTAAATAATTAAATTTGGAACAAGCGGAACTGTGTCAGCAATTGATGTGTCAGCAATTGAATTGCGACAAGGGGTATTGAACTTTATTAAAATAAATTTATTAATTATTAACTACGGAAATGTATCAGCAATTGAATTGCGACAAGGGGTATTGAACTTTATTAAAAATTTTTTTTTTTTTTTTTTTTTTTTTAAACTTTATTTTGTATTTTGTCTATACTTACAATTCTTAGAAGACATTTTACAAATATTTGGTTACATTTAAGAGTGGATTTGATTTTAGTTTAAAGGAATATTTCCAGTGAAATATCATTTCTAGTAAATATAATAATAAATAAATAAATTCAATATTTTATAGATGGCTCTTGGACGAGCTGGATTGGTGTTTTTCTTTTCAACCTTAAAAAGACGCATGATGGTGACATGAGGGTAGAGGCCAGCTCATTTGGGTGCGATTGAAGTCGATTTCGGTATTTACTGGCTACATTTTGAATTTCCTCTTTTATTGAAGGGATGTCTAAGTCCCGATGAATTTGGGCATTTGTCACGTACCACGGAGCGTTGACTAGGGTGCGTAGAGTCTTGGACTGGAAACGCTGCAGGATTTCCAAGTTTGAATTTGACGCAGTACCCCACAGTTGGATTCCGTAAGTCCAGACTGGTTTTATCACAGATTTGTAGAGGATAAGTTTGCTGTCCATTGAGAGGGTGGATTTGCGATTTAGCAGCCAGTACATATTACGAAATATTAAACCTAGAGCTTTCCTTTTTGTAAAGATATGCGTTTTCCACGTAAGCCGTTTATCCAAATGAATGCCTAGATATTTAGCACTATCACATTGCGGAATCGGAATACGGTTTAAGTTGATTTGTGAGCAGGTGGTTCTTTTTGTGGTAAAGGTTACGTGTTGAGATTTATGTTCGTTTACTTTCAACCGCCAGCTCCGGAGCCATTTGGAGACTTTATTTATGCTTATTTGGAGCATATAAGAGGCTTCCACGGGATCCACTGCTGTCGCCATAATAGCGGTGTCATCGGCAAAAGTGCCAGTTAGTACACCTTTTGTAGTTGGCAGATCGTGTGTAAAAATTAAGTACAGGATTGGACCTAATATACTGCCTTGTGGGACCCCAGCTTTAATTTGTTGGAAATTGGAAATTTCATTTTCGTAATTTACGTAGAACATTCGTTGGTTTAGATATGATTTAATGAGCAAATAGGCATTTTGGTAATTTCTTTTTTATTTTAAAGAGTAGGCCTTGGTGCCACACTCGGTCGAAGGCTTGTGATATGTCTAGGAAAACTGCTGAACAGATTTGTTTTCGGTCGAGCGCTGCTTGTATTTTTTCGACAAGTCTATGGACTTGCTCAATTGTCGAATGCTCATTCCTGAAACCAAACTGATGTTTCGGAATTATTTCATGATTCATTTTGCTTCACTTTCATAACCCTCTGTATATAGGTAGTTGCTAATAGAATGATTGTAATATTTACTATATCAAGCATCCCACGCTTTTAACTCTAATTTGAATTACTCTATTTGTATCTTAATTTTTGTTATAATTCTGTTCTGAGGTAGTTGACTATGACTGATCGTTCGATTTGCTATTACTTCATTATAGGTCTCTTTGTCATTAAAATTTATTTTCTACTTTTTAGTTCGATTAGCAATAAAAGCGTGTTTTTTAGTTTTTTAAACTATTTTTTATTTAATCATGGCTAACTGCTTCTTTACTCTATCGATACTGTCTGTACCACTAGGACATTTGTGCAAATAATAAGCAATTACAAATAATTAAGAAAAATTCCAGTTTTAAATTATCAAGCTTTTATCCGTTCCACTATTTTATATATATGTATATGTGTATATGTATTATGTGAGCAATAAACTTTAAATTTTTATAAAAGTTAAAAAAAAAAAATTTTCGTAATGGTGGTATTGTTTCTGTAGATAGTCGTATTTTGAACGACCAAAAGCTGTAATAGGTGCCAATAAATAAACCAACCACCACCTAACGCTAGTAAATACGAGTAGTGTACAGTATTTTACCCGCATTTACAATCATCAATTACAAATTTCTTGTTTTGCGCTGCTACTTTAATTAGTTTACTTTCTGGTAACAGGCGCATGTAGTGGAAACCGTGACGTCAATTTGTTTTCTTTTCGCCTCTTATCGTGCTTCTCGATGTCAAATAACCAAACACCGTTGGCGTGTATGTGTACACGAAGGGTTTGTTTTGAAATTTTAATATAGGCTACTTTCAAAAGAAGAGAAGGAATACTAATTGATGTGGGGTTTTTAAAAGTGTATACAAGGTGCGAACGGTATTTAAACACAACTTGAGAGTAAAACTAATCAGCTCTTACATATAAAAAATGTAATGGAATTTAACGATGTTTTACGCAGCATTTTATTATATATCTATAGGTTTGGTTTGGTTTAGGATAAATCCCAAATTAAATGCTCCTCCAGAAGTGGGGTTATGAGGATGTTTATCGGCCTCACGCTCAATTATACTCCATACGTAGTAATCCAGGGGATTAAGGCTTAGAGAGTTAGGAGGTCATTAGTTCGGTGGTCCCTATTGCTTGAAGAAGTAGAGTTTTGTTCAAAAAGGTATGGGCTGTCAGCTCATGTACTATTAATCTAGAGCTTCACTTCTATCTGTACTTATTGAACTTTGATATTAAACACCCTAAACACCCTAAAACAGAATTCACTCGAAATCCTTCAGTAAAGAAGTGTGGTGGCATGGCATGTCCTTTGTTGCTCAAAACAGCTAAAAACATAGCTTCGTGTGCATGGCAATAGGAACCTGTAATTTCTGTGATTAATAATTTGGTGGTGATGAAAAGTTATTACGTAAGGACGTTTAATATTGTTTCGAAGGTATTTTGATCTGATAATTAACTCATCTCGTGTTTGCTCCGACATTAACTGTTTTCTGTGCTTCAAGTGAATCCGTACATTTCATCTCCACCATCGTGACATCGACGTGCTCCTCCGAGCGCTCTCCACCAACAGTGTCAGCGAGGAGATCCTTTTCGTTGAAAAGCGTTCCCACACAGGTCAGCCTCTCTGAGTCGGTTAAGCATTGGCTGCTGGCCAACCCTTCTTCAGTATTGCTGCGCAAGCCGGCTTTGTCACTCTCCTCACCTGAGTCCAAAGCTGGCTCGGCGCTGCGATAGATTCGAATGGTTGCGTCAACAAACCCGTGTTTCACCACGTTGTTTTTCTGGGCCAGTGGGGCGAGCGATTCTCCATTGAGGATGAGCATCACCTGGCTCCTACCTTCTACTGGCTCTTCTATTCTTCCTACCTTCAAGTTATGGGTTGGCAGGTCTCTATTGCAGGATTTGAAAATCTCCTCAATTTTATTCGACTCTACCGACTTAGCCGGAATCCAAACTTGAACTCGAAGTCTGTGCGAAATTTCATCCGTACTGATCGCTTTAAGTTTGGATCCCGCCCAACCTCTCCTACCTTACTTAGGGCCAACCTGTAGAGCGTGGCTGACCTAGTGTCTTTGCAACCTGTGTCATGACAAAGGGGAGGAGGTCCGGGGTGTTTCATCTAAAACCTGGAAGTACACTTCGCTGATAGCTTCCTCAGTCCACCTTCAATTTTCCTTAGGAATGGCTCCTTCCTCTGCTCCATCTTACTGCCGCCCTATACAACCTCACTAAGGGTTGGATGTTTATGGCCACCTACCTTTTGTTTCTTGGCGACCCCTTCTATTGCTTGTTTTGCAGACCGTTATCTTTTAGGAGTAGCACGCGCCAGTTTTCCCAAGTTGGATATTACTCCCTTTGCCCATTCTAGCGATTTAGCTTGGTCTTCGGTTAGCTGGTCTCTTGCTACCTCTTCCAGTCTAAATAAGACCCTATTGGCCGCCTTTTTCTCGTAGTAATTTTGTTTGGAGGGACGGACATGTTTAGCCGGTCCCCCTGTTCTACCTCTAATCTACCTAGAGGTACTGGGCCCTTCTATGGCAGCTTGCCGGTCATACCTAGAAGAAAGTGCCGACCCCCTGCCCCTAAATGAGGTGGAGGAGAGATGGGTATTGCCTTAAGAAGAGTTGTCCGATAGGAAGCCGGTTTACGCAAGCCTCCTCGTCTCCCGTTCTGGGAGCGTTTTCTCATTTTTCGTTATTTTTTTAGTAATCGGTTTTTCAGTTAAAACCACATTTTTATTGTTCTTCCGTCACATTAGCAGTATACGAAAAAATCGAAAGGGAGGATGATAGAAAATCAAAAGAAAGTTATATTAAGCATTACAGATGAAATGTGTTCGTGCAGAGTTCAACTTACATTTATGTTACCTAAGAATTGTTATTACTTTATTATTATTAATAATTTTTTTTATACTTTCTTATTTTTCTTCAAATCTTAGACATGGAAATTAGGTCCCTTAAAAGCAGACAACATTATCGAAAAAATGGTAGAAAGTGCAGAAAATTGTCAACTTATGGACAGACATGCTTAATTGACGTGCTTACCTTGACCTACCTTTCTAATTAGAAGATTAGCTGTTAGCATGATGCTGGCACGAAAACTGGCGACCCTGAATGCAAGGAGAGTTGAAGAAGTCGTCTTTATCAGAACGCCTACTTGGATCTTCTCTGTCGTCGCTGAAATGCTACCGTAATTCCGGGTCAGAGAGAACATCCAGGAGAGAAAGAGAAAGGAATTTTTTTCCTTTTTTGAGTAACAGTAAAATTCGGTATTTTTTAAGCTGATAATTTTATTTGTTTTTACATAATAAATATACAGTAAGGCAAAATGATTTTTTTTTCTGTTTTTATGAAATAAACGCATAAGATTGCCCTGAAGCCGACGTTCGAGCTTAGTCTCTACTGAACTCTATAAGCTTTATTAGAAGCTCTCGCGACTACTGATGAATTACTTGTGGATAAAATAACCTATTCACATGAAAGTAATCACCTCAAAGGTATCTGATACCCTAGTAAGTTAGCTAAGAAGATTTAAGAACACTCCAGATACACACTAAATAGCTTATGATCTTAAACGCACAAAGGGAAAGAAAACGTAATGATCATGATGCAAAATGCACCAAACTTCGCATAACTGAGTACCAGTTTATTTTCCTACAGGGTTTATACGCTCATGTATTTTTTAATTAATATGATATTGCTTTGCTCATATGTTGCAAAAATTTCTCCTCTATTTATATTAGAGAGTCGTATTAGATAAAACTTCTGACTAAAGCACCTGTTTTTTTGTTTAAATCACTGCAGAAGGTGGTAAACGCGAATATGTGCATGTGTATTCCATGTGTGTTTGTATGTATATGTTTTTCTCTGGCTCTGGTTATTATCGTAATCGCAATTTTTTACAGTTACAGGTATCATTGCGATAATAGAGAACATAGATTGATGATTTTGGCTACTCGAAATACGCAATTCAAATAAAGAAACACTCATAAATGCGAACATCTAAAATGCAAATGGATGTATGTGTGAATATCAAATGTCACAGCTCTCGATTTGATGATAAGAAACTCTTAAGAGACGACATAAGCACTGCCGGCAAATAATATAAAATCGTTGTTACTCTTTGTAAAATCAGTTAAACGCACATCAGCAAACGATAAAGCGAGAAACCTGCTAAACGGTAACTGCAGAATTTGAAGGATAAAATAGCGAAGGTCTTTAATTGCTATCTAAATATTAATATATAAAGTATATGATTATGTTCAAACTTTTGGTCTGTATTCTAAGCGCAATCCTGGCTGCAGCGGTAAGTAGAGTGGATTTAAAAAGCTTTTTTTTTGTTTTGTTTGAGACATTTTTCAAAAAAAAAAAAATTTTTATATGTGTATATGTACATATGTATATCCTTTTTATCTAAGTTAAAAAAAAATTTTTTTTTTGATATTCTATTTTTTTTTTATTTAATTTTTTTCATATACATATTTTTCCTGTTTTTTTATTATTTGTTTCTTCTCTCAAATCTCAAAACCATCACAATCCACCCTTCTCATATAATATTTATAAATATTCTAGCACGCTGGTCGCCTGCCGTCTAGGAATCTCATTGAAAGTCGCGCTGATCGCTCTTTGGCAAACTTTTTACTCACACGGCAGCCACGCGCCGCAACGCAAACATCCCTGACATGTTTCCCCATTTACTTGCCAGTACTAGAAGCAATAGCAAATCAGTGGTCCAGGGAATACGAAAGTTGTTTGACGACCGCTGAAAGTAATCGTACTGATATTCTAGAGAAAGCAAGTGCCCAACAGAAGGATATCTCAACCTCGGCAGCAGGCGTTTGTAATCATGTACAAATCTGTGATTCAGTCAACGACACACTGGGCGCTCTCGACTGTTTCGGCTACTTGGTGAGAAGCAAAACATGCGCGAATAGTTTGAAAACACCGATGAATTTAATTTGAATTTGATTGAATTTAAAATAATAGGAAATTTCTTATAAAAAGTTGTTCTCATATTTATCCGCTTTACTTTATGCTCACTTTCAGTCCACCAACACACTATCCACCATTTATACTGTATCCAACAATGCATCAGATACTGTAGCTATCGTACGTGAGCAAATCAATATTATCGATATAAATTCAGAGAGATGCTGCAATGCCAGCGATCGTAATTATGTCGAAAGTTCGGCAGAAGTTTACGACGCACTCGAAGATTGCTTGAAATATGGACCACCAGAAGTAGTCGGCCCATCTAGCAGCACTGCCAGTCCACAAGCACTAAATGAATCCAGGAATGTTCAACTTATTGCTGCACCACGACGAACACCTACTTCGAGCGTATTGACTAAAGAGTCACAGGGAGACGGCTCAAATCCTGCTCCAAGAAGCCGTTTTGCATCGTTAGTCAACAATTGGTTACATCAAAGTGATGATCAGGCTAATGTGTGAAAAGATAAATGAAATAAATTAAGTGCACTATACTTTGGGTAGAACAAAGCGCACAAGCAAAAAAAAAAAAAGAAACTTGTAAATAATTCAATAAGTATACATATCTATAATATATTATATAAATACACGCAAAAGACATTTTGTTTTTATTGTAGTTGTGAAAATCCGCATTCCTTTTGTTTTCATTGAAATCTCATAAGCAGTCATAACAACTAAGTGAAGAGATTTGTGGTCAAGAGACTTGCTGTAATGTATTCATTGTACCTCGGCAAAGTGCCTCCCTTTCTGCTGGCAAGTAAGCTAGATTTCCAAATTATTATTATGATAATATGCATATATACAGGTATACCTATATATACCTATAATTGGCGCTATTTTGGGTGTTTGGCCGAGCTCCTCTTCCTATTTGTGGTGTGCGTCTTGATGTGGTTCCACAAATGCAGGAACCTACAGTTTTATGCCGACTCCGAACAACAGATATATTTTATGAGGATCTTCTTCATGACAGAAATTCACTCGGAGGTTTGCCATTGCCTGGCGAGGGGCGTCCGCTATTAGAAAATACTTTTTTTTCATTTTGGTGTTTCACCAACCCATTCGGCTACGGTGGCTGCCGTAATATTATTAATTCTATTAATTAATAATTTAATATTAATAATAGTATTATAATCAATTTCTCTAAGTTACCAGAACATCCAAAGCTCAATCGAGCAGAGTCTCGCTTTGGTAAGGCGAATAAGGCCCCACAATTTAATTCCCACGAGGTCGGTATCCATGAGAGTCGCACATGCACTTTATTCGTCTGAAGAATAGATATACTCATACATATTGGGGATTCCAGTTACGAGTTTCAGTCCAACGAATAGTCTTGCAGTAATCAGTTCATCGTAAATATCAAAAATAACCCAAAAGTAATTAATAACGAAAATAAAGAATAACTTTTTCATTAACAAAAAAAAATGATGTCGGGCGATGAAAATCTTTATTTTAATTTTTACGCGCTCCATTGATTGTCTGTTTTTATACTGCCGCTATCTAATTTCAAAGATTTTTACGCTTTAAGTCCAAGCACAGCGCTCCGTGTGGGTATAAAGTAATATTCATATACATAAATATTATCAAATAGTTGCTTTGAAACAAAATTGTACTCTGTTCACGGTGTGAAAAGGCTCGCAACATTTGGGCAACATGAAGCTAGCAACATTGTTGTACAGCTGCTGAATATGCGTTTTGTATCCCAAATCGGATAGAAATCAACATTTCGTTAAGGTACATGGCTTCTTCTGAATATATATTCAGTAGAAGTTTTTGCAAATAAAGTAAAAAAATATTCTATTCTGCTGCCTGAGAAAGTGGCATAATTTAATATTGTATATTTCAATCATACACCTGCTAGCCCTGTTTCTATGCTAATTCTAGTATTGAATTGATCCAAATTTGCAATGCAAATCAAAATCAGAGCTCATAATTCTATCATGGCGCGTCTGACATCCTCAATAAGAAGATAACTGAAAAATGTTGTGATTTTTTCAATGATCTCTGAATTTAAATAAATTAAATATAAATTTTTTTTAAATATTAAGTGCAATTAATAAAAAAATATTAAATATTAAAAACGAAATTGTTAAATAATTAAAAAAAAGAATAAGGAAAAGAAATTAGTTTCGTAAATGTTTGGAATTTAATTTTTAGAGAAAACTAACAACCAGTTTTGGGAACATTTTTTTTCTAAAAAAAATTTTTTTTTTTGTTGGTTTTGGAAAACAACCCCTCAGATTTTTTTTTTTTTATTATATTTTTTTTTTCATAATTCTTGCAAGTTTCACAATCGGATTTCCCCATTTTTTTTCAAGTTATGTTCAAATATTTTTGTATATCAAAAATATATATAAAATATATATTTTTTTTAATTCGTTTAATTTTAAACAATTCAAATAAAGAAATTAACAAAATGTAAAAATGAACCGAAGATATTTTACTTTAAAGAATTCCGTACCAAAATTGTCCGCAATGCACAAGTCACAATATTATGTTTTCTTTAAATGTTTAATATTATCAAAAATTTTGTATAAAAAATATTTTACTATTTTTCCAATTTTTTTTTTTCTAAAAATTTAAACAAATCATATAAAATTAAAAATAAATTTAAATTATTAAAAATACCGGAACTTATTTTACTTCAAAGAACTCTACAGGATTTCAAGTAAATCACATGAGAAGTAATCTCAAGTAATAAAAAAATTCTAAATATGTAGTCGAAGAAATAAGTGTGGAATTTTAAGCATAATAAGGAAATTATTCAATATTTTTTAAGTTCTCAGAAGCTGCTCATAAAAAAATTTTGACAACTAGGTACAGAACGCGGCTGGAACGCAGGAAACTTCCAAATTTTTGATAGTAATTAATAAAGTCTGTCAACAGGTTTAGAAGTGGTTTACTACTGCAAGGGACGCCTCATCGAATGGTGTTATCATCAAGGCTTCTACGCCATACAAAAAAAAGGGCAGACATGATGAAAGAGTTATAAAGTGTTAGATTTGTTCGTCAAAAGAGGACTTGACTACTCAGTTGCTTACTTAGTTCAAAGTAGCACTTGTTAGCAGGCGAAATTCTACGTTGAATTTCAAGGCTGACATTATTATCGCCAGGCATTATTAATGCTGGTTCCTAAAGAAAAACAACCAGTAACGTGACATGGGTGCCCATATGGGAATGCGCCAACTGTTTGCTGACAGGAAGTATTTCAATTTTTCCTGATCACTAATTGCTTTGAATAAGTAATCTTAAGGTACTAATACTTTTGAAAAGAAATGTTCTGTTACTAGTACAAGAAATATTCCTATTATTACAGAGGAAAATTAAAATATTATGCTTTCTAGACCTCGTCTGACGCATACAATAGCAACAACACATTAACAACAATCTAACTTCAATTACTGATATCTCAAAGGCATCTGCATGGCCTCTGAAAGGTGTAGTATCGCAAAGTAGACTAATTCTTTAACAAAACTGCATACTGGATACTGCAATATTCACACACACATATCGTGCAGTATAATAATACATATATTAAGAACATTGTAACTATCGTATAAGTAAGGCCGATGACAACATCTGATGCACTTTTTTTACTTTATATAATAATAAAATTAATGAGTTCATAATAGTACAGATTACTCGATTCAAGGCTTTCAAATACATTAGCATTACAGTTTTTATACGAGTAAATATTTTATAGGTTTTTTTTTAACTTATAAATAATTTATAGAATTTGCTTTACTTAGTATATATATAAAACATAAATAAATATTTTATATTGTTAAAAGTAATAATAAAAGGTTAATGTTAATAATAATTGTTAATAAGAAGAAACTAATAGTCAGCACCAAGTCAATAGTCACTAGTGACAGTTGGCTGAATACCGCATTTTTAAACATTAAATAAAGTTATATGAAAACTACATTAAACTTAACTCCAAAAGTAGCTTTGGAAAATGTCATAATTTTAAAAATCAGATCCTTCATGCTCTCAAACATCGCAAAAGCTGCAGATACGCATTGGTAGTTGATGTTAAGTATTGCTCCTCAGCGGCGATGATACACAGCATTACTTCTTTCTCAGCTTCATGGTACTTCTCCTCCAATTCCACAATGGCGGCTGATGAATTGGAATATACAAAAATCAGCGTGTTCACGTTTTTGTAGGACTATTGAGGAAATTGTAAAAAATTGTAAATTGGTTAGAAACGCTTAGAAAAAATTATTATCATTTGTTGTATGTAAATAAAAACAAAAATATTATTTGATGTATGGCTTCCAACTTGCATAGAAAGAAACCCTTTCTTTATGGAAAAATGCAATAAAATTTTATGTTTTGTTCTCATTTGACAACAAAAACATATACAAAAAGTTGCTGCCACGCAATTAGCAATGCGACATTTTGACCAGTTTTTATTATTTTAAGTTTCGTTTTCATTTTTTTTTTCTTGTTTTTTTTCATAAATTTTCATCATCATGCAGCATTTTAGCTTAGTGTGAGCCCTAGCTTACTTCACAATTTTTCTCCATGCATCTCGGTGCATAACCATACTACGGTATTTGTCCTCAACATTGTCTAACATTCTTTTCTGTGGTTGTTACTGTACCAGCATAAACATTCCCATACATATACAGGGAATGCGTGGTCGCCTTCTTCGCTTTTCACCATGCATGCGTGCATCCAAAACTTTGTTAAGTATTATTTCATCTGGCTTTATAAAGGGTTTTCCAATAAGAGGTGTTATTTCGATAATGACTGAATAAAAATGCTATTTTTTAATATTAAATGATCGGATGTTTATTTCATTATAAAGAGGAAGGTATGCCGTTAATAGTGGAAAATAACATCAGGCAAATGACCACCATAACCACGCTTACAGGACAATATCCTTTTTATGAAATTTTCCATAACCGAATTGCAAAGTTGCTACCCTATGTCCTCGATAGCCTCACGAATGCCATATTTGAGGTCTTGAATATACCCTGGGCTGTTGGCGTAGACCTTCTCTTTCACGCGGCCCTAAAGAAAAAAGTTACAAGGTGTTAAATCACAAGATCTCGGTGACCAATTGTGATTACCTCTGCGAGAGATAACACGATCCGGAAACTTCTCCCGTCAAAGAGCAATGGTTTCGTTGCTTGTGTGGCACGTTGCGCCGTCTTGTTGAAAATAAACGTTGTCCAGATCAATACCATCCAATTACGGCCATGAAAAATCGTTAATCATCTCTCGATAGCGCAATCCATTCACCTGTAATACCTCTTATTGGAAACCCCTTTACATACGTGTCTTAGTTATCGCAAGCGTTGCGATACAGACCTTTTTCTTTCTCTACTGGACCCAAAATTCTTCTCAGTATTCTTATTTCCAATATGCTCAATTGTATAATTTTATATGCTTTCAATGTCCACGTTTTAATCTTCGTTCTTCTACTCAAGAGCTTGCTTTTGAACAGTTTAACGCGGGCAAAATATGCTCCGTTTGCAGTCCGCACGCGGTCTTGGATAGCAATCTTTGTATTATCCGTTCAACTGAGACGCAGCCCTAGATATTTAATTTGGTCAACGCTTTAAAATTTGCAAGGTCTGGCGCTTTTCTCAACGTATTAAGACCTGCGAGGTACTTCGTTTTGCTTTCGTTGATCCAAAGGATTTAATTTTATTTGAAGTGCTTGGAGTACTTCTTTTAGAGCATTCATATTTCTAGCGAGAATGACCGGGTCATCAGTTTGGAAGTTTTGGTGAATAAAATGTGCACCATCGTCAAGGAAAAATTATCAAAATTAGAAGAGAGTTTTGAAGTACTTCAAACTAGCACTTTGTTGTATTATATTAAAATTTAATGGGCTATATAAAATTGTTTCAGTTATTTTTTTAATTTTTTTTTTGTATTAAAAAAATTTAAATTTTGATTATTTTGATGGCATTTTTTTTTAGTTTTTATAAATTTTGTACAAAGTTCAAAACTTTATTTTACATGAAATTTGTGGTGAAGTATTCTATATTTTAATAAAGAATAATACCTATTAAAAAGCAAAGGAAAAGTAGTGGAAACCAGTCAAAATATTGCATTGGTTATTAGGCGTATGCACCAGTATATACATAACTACTTGTATATGTAGTTTATAGCAAAATGAAGCAACAAGCACTTTTCTCAAAAATTTTCATTGATTTGCTTGTAAACTAAAACTAGGCAACCAATCATGATTTTAAATAGCCACAGCAAGCAGATCTACGTAACCGGAGAGCTATTATATCAAAAGAAAGAGATGCGAGAAGAAAACTTCGGTATAGAGGTCTTGCCTTACAGATTTATACTTATTACTGAGCAGAGTTTGCCACTTACTTAAAGCTACAGCCTCGGTGGAATTCTGGCTGGCATTTTGGAGCTTCCCGGACTAGTGGACTATGCATTCCCACCTACACTTGGCATTAGAACGTTCACGACCCTGTGGGAACGGGACGATGTAAGGCAGGGCGAGTCCATACATGTATACACAGATGGCTCAAAGCTCGAGGGCAGGGTGGGCGGAGGTGTATAATCCGAACATATGGGAATCTCCTTCAGGCTAAACTGATGGCAATAGTGAAAGCCGTGACACTGATACAGTGTAATGAGGTACCTCGAGAGAATATCTACATTTTCCCTCCCGATAAAATTCCTCACAAAGCAGTCGCCAACCTCCACTTTTGGTTAGCAGAATGGGGTTGTGGGATGAACCAAACATAATGTTAAGGTGCCTAAATTAACCTAGATGAGGAAGAGGAAGGGACGATCTCGCAATTTTTGTCCTTCTCTATCCAGACGTAGATTCTTCATTTTAAGTAGACAATTTTTGAGTGAATTGGAAGATCTCAGTTCTGCGGAAATCAGAGATTTTCAAAATTTTTGAAAAGTACACCCTGGTTTTAGGAGACACAAGTTACCCACGTGGCATGACAATGAGCTATGGGCCTGAGTGTGTCCCACCGGCTAACCTCTGCCATCTAACCTAACTTAACATTTTGCAGTGTCTTTTCTTCGGTTTTTCGATTTTTGCAAATGCTACCGATGCCTAGTGTTTAAAATTTTGATAGTAAAATATAGCCCATAACATACGCCTGAAACTGTTTTGCTTGTGAGTAAAGTATTGTCAAAATTTGTTCGGCCGTTGTGGAGATAAAACAAAGATTCCAGTTTTCAATTTAAAACGCTTTTTATACTAATATATTGGTTGCAGGCAAATAACAATGTGAGCTTAAAAAATGCTTTATTTCACGATCGCGGGCAGACACTCTGATTTTGTTTACTTTTTTTGTTATTTTAATTGAATTACGTATATGATTTAATTACTGAATTTTTCATAATTAATTAATTGCATTTATTGTAAGTTCACTATACTACTTTTTTTACATATTTCTAAATGAAAAAGTTATGAAATTCCTTCATTTAAAAAGGGTTGCTTAACTTTTGCCCACTACTGTATACATAAATCACTTACATTCTTTTTATTGCATTGGAAGAATGCCAAATCACTTTCAGATTGCGAACATTCGTGAAACTCCTTACACATCTGTGTCATTTCCGCAGTCATGACTTCACGCTGCGATTGTTGCTGCACTGTAAATTGCGTCCGCCATTCCTTGCCTAAATTGAGACATTCTCTATATGCCGACGCATAGGTGTTGCTGGCATTGCGACTATCCTGCAAAAATATCTCAAAACAATCATTTACAACAGCTCTTATGCCAGCAACATCACCGCCATTATCGCCACCAACAACATGACCATTATTTTCAATGCCACCGCCGCCACCCATTTTCGCATATATTTCAACCAACGCTGCTCCCTCCAATGCCACAGCCTGTGACTCAGTGTAGCGACATGCTGCAAACCACAATGATAGCGGCAGTAATTGTAACAGCCTTAGCGGCGACAGTTGTTGAGCCATTGTTGATTGGTAAGGCCATGTACCCACTGACGCATACAGGACACGGCAAGAGCACGCGCACAACAAGTAAACGGCTAAACCAATATGTAATTGACGGCAAATTGCTTGTGTCGCTGTTCAAATGCACACCGTAGTGACGAGTAACTGTTTGTCAGTTATGTAGTCACATCGATGTGTTTCACACTAAAACAATAGCAAAACAGGTTGACGACCAATTCGTTGACAAGCTTAGACATTCATATGCAGACTAAACGCTAGGTAACCAGGCGAAAATTCTGGTCTACGTTACAAGTCTCCCTAAGAAGCGTACCGACTATTTGTTGTGACGCCTACCCAATAATAGTAAATTATTTTTGTCTCGCACACAAGTGGCAAAAACTTTAGTCTTATCGTGAATTGAGGGGAAATGCACGTGTGTTCATATGTATGTGTGCAATGAGGAAATAATATATCAAAAATATCAATTATCAGAGAGGAAAAGAGGCTCAAATTTATTTTGTAATTGGTGTGATAACCGTAGGTGCTTTATGGCTTCTTTTCGAATATATGTGAAAGTTTTGTAAAAAACAAATCGATTTCGAATTTACGTTTACTTCGAATTTCGATTTCAAATTTTAATTTTGCATTTCGATTTCGAATTTCGATTTCGCATTTCGATTTCGAATTTCAAATTCGAATTTTTTATTGTTATGTTGATATAAATGTCCCCAACTTATAATTACTTAATCATATATTCAGCAATTTTCGTTGTTATTAGCAAGTATCAAGGTCAAGAGAAATTCGATATGCTTACAATTTTGGTAGATGACGTGCCCATAGAAGTGACCAGAACAGCCATGACCGAAAAAAGCACGCCAAGTTCTGTAATGTCACCCTTCGATAATTACTCACTTTTCAATTCTAGTGACGTGGTGAGTCGTGAATTCTTGGCAAAACTATGTATGTTAAATGGGGAAGTTATTTGCTTAAAGGGTCCGGGTGGCCTAGGGCTCGAAAATCAGCAATTTTTTTTACAATTAAAAAATTTAAAAATGATATTTAAAGTTTTTAGATTTTTTATTTAATTTCATTTACATACAAAAATGAAAAATAAATAATAATTTCAGAAATGGCGTTGAAGTTGACCCTCCCGCAAAATTGGACCTGGACGGTGTTGTCCATTTTGGCTCTTCTATTTATCTGAAACACAAAAAACAAAAAATTATTAATCAGTATGACTGTAGCTGAATAAAAACAAATAGAATTTGACAAAATGGCGCGGTTTTGAATTTGACGGGTTTTTCAGATTCTTAAAGGGGAACGCCACTGTGGTGAATCAAAAAATAGTCGATTTTTTTGAATTTTTTGTTGTAAGTAGGAATGATTATTCGAGGATCGGACAAAGGCAATTTATTATATATGTATTAAGGGGGGGTAAGGGATAAAAATCGATTTTTTTTTTTTGCATGTTATTGTAGTAAAACATTTCAAAAATACCGTGTTAAAATTTTAAGTCAATCCGAGCAAAACTTTTTAAGTTATAGAGCATAAAGCCGAGCCGCCTCAAACATCTGCCTCATAACTTAAAACTTTAAACGCGGTTTTCTCGAACCTTTTTTTTTAAAGTGCGTAGTCATTGGCATTTGAAAACTACTCAACCGATCCTTTTGAAATTTTGCACACATATTTTACATATAAAAAACCTCCCCCCAACGTTTTTTTTCACCATTTTTTTTTATATTAAGGTGGTTTTACACCTACAAAATGGCGGCAGTTTTTCGTCAAAAATCACTTTTTACTTCAAACGACTACCAAATGGCTGAAAATGAAAATAAATCGTCAAAATAAACGTTGGGGGGAAGTTTAACTCATACTTTAACTAAATTATTCGATTTTTTTGACTTCAGATGATTCTACGCTGAGATATGCTGACTACTGCAAAATGTATTTTTGAAAAGACGTCTACGTAAATGTGCTCTCATTCGCTCATTTTGCAATATTTTTACATGAAAATTTTATCAAATATCCTTGAAATGTTACTTTATAATACCCCCCCTTAAACTATGTTGATGTAAATTTTTATTAAAAAATATTGAAAATTGGCAAATTTATGTAAGTAAACGTAACGAGTTTAGAAAAATTGCGTCATCTGGTGGCAGCGATACAGCAATGAATAATCATCTGAAATCAAAACACCTAAAATTTTACTTATCTACACAATAGTGGCTATTGTTGTACGTAGCCCTTTTTTTTTTGTTTTTTTTTTGACAAAATGGTGGTGATTTGAATTTCGATGTGTGCTTTTCACCATTTATTTGATTTACAACAGGCCCAAGAAAATAGTTATTTACAAAATTTTGAAAATCGGCTACGTAGAGCGATAGCCAATATGATAACAAAAATTTTGAAAAAAAAGAAAATTAAAATCGGTTCGTTAGTCTTCGAGAAATCGTTGCCACCGTATCAAAAAAAGTCGTTCCGAGAAAAACGCGTTTGAAATAGAGCATTGTATCGTAAGCGCTGCGGGGCCGAACCGACGGGCGCTCACTTAAGTGCACATAGAATAGGGAATTTCGCTTTAAAATTTTTACCACATTTTCTTGAGTATTTGTACTAACAATTTGTGCAAAAAAAGAAAACGTTTTTTTTTTTGAATTTTCACAGTGGCGTTCCCCTTAATACAAAAATACCAAATAATTGAAATAAGATTCTAAGACAGGCGATAGCCATTGACATTGTGAAGAACGTTTTAAAATTTCAGACGATTTGATTGAATAGTTTTTTTTTTTTTGTTTTTTGACAACACCAGACCGGAAAAACTCGTTTCGAGATAAATGAGTTTAAAGCGTGAGTTTCTGCGTGAAAATTTCACAGTATATTTTTAAGATACTATACTTTCGAAATATCGAAAAAACAAAAAATCGATGTTTTGAAATTTCTAGCCCACCGGGTCCTCTTAAAGCAATATACAGATCCTACCCAATAATTACTAATGGAAGCTGTTTTTAATAAAAAATGCAGGGAACTCCTTCATTGGTGATAATTCCACCAAAATTAAACTTAAAAAAGCATATACGGAAAAAATATTGGCGAGTACTTAATTTTATATTAACGCTTAATAAATTAAAAACTATATATGTATTCATATTCTAATACATATTAGACAGACATAATTTAATTATTTCATAAGTCGCCTTTGGCTGCTATTGCATTAGGCGATCACCCTGACTAAATACACTGTATTCCATCTAACCAAGGAACTTTATCAAATTCGTCAACAATGTGGATCGGTTAAGACGCTTAGCTATCCTGAAGATGTTACATATATAAAATCATCACAAGATATCAGTGAGCACAAAAGCCCATGAAATGCTTCTGATACTAAAATATCATAAAACATTTGGACTTTATTGAGGTATTCTCAAGCTGTGCCTTTCAGTTTAGCAATTTTTAATGAAATAAAATAAAATAATTTTATTTTTTCTTGTCTCCGGATATTTCACATACTCAAACGCATAGAAAATTAATTAAGAAAAAATTGTCTGTTTATTTTTCTTGTAAAAAATTTGCTTATTCAAACATTTCAGCATTTTTTGGTACAAGCGTTTTGGTTTCATCCAACGCGGCAATCTTTACCCTCTCAATCGAGATAAGTCTTCATTCATTCACCGGTTTTTTCTCTTTTGGAAACAAGAGATCGAGAGGTGTTTCCTTTTTGTTTTTTTACCTGTTACTATAAAACACATAATATGTATACGATTGGCCCTTACAGCTTTTATTTCTTGTTTGGTGTGAGTCTTGATGTTTTTTCCACAAATGGAAGCACCTACAGTTTTACGCCACCTCCGAATGGCAGATGGTTTTTTTTTATTTGGGCTTTTTTCATGGCAGGAGGTTCGCCTTTGTGCGACAGCTATTAGAAAAAAATGTATTCGCAACTTAGTGTTCCATGCACGGAGATTCGAGCCTGTGCACTCCCGAAGAGTATCACGCATCAATCGATTCGGTTACGGCGGTTTTTTCATTAATCATCATTAATTTAAAAAAAATACGATTCATTTTAAAGCAAAACCATCTACATACATAAATCAAAGTTTCAAACTGTTTACAAAATTTATAAAATTTCGATAAATTATCATCAAAATTAATGAAAGAAATGTGCACCGTCAGACAAAAAAATTATCAAAACTCAACGAAAATTCTGGGACACTTCAAACTAGCATCTCAAAATAAATAGAGTATAAAACTGCACACTCGAGAGTTTCCTAAAAATTCTGAGTAAGTTGAATTTTGGTAAACGTTTGTTGAGTTTGTATAATATTGGTTTAAAGTTTGAAATTTTGATTTATGTGGTTTTGTTAGGCAATGAGCTATACTTTTATAATGTTAAGCATTCAACTGCATATCTTCAGTTTGTTAATAAAACAACCAACGTTTAACAGATGGTTTTGTTGTAAAGTACACTACGAATACTCAATTCTTAATCACTTCCTTTTGCTTATCACCTAAGCTGCCAACAACTACCTACGTACACTTAAATGTATAAGTTCCTAGAAAACAACCAACACTTAACATAAAATTCTTTCTTTTCTTTTAGGCACTAACAGAAATTTTTATCTCCAAGTGCCTCGACAATTCTATTTGCGATTATTTTATTGGCACTAATGTTGAAAAAAGAGTGATAATAATTTATTTCTAACTATTAAATAAAGTGCCATCAATGAAGCCCATAAGTCCATTTCAAGACCGGCAATATTAACAACTGGAGCAGATAAATATTTTGATGTAATTTATGGCTTATTTGTTTATTGTATATATGTTTATTTTTGCAAAGTGCAAGTAGTTAATAAATAACAGGTTGACGCTAAAATATTGTGACAATACGACAGCACAGCCGCGGTTCCAACGCTGCCAATCTGGTGGCACAATCATCGAAACAGTTGATAAAATAAT
This sequence comes from Anastrepha fraterculus, assembly GCA_037575425.1. NCBI lineage: Eukaryota > Metazoa > Arthropoda > Insecta > Diptera > Tephritidae > Anastrepha > Anastrepha fraterculus. The sequence continues at coordinate 1,391,241 of JAYXIM010005180.1, read as the reverse complement.
TGAAACAGACGTGTCGGATTTGCGACGTCCCGGAATTGAAAAGAACTGAATTGTCAAAGAACTGTTGTGAACCATTTGTGTGGGCCTAATTATGAAAATGTCATTTCATTATGGAAATATATCGAAATAAATTTGTGAACTGACGGATTATTTCTCAATGTTGCATTTAATAGTTGTTTTTCAATTTCAATTTTCGCTCAACATTTTTTTTTTTTTTTTGTTTCTTTTTTTTTTGTTTGAACTCTCAACTTTTACAAGAATTTCTGTACAGTGTGTCAAATAACTTTTGCATCGAGAATTATTGACAAACTAAAGCTATAATAAACTATGTCAATACAAAAATTAATAGCAATTCAAGTCTCAAATTTGTACAAATTAAAAAAAATTCAACAAATTTTCATCAAAATTTCTAATTTTTAATAATTTTTTTATTTAGAAAAACTTCGAGTATGCAGGGAAAATTCGTTTTAAAAAGTTTGAAGCACAATTGAAATTCAAGAAATATACCCATATCGGATGTTGTTTAGCTACATTGGAACTATCGATATCGATAACTATAACTTGACAGCTGCAAACGCCAAACTGTGTTGACATTTCTGTTTAGTAAGGTTTGCACATGTCTGAGTGATGCACTTGCTAGTTGTCCCGACAAAAAAAAAAAAAGGTTTGCACAGACATTATGAAACATTTAATGCGTGAACAACACTTCCAAACTGTGGAACTTTACTTTGACAAATATAAATCTGCTCTCGAAGTTCATAGATCACTGGTGGCATCTTCGGTCCTTATGTCTTTCCAAATGAGGAAGGAGTTGCCGTTACGGTGAATGGCGAGCGCTCTCAAGTCATGCTGACTAAGTTTTTGTTTCCAAACATTAATCAGCTAAACGTAAATGTCGACGGCATTTGGTTCCAACAAGGTGGCGTAATTTACCATACAGCGCGCCTAGCAATCCATTTGTTGCAATATTCAAGCCACCATTGTCGTTATAAAGCCTGATTTATTGAAAAAAGTTGTCAAAAATTTAATTAATGGAATGGACCATGCAGCTCGCAGCAGCGGCAGACATATGACGGATACAAGATTATAATAAAAAAAAATTCATTCCAACAATATTTCTGTTTTACATTATCATTTTAGTTCTGAAGCGCTTAAAAAAATACCCGATATAAAAGCAAGCAACTGGTCACTTTGGCTGCTATTGAAAAATGTAATTTCACGTTTACTTTTGCAAAAATCCTTTGACCGAATACCATAATGTATTCGATTTTAATTGATTTTGAAAACCAACAAACGCAAAAGGGAGCGCAGGTGGAGGTGCTAGCTTATTTAGAAATCAGTTTCAGTTAGTTTCTATTATATATATATATATATATATGGCCGAGAGGTGGGATATATTCCAAATGTAAAACTATATCCCACCTCTCGGCCATAGTAGCTATTCACATCCCCCAAACTGTTGATTTTTAATACTTCAAAATGAGTATCTTCTTTGTTTCATTGAATGCTATGACAATATCGCTAATATTGCATAATGATTTGTAATACACAAAGAAATCGGCCCTCACGGGAATACTGAGCAATATGGAGCCCGAAAGAAATAAATCCACCAGTGAAAGCCAAGCAGCAACAGTCGGTTTACATCACTGTATGCTTTTATTCCATTAGATACTTCTAAGAGACAGTAACTGCCAAATAGTATACTGAAAGTTGCTTTCCAAAAGTGTTCAGAAATTTACTTGAAAATGGGAAAAGCGAGGAACTGCTCCGCTACTTGTTACACCTCGATAACGCGCCAACTCATACTGGTGAAATGATAAGTAGCTTCATTCCGCTTTCTGGCATTAAAGAAATTCATCCATATTTTACGATACTGGCGCCATGTTATTCCGAAATTTTTTTAAAATTTTGAACACGAATTTTTCACTGTTTCTAATAGTGGATTTACAGACTAAAAAAGTATTGAAATTAATAGTTATTCGTTATGAAAATAAGGCAGATTAAAAGTAAAGATAAAAAATGTGTCCTTTTTTTAATTCAATTTACCGAACTTATCATAGTCCCCTCGTATTGTAACAATTTGCAAATAGAACGAAGCGTTGCAATGTATGCACAATTTTTTGTTGGTTTACTATAGGGTTTTTCAGTAAGAGTGCTTCACCTTTTGAACTTTTTTGAATAAAACACAAACGATTTGACTTTTTTAACTAATTTTTTCTTTATTATCGAGTTTGAACATATACATTTAAGTATGAAATTCGATTTCTTTTGCATTACCACCGCGTGTACGTTTTACGAAGTCCAATCGTTGAACCCAATTTTCGACCACTCTTTTGCATAAATCGGCCGAAATTCCAGCAATTTCGCGTTCAATATTGGCTCTGAGCTCACAAATCGTTTCCGGCTTGTTACTGTAGACCAATGACTTCACATAACCCCAAAACGGGACGGCTAGTTAAATGGACCGTAAAATGGCCGTAATGCTCTTAAAGTAGCAGCAACAGAACGATTATTTTCATGAAAAATTTGCACGATTTGCAATCGTTGCTCAAGTGTGTAGCGTTCCATGATGAAATGTATACTAATGAAGTTTACAAATGGCAAGCGAAAAATAAAAAATATTGCGTCGTTCGCCCTCCCTATCGGAAAAAAGTTTAAGCGCACCTATTGAAAAACCCTATATTTGCGTACATATTTGAATTTAACTTGAAAACTTATTGCAATCTCATAATGAAACTTGCACGGACTACTAAGCGTAGTCTAAATCAGAATTAATATACCAAAAAATCTTAAAATTTTGAGAGCCGTGTTTTTCAAAATGGGAAAAAAAAATTTTTTTGAATTTGAATTTGAATTTGGAAATTGTTTCCAAAAAAATTTGGAAAAAAATTAAAACTTAAAAGAAAAATTTATAAATTTTCTCCAAAAATATTTCAAAAATGTTAAAAAGAAACTAAGGTATTTCACCTTAAAACACTGGTTACCAAAAATTTAAAAATTCTTTTTAAAAAAAAAACCAAAAAAAAATACAGTAAACGAAAAGTATTTTATTTCAATTTCTTAATTTATTGATTTACTATTTATTGCCTTCGCTTATTAACTGTTACGTTTATGACAAATTACCTAGGCAGGTGTTGGGGTGATATGTCAGCAAATATTGAAAATGCTCACAAGATAGTATTTTGCTTAAGATAGTAGATATGTAAGTACGAGGGTGGGTCAACAAGCGCCTGAAAATTAGAGCAGCTTATGATGTCACCTCAAATCCGACATATCATCCATTTTCTGCAACAGTAAATGTAAAAGAGTAATCCGAAGAAAGCAATATTTTTATAAAAGTATACAGAAAGTAGCGCAAGCTCATATTTTATGCTTGGCGATATCAATGAATAGTATCATATTTTATTAGACTAAAATATATATTTACTTTAACTTAAGAGGACAGAGAAAACAAAAAAAGATTTTAAGCCGTTTTTCGCGACATTTTAAGAATTTGGATTGTGATATTCTCGCAGCAAATGAGCGATATTATTTTTCAAAAAGCGTCTTTACAAAACAAATCACGTTATTTTTAATTCTGTTTTAAATTAAAACACACAAAAATCACCTGAATGAGCATTTTTGTATATACTATGAAAAAAGGAAATTTTGTAGCCTTTTAATGATATTATTGGCCCAAAATAAGCATTTTGGAAACCAAATAAAAGCTTGAAAGATGTGCTAGGGAACCTTCATCATCGATGGAAACTCGTCATTATACTTTAGATTTACTAAAGTCATGCTGGTACACCTGAAGTCAGAGAGGAAATGCATGGCAAAAAATTGAGGTAGAGGTGAGTGAAGCTTTACGAATTTAATTTGCGGACCAGTTGTTTATAAATATTTGGATATGATAAGCTATCCGCATAATTCGTAATGCGTTGCGTTTGGCTGTGTTAAGTCACATAGACCTGTAACAGCTGTTAATCACAATACACCAGAGATCAGGCAACAGAATTTATTAAGTCGAATCGAGTTCGAAGAAGGTTTCTGGCTACCTTGAAAAATCTGTTTAAGTATATAAAAATTACCGCAAAATTGGAGAAACGCAAAATAGCGCAGAAACTGTTTTGAACAAACAAACGTTAATTTTTCTTTTTTTTTTGTGCCTAGTAGTTTGTTCATTATTTCATTTCTCAGGTTCTTACGGACCCACCCTCATTCAGTATATCTGCTTAGAATACAATTCATACAGTTTTTTTTTTATAAATATTTTTTTGCGAATATTCACTGTCAATCGTCGTGTTGGTGTGTATATACTAGATACGTATAGCGGCAGATATGAGCAAATATTTATTTTTTATGACTTTACAGCGCCGATAAGAAAACTTACTTATAAAGTTCACATGTATGTATGTATATATCTTTGCCAGTTAATTCATATTCTCTTACACCTGCTTCCAAACATAAATAGTTAGCCACCAAGCATCGAGTTGCTGATAAGAGTCAGTGGAAAGTAAAACACTCATTGCTATGAGTATTTTGAGTGAAACCAATATCTACCGAGCGTTTTTTTAGTTTCTTTGAACCAGAATAAATTTTAATAGTTCTAGCGACATCTATCATTTTTTTGTGAATTCTAAATGATATGGTTTCTCACTTTGCTAAAAATTAATTTGTAAAAAGGTGACGTAATGGTTTTATTAATTTGCATAAAATGAATTTTGAGTGCTGCCACACATTTAGACAGACATCCTCGAAATTTGGCGAAAATTAAAAGCAAAAATATCAACTTCTTTGTTTGTATTACTTAATTTTTCACACTATATTTAAATACCAGCTAGGTAATATTTGACAGTACATAAATGCCCTTAAATTCAAATCGTTAATACAGTAAAGTGTAAATATTTTACTGGCGATTTTAGAGTAACTTAGTCATGAAGCTCCCATAGCTCAAAAATACAAAAGGAAAAATTTAAATTAGCTCGAAACTATATTTTCTAAGGTATGCAACTATGTTTAGTATTTTATTTTTTTTTCGCTATTAGGTGCACTAACAAATTTCCACAAAAATAAACTAGTTGTAATGAAATAATCGTATGTTGACTTTTGCTTTAATTAATGCCCGTTGTCGGCCATTACTTTTTTCATCTTTCTGGTAACATGCGATTATCATGTCGGAGAATCATTCATTTTTCGAAGCAATCTTAGAATCCAACAAATTTTTGATAGTTTCACATGACGCGAAGGGCTGCTGTGACAAGTAATGTAGCACCGCTGTTTGGTGAATTCGGTGGGTGAGATACGACATTCAGATTATATCATATCTTATCCTTATGTTAATGGAATCTTATGTATTTGTTGTTGTTCAAACCAATCCAGAGATATCGTCAACACGCCTTTGGTTAGAGAGCCTCACGTAAATCTTCTGCAGCAACTTTAAAAATCAAATTTATGTTAAAACCAGAACATTACAAATTTGCTGTATTAATTCATTATATTGTATGAAATTTTCGGTTCTATTGGTTTTCGCAGTAAAGAAAATTCTATAAATTCTGGAAGACAGGTCAGTTTTTGAAGGACTTCTTGACAACTGTCATTTAAGTTTTTTACTGTAAAAAAAATTGTTTTTGTAGCGATTCCAGCATATGGTATAACGTTGAATTTAATACCACCAGTGCATATTTAAAATTGTATTGGATTAGTGAACTAAACTGAAAACTTTTGAATCACTATGACAATATTATAAATTCTAACTTAGGAGCCGTACATACATATATGCATTTTTTATACAAAATTTTCGCTTCCATTTAAATTTGCATCCATGAAAATTATGCTGAATGAGATGCGTACATTTCCATCTAGAAAGCGATTTCATACAAGATAAGTATCGGTTAATTCGTGTTCTCTTACACCTCCTTTCAAATACACATAGTTAACCACCCAACATCGAGTGGCCGATAAGAGTTATTGGACATTCCTTTAAAAATTCGTGTGCTGTAAGCTTCCAAGATGGAATCGGGAGTCGAAGCCGAGGTTTTCTCTAAATCAGCCAATTTATCTATCTTAAAGGAGAACACTGCTAGTGTTTTTCAAGCAGAAGTCTTTGCGATCCTGAAGGCATGCATCAAGCTTAAGGAACGCGGGAGCGAGGGAGATATTAAAATTTTCTCCGATAGCCAAGCCGCGATTAAGGCTCTGATGACGCTATGGTGAAGAACGAAATTATTAAACTCCTGTAAAGAAGAGATCAAATCTCTTGGGTGTGCAGGTAACATTTCTCTGATCTGGGTTCCAGGACAGAGAAACATGGAGGGAAATGAAATTGCTGATGAGCTTGCCAGGAAGGGGGCTGAATTGGCCTCAGAGACATCCTACCCGGTCATCGGCATCCCCCTGGCATTGTTAAAGGTGAGCTGCACAAATTATTTCTCAGGAAAGCGCAGAAAATATGGAGCTCCATTTCTTCATGTGCTATTTCGAAGACCCTTTGGCCTCAATATGATATACGAAGGACTCAGAAATCCTCGAAATTCAATTTCCAAACTTGTAGCTGTGTTTACCGGTCACTGGATAATCAGCACACACGCGGTAAAGCTATGGTTACCATTTAACCGCCATTGCAGAAGCTGTGCGGACCTTTCAGAGAAGGAGACTGTAGAGCATTTTCTCTGTAAATGTCCGGGTTTGGCAGCTAGAAGACTAAGGTCACTAGGAGCTCCTTTCTTGGGCAGCCTGTGGCAATGCGCCTACCTAAATCCAACCAATCTTCCCCATTATATCAACAACTCTGGTTGGCTGTAGATATCTGCCTGTTGGAGGTATCATAATGGTATTAAAACGGCGCTTTAGTGCTACTTGAGGAGTGCCAGATGCACTTCAACCATTTCACCTACCTAGGCTTGATTATGTATAAGAAGAAGGAAACTCAAAAAATTAAAAAAAAATTTAATAAATTTGAGATTTATTCAAGGTAGACCATTTAGCTACAGTTTTTTTAGGTGAGCTATATTCGTTTCTTTTCAACATTACTAAATTTTTTTCAACTTTCAAAGACAAAATATTGTTTAAAAAATACAGGTTTTTAAGAAAATTTTTCAGGACAAAAACTTTTTCTGTAATTTTTTCCAAAAAAAAAAAAGAATTAAAACTATATTTTATCTGAAAAATTAAAAGAAAAACTGTTATTGTTAAAATACTAAAAGACACCGGAGACATTTCGCTTCAAAAAAAACCCTACACAAAAATTATCCAAATTGAAAAAATTCAAAAACCATAAAATTTTTTTTAAATTTTTTCAGTTTAATGACGAGACAAGAGATAAATCGAAGCTTTTTGAAAGATACAGTAACAAAAACAAAAAAATTCACCAAAATTAAAAAAAAAAAGTTTAAACTAAAACTAAAATCTGTGAGCTATATTCGTTTCTTTTCACATTACTAAATTTTTTTCAACTTTCAAAGACAAAATATTGTTTAAAAAATACAGGTTTTTTAAGAAAATTTTTCAGGACAAAAACTTTTTCTGTAATTTTTTCCAAAAAAAAAAATAGAATTAAAACTATATTTTATCTGAAACATTAAAAAAAAAACTGTTATTGTTAAAATACTAAAAGACACCGGAGACATTTCGCTTCAAAAAAAACTCTACACAAAAATTATCCAAATTGAAAAAATTCAAAAACTATAAAATTTTTTTTAAATTTTTTCAGTTTAATGACGAGACAAGAGATAAATCGAAGCTTTTTGAAAGATACAGTAACAAAAACAAAAAAATTCACCAAAATTAAAAAAAAAAGTTTAAACTAAAACTAAAATTTAATTCTTAAAATGTTAAAAACAACCGAATATATTTCCCTTGAAAATATTCTACAAAATATTTCAGCATCGATTGTATTTCACTTCAAAAAACTCTGAAAAATTTTCCAAATTGAACAAATTCAAAAATCTTCAAATTTTTTCAATATCTCTCCAGTTTAGCGACAACAATAAGTGAAAAATCAGAGCGAGGTGTTTTTTCGAAAAATAACAAAAAAAATATTCCCAATTTTTTTTTTTTAGAAAAGAACAATTTTTTTAAGTACATTTTATACGAAAAATTAAAAAAAAAATATATTAATTGTTAAAATGTTAAAAAGCTCCGAGGATATTTCATTTCACAAAACTCTATAAATATTTTCCATTTTGAACAAATCAGAAATCATTAAATTTTTGCAAAATTGTTGCAGTTTAGCGACAAAAATAAGACAAAAATCGGAGGAAAGTGTTTTTCAAAAAATAACAAACAAAAAATATTCCCATGAAAATAACACAAAAAAAAATATTCCAAAAATTTTTAGAAAAAAAAAACATTTTATTTTATATTAATTTTTCAACAAATTTCCTCAGTATATTTTATACGAAAAAAAAAAAATTAATTTTTAAACAAAGTATAGAAGTATATTTTATAGGAAAAATTAAAAAAAAACCGAAGATATTTCACCTCAAAATACCCTAAAAATTTTTTCTAAATTGAACAAATTCAAAAATTATTACCTGTTTTTCAAAATATTTTCAGTTTACTGGGAAAAATAACAGATTGAATAAATTCTAGAATTCTAAATTTTCTTCACAATTCTTTCCGTTTACTTCTTATTAATGGAGCCTACAAATAAACCAATTTTTATAGGAATTAAAGGCAATGTTTAAAATGCTTGAATCACTTGACATGGAATCACTCGTAAATATGGTAAAGTGTATTACATAAAATGTATAACACTAACCGAAATAATATAAAACAAGCTGTGTTCGCTGTATTAAAAAAAAAATCTTTTTTTCTCTTTTTTATTTGAAACATAGATCGGAAATCTTGCTATTAAATTATCGCATCTTAGCTTAGGTTAGGATAAATGGCTGCCCAAAGGAGGGCCCACTTGGGCGAAAAATCAAATTCGTCCATTTGATTGCCATACAGACGCAAAACACCTTATATTCAAAATTTGTATTTCTATTTCTTCACTGATTACTTTATTTTGAATAAATTATGATAAATTCGTTTAACTACTATATTTAATTTCATATTCCTGTATTAGATGTAAATTATAAATTCTTTGTTATCACTCCAGTCCAGTTTCACTCTGCATTCGTCTTTGCTTTCTGAGCTTTCCTACCTATTGACGTCCCATAATATTACGTTTACGGCGATAGACATCCTCTTCTGGGAAATTCTCCGTTACTGGATTAACAGTTGTTTCTGCAGCTTCGGTTGTCGTAGTTGAAGGCGCCCCTGTTGATGACTCTTCAGTTGTTGGCATCCAGTTGCCTTGCAAACATTTTTCTAGATTATTTGCGCTGGCAGATAAGTTGGAGATGTAAGCAACTCGGGCAACAGCAGTGCAATTAGTTAAATCATTTTCTACACGTTGATATTCAATATTCAAAATACGTAGAACCGACTCCGAAGCGGCAGATATTTCAAACAGTTCTTGAGAGTTATTGCTGGACTATATACACGTGGAGAGGAAGAGAGGAAAGTAAAAGATAAATAAATGTTAATGAAGGAAAATAGTGGATAAAAGGATAAGAATTTACGATAAAAGCCTGTGTTCTGAATGAATTTGTATTTTTTTGGTTTCGAGTTTATTATTTGTAGATCTTTATTTATTGTGCACAGATTTGCAAAATAGCGGCCATTTTCGCAGACGAGTACGTTTATCAGCAACTTGCTGCCAGTATTTCCAACGATTGATTTCCCCACTGCAAATATTGCTATGAGTTTCAAGTAGTTTCTTCTAAAATCTAGTTGCCACATGTGCGGCAATATTTGGCAGCAATCCTCAAATTAGATGCATTTTCGACTATTTTTCTTGAAGATTGCCGTCAATTTCCTCCTCGAGAATCCCCCAGCGTTCTATGTCATACCGTACTTGGGCACTCACACAGATAGGAAAAAACTGTTTCTCTAGATTCTTCTTGATTGCAGCTTTTACATTTATTGTAATGGGGGTAAGGTTGTAATAAAAACTTTTTAAAGCGATTTCATGAAGAAATAATTTAATTTTTTAGAAAAAAAAAGTGATTTGTTGAACTTTTCTCGTACTCAAGCGAAATTCGTTACCCGAAATATCAGGATCACAATAAGGATCGAAACTATCGACAATTTTCGGTAATGATTGCTTCCCCATACCGAAAGCTCTGCAATCTCTGCAATTTGGAGTTTAGGTAGGTAGGTTAGATGGCAAGAGTACCATGTGTACACTTCAAGTGGGACAACAGTGTCTTTTTGATGCCATAAAGTAGACCACTACCTGCGAAAAATTTCACAACTTAAAGGAAGAAAAACCATCCACCCATTCGGTGCTGTTGACGTAGTGGAGGAGGGAAAAGGGAACTAGGTTGGAGAACTGATTCAGGCTATCCCCGAAAGGCACACTAAGGAACCTCAAGCGCCTAGCAACCAGACCTGGACATTTGCAAAGAAAGTGTTCAACAGCTTCTTTCTCTGTCGGACTCCCACAGCTTCTGCAATGGGAGTTTTATGGAAGTCCAAGCTTCTCCGCATGAGTTTTGACCACCCAGTGTCTGGTGACCCACGAAGAGGCCAAAATAATTTTAAGATTGCACACGATAAGCTAGAACTCCATCTTTTTGTGCTTATTCAAGAAAGATATTGTGCATTTTCCCTTTCACAAGACCTCTACTTGAAAAATATAACTACTTTTCGGCAGTTTAAAGGAGACTCAAATATTGGCTGATCTAGAAAAATCCTTCTCTAACTCCAGATTTCGTCTTCAACTCGTCGGTGAAAACAGAGGCAGCTATGTTCGTGCAGACTCTGCCCTCCTTTTGGAGGGTACTTATACATTCTTCCTCCCTTAGTATTTTTTTTTTTTTTTTTTTGGTGGGTGAGGTAGGGTTCAAAATGCCTTCGCACTTACAGCGACCGTCGTCTACTGCGTCGTGTGGTGTGGCTACTAAAACGATCCCTCCTCTCCTTCTGGGGAGACACCCTTGAATGCTTAAGGTAAATTTTTTTGATAGCAAATAGCAATTTATCCTTCACTCTCAACTTACATATTTCTCCTTACCACGCAGCACTTACCGCATTATTGTAGCAAGAGTAGAATTTCAAGCCATCGTCAATCTGCTCACAAGCGCTAAGCGTGTCACACATGCTTTGACCACGATTAACAAGATCATCACGCTCTTTGGCGTTTTGCTCCGACAACGTTTGCTTCGATTGAGTGGCCTCATATTCGCAGTCGTCGTATTCCACGTTGTAGGTTTTAAAGATATTAGACTGGTCGCTGCCATACCAATTGAAGCAGAGAGTGTAATTCACGGAGATTGCCCTTGCGCTGCGCGTCTCACTCATTGAGTTCACCATATGGCGCATAACCAACTGTTGTTGAGCCAAAAAGGACTGCCAATCCGGTGGACTACTTGCAAGAGAAGCGGCGGTGCAGGTTGCTACCACCAAAACAGGAAGTACAAATTTTGCAAACATTTTGTATTGGTTTATTCGGAAAATTTTTTTAATGCTTAAAATCTTGAATAATTTTTTTGAACTGTTCACTTCATATGCTGCGCCCGTTCACTTTAAGACTGTTACTTTGGAGTATTGAGGCTCTGCATTTATATAGATATCTTCACTTTTTGATAAACTCATTCGCATTGATTATATTTTAAGAAAATATTTTTTTGTCGACTTCTTCATTGCTGAAAAATTTTTTGCAAATTGTAAATTGAACCTTTAATCAGACATGATCGACATTTTGATATCGTTTGGACATACACTCATCAATTTTATGACTTAAAAATGCCGCAAAAACGTGAATATTTAAAAATTCGTCATTGTTGAACAAGTTAATAGACATTCATTGTGAAGTATTGCCTTATATCAATGTTTAGTACCTTACGTTTAATTGTTGAGTAGCACACAGCAGCACTCACTTATTGTCAGAGTGACCTTGTCTGTGAGGAAGTTCGATTTTAAAGCGCTTAACGTTCAAACAAAAATACCCAAACCTTTTGTGGTGATAAATTCTATCACTTTCAGCACAGAATTTTTGTAATTACATTTTATTTAACGGGGATATTCTTTAACATATTGACCTTAGCATATACCTTAGGGTTTTTATTAATTATCATTAAAAACGCTGTTTTGATCAATTTGTTTATAAAAATGTGTTTGTTTTTTCTTTTTCACTTCAAATTAAAAATTTGGTTTTCGTTAAAAATAGTAATTGCAAGGCGGAACAACTTATTTTAATGAAAAAATGTTATATGGTCTAATTTTTATCTCGTTGTCGACTCAAAGGAGCCATGTCTGAGCAGCTTTAGCTCCGCCATTTTATTTTTTCTTATTTCAAAAAGTTTTTTGTATATCCTTTTATACATGAATATTAATAAGTAATTTATTTTAAGATAATAAATACACTCTGCTTTTCGCAAGAACATTTGAAAAACTCGTTGTCTGGAGGAGCTGCCCCCCTAAATTAAGCCTTTTGGCTGAGCTCCTATTCATATTTGAAGCGTGCGTCTTGATGTTCTTTATGCCACAAATGGTATTTTTTATTTTAATGAGAAGCTTTTTTATTGCAGAAATATACTCGGAGGTTTGCCATTATTTGCCGAGGAGCGTACGCTATTAGAAAAATTTGTTCTACCATTTGATGTCTTTTTATTTTTTATTTATATAAAAATAAAAATAAAATAAAAATTTTAAAAAGAAAATAAAATCTTTTATTTATATAAAAATAAAAATAAAACTAATTATATATGTATATAAAATAATTATATGTTTATATATATTTACATTAAATAATTTTTTTTTTTTTTTTTTTTTTTATATCTCCCCTTTATTTATTACAGTCTGTTATATATTAACAATATGTAATTTTTGTACAATTAGGGTCTATTATGTTCTTTTACCAATGTAAGAAGAATCTGTTATTATTATTATTGTTTTTTGTGATTACTCTGTAAATCTTATAGTTAGATCAGTCGGTGTGAGTCGCTTTAATCTTCGTTTGATATTTTCTGCCGGTGCTATTTTACGCATTTCTTCGTTTTGGTGGACTGACAGTCGCTGTATATGCTTAGTGCTACATTTTGTGATTGTTTCTTGGATAGTGTCTACGTTTAAGTCACGATGTATGGCTTCATTGGAAATAAACCAACCAGCATTTGTTATATTTCGTAATATTTTGGATTGTGTTCGCTGTATGAGCTGAATATTTGTGTTTTTAGCCGTTCCCCATATTTCTATTCCGTATTTCCAGATAGGAGTAATAATTGTTTTGTATATAGTCACCTTATTATACAGTGATAGTTTTGATGCTCGTCCGATTAGCCAACTTAATTGCCGGTACTTATTCTTGATTTGATTTCTTTTGTTAATGATATGCTGCTTCCATGTTAGTTTTTCGTCAATAGTTATTCCAAGATATTTTGCTGCTGGGCAGATTTTTATTTTGTTGTTTTTTAAGGTTAGATTATATTTTGATGTCTTTTTGTTTGTATATATAACTTGTATAGTTTTGTCTTTATTAACTTCTATACCCCATTCGTCAAACCAATTGACTGTATTGTTTATTAATTTTTGAAGTGTAGAGGTCGCCAGTTTTTCGTCATTGTTTGATGCCATTAATACAGTATCATCCGCGAACGTTGCTATCATTGTATTATCTGTTGTCGGAGTTGGCACATCTGCGGTGTATATTAGATATAAGAGAGGACCTAATACACTGCCTTGCGGTACTCCAGCTGTCATTGGTAGAATATCGGAATATTCGTCTTCATATCTTATATAGAATTTTCGATCAGTTATGTAGCTCTTCAAAAGTTCAAAGTAGTTTTGTGGAAAGATTCGTTTGAGCTTATGCAAAAGTCCTTTATGCCAAACTTTATCAAAAGCTTTAGCAATGTCTAGGTATACAGCTACACAGTATTTTTTGTCATTCATATCGTTAAGTATTTTGTTAGTAACCCTGTGGATTTGTTGGACTGTTGAGTGTTGCCGTCTAAATCCGAATTGATGGCTTGGTATCACTTTTTTTGCTGTCAAAATTGGTTCTAGTCGGTCGAACAATATTTTTTCAAACACTTTTGAAAGAATTGGCAATAGGCTGATGGGTCGATATGAGGCAGTTTTGGTGGCATCTTTTCCTGGTTTGGGTATGGCGGTAATTTGAGCAATTTTCCATAGTCGTGAGAAGTATTTAGTCTTTAACATGCAATTGAATATATTTCTTATGAATTGGAATGCTATTTCAGGTAACTCTTTTAAAATTTTTCCATTTATTAAATCATATCCTGGAGCTTTTTTATCGCTTAGCTGTCTTATTTGATTTTTAATTTCGCTTATGGTGGTCTTTCTTGTTTTGATTTGCGGAACGTTTATTATGTTATCAGATTTAATGTTATTGTTTTGATTATCCATTTCGCTTGTAAATGTGTCTAAGAAGTGTCTGGCTAGGGTGTCGGCTTTTTCTTTGCTTGTTTTTGCCCATGTGCCGGCTTCTGTTTTGATGGGAGGTTTATGTATTACAGCGCCATTAATGTGTTTTGTTGCTTTCCATAAGGAGTAATTTGTAGATGCTGCTGTTCCCAGGTTTGCCATATAATCTCGAAGTTTACTCTCCTTGTGTTTTGTGAGTAATGCTTTTAGCTCATTTGTCGCTTTATTAAGCTTGGTTTTATCTGCTGGATGTCTAGTGATTTGCCATGTTTTGCGGAGTTTTCTTTTTTCGCCGATTTTCTCTTTAACGTAAGTTGGGATATTTTCTTTATTTGTCATTTTCGGTGTGGGTGTAGAGGAAACAACTGCTTGTATTACGCTATCATTGAAATATACAATAGCGGAGTCAATTTCATCTTGAGTTTTTAGTGATATATTTATTTTAAGTTTTTGCTCTAATATTTGGCAAGCATTAGTCCAATTCGTTCTAGAATTATATAGGCCCAGAGATTGTTTTATTTCAATAGGTCCAAGTAAGGTCATGATTAATGGTGAATGGTCTGAAGATAGCTCTAAACATGATTTTATTGTCAGATTTTCATATGGCATATTTTTAATTATGCAAAAGTCAATTAAGTCCGGTTGTTTTTTCGTATCTGTTGGCCAGTAGGTTGGCTCACCTGTGCTAATAAACCGACTGTTATTTTTTCTAATGGCTTCAATTAATTGCCTCCCTTTTTTATTTGTTAACCTTGAGCCCCAAAGTATGTTTTTAGCATTGTAGTCTCCTCCGGCTAAGTATCGATTCCCTAGCGATTTTAGATAATGCAGGTATTGTTCTTTTGTGTTGTTATATTTGGGAGGACAGTAGACTGCAGATATTGCTATTTGCCCTTTTGCGTCTTCTATGGCTATTGTGGTGGCTTGGATGTTTTTTTCTCTGTATACCTCCAGTTCATTGTATTTAATATTTCTTTTAATAATAATTGCTGTCCCACCGTGCGCTTTGTTGTCGGGTTCATTTGTGTAATGTATATTATAGTTCGGTATGTTAACAAAAGTTTTGTCAGTGGCATGAGTTTCAGAGATCATCATTATATCGATTGATTTATTTATTAAGAATGATTTAAGTTCCAGAACGTGGCGAGCAAGTCCATTCGCATTCCATATAGCTAAATTAATTTTATTCCTTTCGTTCATCAAGTTTGGTAACGAGCAGTGTTAATATGTTCATCATACTTGTCATTTGGGTTATTAATTGTCTCATCATTTCTTTTAGTTCGATCATATCGTCGTTATTTTTTGGAATATGTTCGATGTTATTTTTTGTTTGATTCTGTTCTTTTGGTATTGTGTTGATTGTTGTTGCCTGGGCGTATGTTATGCCTGGCACCACTCGTGTTGTATTTGCGTTTGTTTCGATTGCCTCATTATTTATTTGTTCTTTTTCATTTTGAATACTTTTTTTGCGTAGTGCCGGATATCTCTGGACTTGTAGTGCTTTATATATCGCACATCCGCGGTAGTTTGCAGTGTGATTTTCGCCGCAATGTATGCATTTTATGCCATTTTTATTATTGTCTTTAATTGGACACATAATTGTTTTGTGTTTGCCTGCACATTTTACGCACGCTGGGTCTACTTGACAATAATTTTTCGTATGTCCGTATCTTTGGCAGTTTGTACACTGTGGTACTATTCTTTTTTGGCGGGGTGGTTCAAAACTAATTTTGCAGTGTAGGAGATTAGTTATATTATATATTTCTTTGTTATTATCCTTTGTTTTTAATTCAAGTGAAAATAGTGAAAGTGGTTGTTTTTTGCGTTCTGAGTTGGTTATTTGTATGTTGTGAATGTTTGTTATTTCGTGACCTAATTCAGCTAGCTCTTGTTTAATGTCTTCGGTGTCAGTTGAAATAATTTTTAATATAATTTTTTTACATAAAAAAATTCTTTAAATTTTCAGCACAAAATACGTAAAAAATTGTACAGAAAGCATTTACTTTGTTTTCTTTCAGCTCGACAATTACTTCATTTAGAATTCAAAGAAAAACTACTTGAACAAAAAAAAAATTAAATTTTGTACCCTTATATTTGTACTCCCCTATCATTATTTTTCCTCTCCCTTTTTTCACAAGTTATGACACTGTATAAATGTAGCATCCACGAAGCTCAAATCGAAGCGATCAAATTTTTAGATGACTTGATGAGTTTTGCCCTATAGGCCATTAAACGTTCAAATCTTTCTCTTGTACATTTTATTTACCCACACAGATATTAAAATAGCAAACTCTAACTCTCGAAATTACAAAAATAATTTTTACAGAAAACTAATGGCTTTTACAAATAATCGTAGTAAGGTGCAGCGGACCTTTATACAACTCAGGTATTACTTAGAAAATAAAAGAATGAGAAGGTTTGCAGCAATTTTTTTTTCTTTTAATATATGTTCAGTACAGTGCCACTTACTTCGCCCGAAATAGGAGCAGAAATCAAAATGTTCAATAATATTCCCAAGGACCTTCTCATTAATTTTAGGACCATTAGAAATGATAAAAGTTTGGGAAATTCAAAACAATTAAGGAAACTATCAACCAAATCCAACTTCTATACATTATTTACAAAGGAAAGTGTTAAGGCAGCGTGATTGCTTATGAAAACTGGTTGCGTCGCATCAGTTGACGCTCGTGCTTTATCTTTTGTTATATATGTAAAATATGCAGTGGCTTCAAAACAAAACTACACTGCAAACAGAAAGTAATTTGCAATTTTTCACAAAAAAAGGCCATTCACATGTGCATATAGTTGTAGATAATATTTCATAAGAATTGCAGAACAAAAATCACAATACTTCTACGAAAAGACAAAACATTGCAATTAATGATTTTCAGAATGCAATAACGACTATTTATTGAGTTCAAAATTAATCGACAAACTCATTCTTAATGGCATCGTCGTTTTTGGAGTACAAAAAAGGCTGGGTATTTTGATAGGGAATAAATTTTGGTGGAATTTGTTTTACTGATCAGTAATTCATAAGCAATTAAAATGGGCTTATAATCAAGTTTAGCTGATCTCACCACAACCAGGGGATTAAGGGGAATATTAAATTAAAGAATTTTTATTAAGAAACGACTGCCATATGTGGGGTGAAGACTAGACAACTTTATTCAAACGTGCATTAATTGCATCAAAACTATTTCTTAAGTCCCCTACGAGAAAATTCCAGCACAAAAAAACACATTATTTTGGACTTCGTTTTTTTTTTCTAGATCCAAAATGGCACTACATCTTCAAAGGAATAACCAGTAACTACCTTCAGCTATACTTTTCTATAACCAGTAATAAAAAAATATATATATAAAAAAATTGTAGGGCCGTTTTAGTATTACACTATACGTCACTTGTCTGGGTATCTGACCAAGTCAAATTTGTTGAAGAGATTAGGTCATAATTAAAAAAGGAATTTTTCTGATTTTCAAAGTTACCCACCTCCCCAAATAAAGGGTGATTTTTGAGCTGTTATCTCTTTAAACAGTTGGTTTAAACAGCTGACGCACGTTTCGTGTTTTGTTTCACTATCAAACATCTTCCGTTTGGTCTATAATTTAAGCATGAATCGTCTTACAAACGAAAACCGCTTGCAAATCATTGAGTTTCATTATTCATTAAAGTCGAAAAAATTGTGTTCAGCGACGAAGATCATTTTTGGATCAATGAGTACGTAAATAAGCAGAACTGTCGATTTTGGAGTGAAGATCAGCCAGAAGAATTGCAAGAGCTACCAATGTATCCAAAAAAGCAGAAATGGTCACAGTTTGGTGCGGTTTATGGGCTGGAGGTATCATTGGACCGTACTTCTTCAAAGATGCTGCTGTGAATGGTGAGCGCTACCGTGAAATGAAACCCAACTTTTTTTTGCCCAAAATGCAAGAGCTTGACTTGCATGGCATGTGGTTTCAGCAAGACGCTCCCGCATGCCACACAGCATGCGTGACAATGGACTTGTGGAGAGGCGAGTTCGGTTCAACATTTTATTTCACGTTCGGGACCTGTCAATTGGCCACCCAGATCGTGCGATATAACGCCTTTAGATTATTTTTGTGGGGCTATGTTAAGGCTCATGTCTATTCAGACAAGCCTGCTTCAATTAACGCATTGCAAGACAACATTAAAGCATTTATGTGTGAGATACCGGCTGAAACATTAGAAAGCGTATGCCAAAATTGGACTAAGCGGATGGACCATTTGAAGCGCAGTCGTGGTCAACATTTGCATGAAATAATCTTCAAACATTAAATTATATGGACTGTACTATCGATTTAAATAAAAATTTCATGCATTTTTCAGAATTTTTCGTATGTTTTTTTGAAACACATTCCCATAGCTCATAAAAAATCACACTTTATAAATATAATATATATACATAAATGGTGCTTACTCCCTTTATTGGATACTTGGCATTCATTAGAACATCACAGCAGACAATGAGCCAGGAGTTTGAGTTCCATTTTATCCTTTTCCCCGAAACGCCATATTTTAAAACAACTGATTTCTTAAGCTCTTTTTCGCTTTTTTTAAGAAAATAATATAGTTGCAAAAAAACAAGAAAAATCATAGCATAATTTTCAAAATCATAATTAAAACTTTATCTATACTACAAAGGTGAATGTCTGTTCGTTGTCCGCGCATCACTACGAAACGACAACACCAAATGACGTAAAAAATTTTATACATTCATATTTTCACCCAATGAAGCATGTTTTTATGATGGAACTCCCTTCCCACAGCCCCCAGCCCGGGCCACCACTCTCATTCGTCACTAATATTCGAATATTTGCTTAAATTTAATCTAAAGAATCTTCGTTTTTCCTATTTCCCACTATTTATAGCACACTTTAGACTTCATAATCCGCATAAGCTGTTCAACTATGACCCAAATGCAAAGTTCAAAAACGGCTTGAGATAGAAAGTTAATAAAAATAATTTTACTTGATATTTTTCTGATTGGTTGTTTTGATTTTATTCAACGAGGCATAGCAACGGATGCCGAGTATTGTAATATTATGGTTATTAATAAAAAATTACTTTCTATAATATTATTGTTTGCAATTTTTTTATATATGTACATATGCTAAATCCCTCAAAACTACTCCTACGCGAGAGGGCCGCGGGTTAAAGCTAGTTTTCAATATATTTCAAAAGAATATAGTTTCTACAAACATGAAAGTTCATAGCATAAATTTTAACAATATGCAGCTATTTCATATAAAATTCAAATTAATCCAAATATTTTGGGCATTTAAATTTTTCCGAATTTTTTTTTTAAACCTTTTTTTATTTTTGTGTGATAGAAAAAAAAAATGGTTTCTGAAAAAAATTGTTTATTCCTGTTAAACAATTGTGTCATTTTTTTGTTTTTTTTTTTGTGTAATTTGAAAATCTTTTACTTTAAAAATCATTTTTCCAAAATTACAACATTGAATAAATAAACTAAATAATTTTCAAAATTATTAAGTTTTTCTCAAACGTTTTTCAGCTTACTTCTTATTATACTCAAGCATACAGATAAACTATACCTATTAGTTTACGGCTATGTCTAATATACTTGGATCACTTGGCAGGAATCGCTCTACAACAAAAATTCAATTTTCAATATTTTTAATAAAAATGTTTGCACAAAACATGAAAATTAGTATTAAAAATTTCCACTACATACTAAAATTAAATATTTACTCTCTTTAAATAAATCTAGTTCCTTTCCCTTGCCTGTAATACTTCACTGATCAAAATTACTTTCGATTTCAAATGATTTGAACTCTTGTGTTCGTGGAAATCGGTTGGATCGATTGAATGAACATTTCGTTTTTATATTTTTTTAAATTTTTTTTATTTTTTGTGCTGCTATTTTAAAAACTTATTTACGTAAAAACTTAAAGCCAAAAAACTCTTCTCCATGTTTGTTGGCTTTTTACCAAAATTTGATGAGTAAAAATAATACAAACGAGATTTCATAACAGCATTCCTGCAAAAGTGAAGTATTTTATCAGTTAACGACCACTTTAAAATTTTTGTATTTTTTTTTTTATGATTGCAAACCACATCAAACTAGTTTCAATGAAATACAGGTTCATGCCCTTAATTATCTTCACATGCAGCACAAATTTCAAGACCAGGCCAAGCACCTTTTGGATGGAAAGATAACGATTGAGCGCTTGAATTGTATTGCGGCCAAAAATAACCCATAATTGTTTAAGGGGATACTACTGGATATTCATATCTACGTATGTCTACTACTGGATATTTATATGTATATATGTATACCTTATATTTTGTATACTCGTATAATACGCGAATGTGCAATAAAGTGTATTGACCAAACAAAAAATAATAATTACAAATAAACGATACTTTTCTCCGCACTTGGATCACAGAGAATTTGGCGTATTTTAAAACTTGCACCAAAATATTTTATCTGGCAATAAACAGACTAATATATGTATGTATGTATACCTGCTGAATATTACACTGATATGGCGGCACGTGCATCTAATTGCTCGTTTGCAAGTTCATTGGCGCAATGTGCAATACCGCAGCCTTTTGTTAAGAAAATGTATCTTTCCATTAAATTTCATGAATGAAAGAATTTTCGAAACGAAATGGAGTCACCTCAACAGTAAATTTTCGCAAATTTTCAAATAAAAAAAATAAAATTTTAAACTAAAAAATACCTGCATTGGTTATTTGTAAAAAACATATGCTTAGTTTAAGGACTTTTTTTCTCATAAAAGCAGACGATGGCTAGGCAATTCTGCCAGCATTAAGCGCGAGAACTGCTCATGTCAACACTGTCAACGAAATTGTACCAAGCTGAGGAACAAGTAGACAGGTGATAATATTTTTAAGTCTGTTATAATTAGCTCTTTAAATAAAACAGCAGTGCATAGCGCTTGACCAAAAAATCTTTTTTAATGAGCACTTAGTGCTAAATACTAATACTATTTATATTCTACAATACTTAATAAAAAATAATAGTAATATCGAGGGTTTCATAACAGCATTCCTGCAGCTTAATCTATTCAATAGATATGTACCAGCGAAACAAAAATTCACGCATAGATGGCGCTATCTACAATTGTATAAATTAGATTTTGTATCTGCTGGTTTTATAGTTTAAAATAAACTTTTGAATTTTTCAATTTAATCAGTGTGCGATAGCGATAGCAGTTGTCTGATTTTATCTCTTATAATAGCTTTTGGTATTTCTCGCTCTCACATTGTTGCCACTATCAACATTGTTGCCTACTTATCTGAACAGTGCTATTCGTTTATTTAAAGCCAGCATAAAAAACCCTAAATTTTTTGCTGCAATTGGTATCACGGCAACTGAACATATTTTTTATTTACTGGTAAGGTTTTTTAGGCAATGCTTCCTTGTTTTTTTTTTTTGCCTTTTTTTGTTTTTGTTTCTTTTGCTCTTACTGGGCGATATGTCACATTTACATGCACATCGACCGACAGGTTGAATATTGTGAAGTAGTTTTCAAATTTATATGGTTAGTTATATTGGATTTACGGTTAAAAATCTGCTTTGGGAGGTTTTTGTGTTTCATGGTAGCTCTCTGTTAACATTTCCGAGTATTAAAAATACCCCCTGCTTTTTTTTCTCAGTGTTTTCAACAGGAGCTAGTTTTGCACAATTTCCGCTTAATTGGTTATCCTTCTGTGTAAATATTCTTTACCACTTTTTAGTGGCTAAGAACATGAAGAGGTTTACTTGCATAGCTATGGGATTTTTCATTAAAATCGCTCGAGCTATGATGCTAAATAAAACGAGCAGCGTAAGTAATGTTGGTATTTTTTTGTTTTTCCGATCCATTTCATGGCGTTAAAGGTAGAATGTACAAGTACTTTCGGTCAAGAGGCTACCATGGCGCGAAGCATTGACTTTTTTGGAGTGAAGATGGACCTGATGAAACTCCCATAAAATTTTTCCGGCGATTTTCATCACTCCAAACCGGGCAATTTGGTTTTTTTTTTATACAGCCACGTTACCAGGAATGAGCCGTATTACCGAAAATGTTTTTCCTTATGAACTTTTGATGAGCAGAGCACTGCTTTTTATGATATATTTGGTCAATATCAGCAAAATGGCAAATCATTTAGCGGAATACATATATTGTGGACAAACGAAAGTAAAAAATGTTATAGAAACTGGATGAAGAAAATATGTTCAGCGTCCAAGTAATGGTATGGTGGCATAGCCTTTTATATAACTGAGTGGAGCCAATCCACCAAATTTAAGGATTTATACGCTATGTGTACATAGAGGCATTCAATAAAGTTATGCTGTCAAACACCGAGTGAAATATGCCATTACAACAGAAAATGACTTCAATTATCATATCATGATTAGCTCTATGGGTAACATTAAGAAAATAGTGCAAAACTAACGTCTTTTTTTCTCTTTATTTAAAAAAGGTTGGTAAACATAGTGGAAAAATACACTATGTAGCCGTGATTTCAGTGATTCTATGTATCGGGGGACTGCAGCACTTCTTATAAAACCGAAAATGTATAATTGTTTTGCTATTGAGCAAATATTAAAACTTATGTTGACTTACAGCGCTCAGATATGGGGTTGTACCAACACAAGCAATATTCAACTAATTCAAAAGTTTCAGAATAAAGTGCTAAAATGTGCCGTTGATGCTTCTTGGCATAGCCGTCGCTCTGCTCTCGAACGTAACCTCGTGACCAGTGACCACCATCTTGCTGACGCAAATAGCCAAGCCACAAGACCTGGTCATTAAAAAAACAAAAACATTCGTATATTTATTTCCATAACTTTTTTTTTTTTTTTTTTTTTTTTATTTCCCTTTTTAAATTACAATCTGTTAAATTTTAACAATAAGTAATTATTTTTAAAGTAGTATTGGAATTCTTTGTTCTCTCACCAATGCTAGATAAACATTCAATTTTGCTTCAGATTATGCTACATTATATTATTTTCTGTGTTATAATTATTATTATTATTAATTATTACTATTATTATTTATTATTATTATTTATTATTATTATTATTTTTGTTTTTCTTTATTGTTTTGTTAAATTGTGAGTTCTGTTGGAGTTAATCGTTTTAATCTTCGTTTTCCCGCTTTCTCCGATTGTGGTAGTTTGCGCATTTGTTCATTTTGATGATTTGTTAGTCGTTTTATATGCTTGATGCTGTATTTTCTAATTGTGTCATCTATTGTGTCGATATTGAGGTCGCTGTGGATCACGTCGTTTGGTATATACCAGCCTGCTTTTGTTATTGTTCGAAGTATTTTAGATTGCGTCCTTTGAATTATTTTGATATTGGTTTTTTTGCTGTGCCCCAGATTTCAATGCCATATTTCCAAATGGGTGAGATTATAGATTTATATATCACTACTTTGTTGTTAAGGCTTAGTTTTGAATTTTTAGCCAACAGCCAATATAATTGTCTGAACTTGTTTTTGATTTCATTTCGTTTGTTTTGTATATGTCGTTTCCAATTTAGTTTTTCATCTATAGTTATGCCAAGGTACTTTGCACTAGGAAGGATTTTTATTTCATTGTTTTTTATTGTTAATTTATGTTTCTTAGGCTTTCTGTTTGTATATATTACTTGTACCGTTTTATCTTTGTTGACTTCTATTCCCCAATTATCGAACCATGATACGGTGTTATTTATTGTTTGTTGAAGAATGTCAGTCGCGTTTTTTTCTAGTTTATCCGATGCCATTAAAACCGTGTCATCCGCGAATGTGGCTATCATGCAATTTTTTGTGGTTGGGATCGGTATATCTGCTGTAAATATCAGGTACAATAGAGGCCCAAGGACACTAGAGTAACTGCGGGTATTGTGGTATACCCATTTTATTTTCGTCTATAAAATCGTTAAATTTTATTTGATTTGAATGAAAATTTATCAATAATATGCTACCGTTATTAAGTTCAAATAAACCTAGCTTCAAAAGCCTTAGAGCCGCGAGTTTCAGAAATATTTAAGAAAGTACTGCAAATGACGGAAACAAGCCCTTGAAGAAATTGGCGGGTAATGTGGTATACCTTATTCTGGTAATGTGGTATAGTATACCACATTACCCGCATATGATGCCTTTAATAATAAGTCAGTTACTTTTGATTGATAACTAAAATTTTATTGCGAACCATTTAAAAAAGGATTATGAACTGAATTAAAACATATTGAACAAAAATATTTGAAACTTCAATTGACAAAAAACGCAACAATAAAATTCATAGCACTTGTAAGAGTATTACTTACAATATTACTTACAAGAATCGCAAAGAAAAATAGCACTTCGATTGGGAATACACTTTTCGTGGGCCCAAATTTGTTCGCATTGCAGACAAGAAGTCCAAGGCTTCATTATTATATCCTGCCCATAAATTTTGCCACAGTAGTTGCAAGACGATTCTTTTGTTGGTGGAACATCTGGAAACTCCTCTTCACTGTCTCTTGAATGCGAGTCAACAAACGATTTGGTAGAAATATTTTTTTTATTAGAGGGTTTTGGGGATGGATTAACCGGAGCATTGCGTTTCCTGTTAATGCTTTCAATGCTCTGTAACAAATTACACTTATAAGGCGAAGTTGTTAAAACAGTTGCCTTTGTTTTCCGGCCTTTCCGATTAGGTGGTGGATCTCGTAGCTTTGGTGGTGGAGATATTTCCCAGGGAGTAACGAGTCCTCGGCTTGTGCTTGCTTTTATAAACAAATAAATAGCGTTCCTAAAATTTCCATAGATTTTATTTCGAAACTTACGAATTTCAGGCTCAATTTCCATGGCTGATGCGCTTGGGGTTTCTTCTGTCGTTGAATTTATAGTTTCAACTGGATCCTCTGAGAAGACAATATATCTAGCAAGATTTTTTATATTTAAAACTGAATTGTACCTGATGATGATGAGTTCCCAGCTATAAAATCTGCATCTGTGAAAATATGTTTATCAAACGGATAAATTCCCGTGGTTTTAAAACCATTTATTGCAATTTGTCCAGTTTGAACCCTCAAATAAGCCTTAGTAAATAGTCCTGCGATATCAAAATGTGTAACTTTTCTGCCCTGTTCACGCATAAATCGTCTTATTTCATCATTATAGTACTTCTTAAAAGGTCCCATAAAAGCCTTATCCAACGGTTGAAGTTTGTGTGTTGAATGGGGTGGCAAAGAAAGTATATTCACATTGTGTTCGCGAGCTAGATCAATAACTTCTATATTGCGTGTGTGGCTATAATGCCCATCTAATATAAGAAGCAGAGGTTCAGACGGAGATGGTTTCGTTACGCTTAAAAAATGCCTGAACCATTTCGTGAAGATGGGAATCTGAACCCATCCAGACAAATGGCACGCCGAGTTTGAGCCAGGGGGAGCGTCTTTCATTAGAAGAGGGTTATGGTTTTTTCGTGGAAAGATGAAAAATGGTGGTACGAAACCACCTCCTGCGCTCATGCAAGTGATGACTGTAACAAGTGATCCTCGCTCAGCTGAAGTCATTGTTCCAATCTGTTTTTTTCTTTTCCGAGCGATTATTTGTGCCTGTTGCGAAGGAACTACTGATATTCCGGTTTCGTCAACGTTCCAGATACAATAAGGCGGAAAATTATGTTTTGCGTTTTCTTCTTCCAGCAATTTGAAAAATATATCAACATTTTCTCGAGAAAAACCACGTGCACGGTCGACTCTTGTTCCAGTTGGCTTTCGAAAACTCAGAACATTTCGGTGTCGGTTACAGAAGCCTTTTAGCCAATCCTTGCCAGCGCACTCTTTAATAACGGAGAACTTATTGGGAATGTTGTTTTTTGTGGCAATTTGATAACACAGTGACCGCACGTCTGCGCGTGTTAGTCCCCAGTACCTTGACTCCATTTCTAGTAAATACTTAACTAAGTCATTTTCAATTTCCGCTGTTAAAATCGGAGCCCGGCCAAGTTTAGTTGTCAACAGCTCCTCGATGGATTTCTCGCTTCTTGCCATGCGCTGCAGAGTGGTATGGGGGACACTAAATGTCTTGGAAGCCAAGAGAATACCCATTTCACCTTTTCTAACCGCTTGGATAGCTTTTTTCATATCCTCTGCTTTCCATTTTCGTATTTCACCTTTCTTCGGCATTTTTTTGATCGAGAGGGTAATATGGTACGCTATACCACTTTAGCCGCCTTTACCTATCCCACAATAGCCGCATTAGAGTTTGAACAAATTAATTTTGAATAATTAAATATCGACCAAATATACAAAAATATTGCTTATATGCTTCAGTAGTATTAAACTCACTTATTACTTCCCGATGGATAAATGCAGTTTAAAGCACAGGATTTTAATTTGCCAGAAATTTTCCACTGAGCACAAAAAAATGTCAACAACACGACCACGCGATTTTTTTACAACTGACTCATCGTATGCCTTGCAAAACACAAATCAAATCACGCGTTCTTAAGATTCTGAGAATGCCGAAATATCTAACTTGGTCCCGTTATTTCCACGACTTTAGTTTTCGAATAAAGCTGCTATACCACATTACCCGCCTATACCACAATACCCGCAGTTACCCTACCTTGGGGTACACCTGCTGTCATTTGCATCATGCTTGAGCATTCGTCTTCGAACTTTATAAAAAAATGTCGGTTTTCCAGATAACTTTTGAGAATATTGAAGTGATTCCGTGGTAATATTTGGCTGAGTTTATGTAGTAATCCTTTATGCCAAACCCTGTCAAAAGCTTTTGCAATATCCAGGTAGACAGCTATGCAGAACCTTTTATTTTCCATATCATTTAATATTTTGTTTATAACTCTGTGGACTTGTTGCACAGTTGAATGCTGTCGTCTAAATCCATATTGATGGCTTGGTATTATATTTTTTTCTATCAGAATTTTGTCTAATCTGGCAAAGAGTATTTTTTCGAACACTTTTGAAAGAATGGGCAAGAGACTGATAGGGCGGTATGATGTCATTTCTGATGCACTTTTACCTGGTTTGGGGATTGCCGTTATTTGTGCAACTTTCCAGAGGCGTGGGAAGCATTGTGTCCTTAATATGCTGTTGAAAATTTGTCGTATATATGTAATTGCTACATCAGGTAGTTCTTTTAGTATTTTACCATTTATTAGATCGAAGCCCGGTGCTTTTTTACTGTTCAGATTTTTTAAATGATATCTGATTTCTGCTGAGGTTGTCATTTTCATTCTCTTTTCTGGGTTACTCGTATTTACATTTTGTTCAATGTGCTGGTTGTCTTTTTCGTTTGAGAATATTGTTTTAAAGTGTTCAGCTAGTGTGTTTGCCTTCTCTTTATTGGTCTTTGCCCAAGTTCCGTGATGTGTTTTGATGGGAGGTTTATGTGGTTTTCTGATATCCGTAGGCCAGTACGTCGGCTCTCCGGTGCTTATGAAGTGTGCATTATTTTCTCTTATAGCGTCTAGTAATTTTCGGCCTTTCGAAGTTGTTAACCTTGATCCCCAAATAGAATTTTTTGCATTGTAGTCACCTCCAGTGATATATCGACTTCCTAGTCCGTTTAAATATTCCAGGTATTGATCTTTTGTGTTATTGAATTTTGGCGGACAGTATACTGCTGATATTGTTATTGGTCCATTTGAGCTATTTATTGAAACTGTCGTTGCTTGTATGTTATTTTTTCTATAACCATCAAGTTCGTGGTATTTAATTGTTTTTTTGATGATTATTGCAGTTCCTCCGTGAGCCTTGTTATCTGGGTGATTTGTGTAGTGTATGTTGTAATTGGGTATATTTACAAAAGTTTTATGAGTTGCATGAGTCTCGGATATTAGCATAATATCAATTGCTTTGTCTAGAATAAAAGTCTTGAGTTCTAGTTCGTGGCGCGTAAGTCCGTTTGCGTTCCAAATTGATATTTTTATTTTACGTAGTGCGACCATCTAGCTTCGATACCAGTATGGTTACAATGTTCATCATGGTGGCCATTTGTGTTATCAATTGTTTCATCATAGTTTTAAGTTCAGTTAAATCATCTATACTTGATTTGGTACTATTAGGGTTGTTAAATTCGTTTGTTAATGTTTTCGTTGATGCTGCTTGTGCATAAGAAACGCCTGGTATAAGGGTTTGATTTGTATTAGTGCCGAGATTTTCCTGGTGATGTTCATTATTGCCTTGTTCTTGTGCGGCGTGAATTTCTTTTTTGCGTAGTGTCGGATATCTTTGTACTTGGAGTTTTTTGTAGATTTCGCAGCCTCTATAATTAGCTGTATGGTTTTCGCCACAATGAGCACATTTAATTTGGTCTGTTTCCGCTTTGTTCTTAATTTTACACATATTTGTCTTGTGTTTACCAGCACATTTAACGCAGACTGGATCTACCATACAGTAGTTTTTTGTATGTCCGTATCTCTGACAGTTTGTACATTGAGGAATTGTTCTTTTTTGACGTGGTGGCTCAAAACTAATTTTACAGTGGAGTAGATGAGTTATACTGTATATGTCTTTATTGTTTTCATTTAATTTTAGTTCAATTGAAAATAGTGACAGAGGTTGTTTTATACCCGAAGCGTTTTTAATTTGTAGGTTGTGAATATTTGTTGTTTCATGACCTAGTTCGAAAAGTTCATTTTTTATGTCTTCGATAGGAGTCGAGTGATGCATCTGTCGTAAAAATACTCTAAACCCTTGTTGCTCTTTTGGTCTAAATGTATAAAATTTTGTTTTTTTTTGTTTTAGCAAGTCTATTATTTTTGTGTAATGTGTTGTTTCTTTCGGTTGGATTTTAATTTCGTTTCGGCTAAGAACTTTTATTTCTAATTTATTATTTGGCAGGGAATTCAATGCATTTGTTAGGGTACACACATTTTCTACATGTTGTACATATATTGGTGGCGGTTTTTGTGCACGCTGCGTACCTGGGTCTTTTTCTGCTGGGTTGCTTTCTGGCTCATTGATATTTGGTCCCTTATCTACATCCAAGATATCGAACCTATTTGATGAAGCTGGGTTGCCTAACCAATACTCTTGTAGAGTTGTTTGTGTAGAGGTTTGCATTTTATTCTTTTGTTTTTTGTTATTGTTTGAGAGTTCGAGTTTGTTTGGTGATTGCTTATCTCGGTTTCTTTTTAACTGTGATTGCACAAAGTCTTTTTTTCATTTTGCATTTGTATTCTTGTATTGTGCGTTGCTGTTGATGACGATGCGATCAGTGTAGTTGGTGCGCTACATTCAGCACTGCGTGTTGCGGTTTGAAAGGGAGTTGAAGGTGCGTGGGTTGGTTTAGCAGAAGTGGATGAAGTTGTTGTTGTTGTTGAGCTTAGAGCTGTTGCTGATGTAGTGATAATGGAGTAGTGAGTACCTGTTGCTGTCGTGCATGACATTTAAGTAGAGTATCCCAATATTAATATGTTTTATATAAACTCACTACAATTTGCTCGTTAGTTTGAAATATTTTTTTTTTAACTAGGCGCAATGAAAACTTAGTAAAACACTTATGAATAACTGTATTTTGAAATTATTATTTTTTAATGTTATGTGACTCAAAACTGTTAGATACATTCGTCATTGCCGATACAAAACCAATAGATAGAGGCATCTTTATTAGCTGTCTGCCTGAACTTCTCCTTAAATTTATGGTGTGCTACCTGATGTTATCGCACAAATGGAGCGACTTATAGAGCGATTCAATCAGCGATTGAATTTTTCAGAAAATTGGTTTATTAGTAAATTTGAGTATAATAAAAACTAAGCTGACAAAATTTTTATAAAAATTTATTGTAATAATGTAGAGATTTATTCAATGATAAAAATATCAAACATTCAAACTATTTCTTTAGGATAAAAAATATTTGCTCTTCTGTGCAAAATGTTTGAAATTTTTCTTTTGTTTTTATTTGTCCTTTGTGAAAATTACCTTTTGTTTTCAATAAAAATTGAAACTGTGTCCAGGAATCCCTAAAAACTTCCTAGTGAGATTATATTAACTCTTCGAGGTTTATTCAAATACAGCGTGCAGAGATCAAGGGTCATTCAAAAGTGACGCTTAGGTGTCAGCAGTGAATAATTCATATGAGGTACCTTTTCTTATGTCACCTTCAACATTTGTTATTTTAACTAAGGATACTTACAACAACGCGTTAAAATTATTGTAGCTTATTTAAAAATGGTCGATCTTTAAGAAGAACACATTGCAAAATTCCTCATATTTTTGGTAGAAATAATCGTCCGAATGTAAGGTTGGTGAAACAAATTTAAGACACTGGTTCTGTCTAATATAGAAAAGGGACTGACAAACCTAAAACTGGACGTTCTGTCGACAATCTTGCTGTTGTAGCGCAAAGTGCTGCTGAAGAACTTTTAACTTCGTTATCTCGACGTTCTCAACAATTAGGCATTCATGGAGCGACTGTTTGGCGGACTTTGCATAAGGATTTGCATTCTTACGAAACTCAATTAAGACAAGAATTGAAGTGAATAGTTGCTGATGTAGCTCATTTCACAATGCATGGATTTGTCAACGAACAAAATTGCCGCATGTGAGGAAGAAAACCTTTGAGTCACTTTAGTAAAATCATTACATCCACTAAAATGTATTGTTTGCTATTTGCGGTTTTTGGCCTAGTGAAATAATTGTCCCGTTTTTCTTTAATACTTTCTATTACTTTCAATGGACATCGCTGTAGACAACCGATTGAAGATGTTTTGTGGCCTAAGTTTGAAGGAATAGACATAATTACTTTTCTACAGGATGGAGCAACAAGACATACAACATCGGAAAACATCGGATTATTGTGCTCTAAGTTTTCGGGTTGATTAATTTCACGTATTGGTGGCGCAAGCTCGTCACCTGTATCATGCAATATAACTGACCAAGCCACCTTTTTTGGGTTTTTTTGACAAGTAAAGTCTATGTGAGTAAGCCGAATTTGATTTCAAAGCTGATATATAGCATTCAGATCGAGGTTTCTAATGACGCCTGGTGGATATTTAAATGTTTCCATTTTTCACATATAATTGTTAATTTACGCGCTTCTTTGGAAATACTCTGTACTATCGAAATCAAAATAACAATTTTCGGTAAATTTATATTTCGTGTTCACAGTAGACCTTGAACCTCCTCCAACTAAATGATAATGACCCACTCAGTCGACTGCACCAGCGAATTAGTGTCCACCAAAAACATATTTTTCAGATTATATCGCGAGAAGAGCCTACCTATTTGATAGTTTTCAACATATTTGGTCGTTGATTTATCAAACATTGTTAGGTTTGTTTGTTTTATAACGATATTATCATAAAATTATCATAACAAACCTTTCTTTCGTATGAATGATAGCTGACCATACGTACATACCTATGTATGTATGTCGTGTGTGACTAATTCTGCTGATAATAAACTGATATCTCTAACATAATAAAGTTGTTGCACTATCATTCCAGCACATTTAAAATATTGTCAAAAGAACAAGAAATGACGGAAACTTCCCCATTATTCCCATTATACCCATAAAAAATATAATTCTTTATTAATTTTTTATAATATTTTGATTAAGTTTTGACCATCCGATATTGATCGCACTTCTAATGGCTTTAACGCTATCAAACTGTATTCTATTTTGGAAAACCGATTAAGAAAGTATTGCTCATACATTTACGATTGGTTTAAGGTGGACCATTCAATAATTGGTATTTGTTCCGCTACCACAGACTCTTTTGTTGCTTTCGAAGCATGAACGGCTACGTTGTCATGCTGGAAAATCCGCTCTTCATCGAAATAATCATGAATAAAAAGTAATAATTGCTTCGTCTAGAAGTTTTATGGCATATACTTGGCACTATTCACTGTTGTGGATATGACACATAACCATGACAGAAACCCGTCCGAAATTTCGAGCCATTTTATTTCTTGTATCATACCAATACCTTTTGGGAACCATCGGGTTTCTCTAGATCCAATTTTTTTCCATCTGAATAAATTACTCTTTCCCATTCATCTTCACAAAATTGGTACTTTTCTACAAATGTTAATCGGGCCTGTCGGTGTCATGTGGTTAACTTTGGTTTAGATACTCGTTTTACATAGTCTAGACTCGAATGAGCTTCAAATAATTTGTTGCACACAACGGGTAGTAACATCCAAAATAAGGGTGTATTTAATTTCAGCACGGTTATGTGATTTATTTCTAGCTAAACGTTTGATTCCCGCACACCTCTAGCGCTAAGTCTTGATTTTCTACCACTCCTCTCGGTACATCTGTACTTTTTTTCAATTGGAAGTAATGCAAAACCACAGTTTTGCTTCTTTTTACTTTTGAAGCAATCTCTCACATTGTAGGGCTATCCCTCTCCTTGTTCCCTGCTCAAATTCAAACAAAGCTTCTCCACGCGGCATATTTTCTGTTTCTTAACTAAAATCACTACATAAATATGAGATGGGATAAAGCGATCAAAAGCACCTATAGTATAATAATTTGAACATAATAACTTATATTGTACACTTTTAAATTAAAATCAAACGTTTTTGGTCTTTCAAGTATAATTATTTCGTCTTGCACAGAACAAAAATTCGCGCATTACTAAAATACCAGCAATAAATGCGAAATAATTTTCGTAATTAAATGCCGTTTTAAACATGCAATCAACGGAATGGTATTGGGACATTTTTCTATTATTGTTTTAGTTGATATCATCATAATCATTTTGATCTTATAATTTTTTCGTGCGGTGTATTCTAAACCAGAGAGGCGACAGAAGCGCGCTAATGTTTGTTTAGGAAGTATAAGAATTTACCGCTGCGTTAGAAGTTGTTTAATGACATTATTTATCACTTTTGTCCAAGTATAACTAATTCAAGTGTTTCGCATACTATAATTTGTAGGAAAACAAATTATTATTTAACAAAAACTAAAATCAATAAACCTCAACCTACAAAAAAACGAATTATATATAGATATGCCGAAGGCCCTGGCAGCCAGTGCTCCTTTTTTGCTGTGCAATAACAATTGTATTGTTGTTTCTCATTTTTATAAATAAAAATAAAAACAAATATATAATATAGATATATATATAATTGGCGGGTACACCCTTTTTGGATGTTAGGTCGAGCTCCTCCTCCTATTTGTGGCGTGCGTCTTGATGTTATTCCACAAATTGAGGGACCTACAGTTTCAAGCCGACTCGGAACGGCAGATATTTTTATGAGGAGCTTTTTCATGGCAGAAATACACTCGGAGGCTCGCCATTGCCTGCCGAGGGGGCACCGGTATTAGAAAAATGTTTTTCTTAATTTTGGTGCTTCACTGAGATTCGAACCTACGTTCCCTCTGTGGATTCCGAATGGTAGTCAGGTACCAACCCATTTTTTACAAAAAACGATAATAAAAATAAATTAAAAATAAAATAAAAATAAATAAAAAATCACACGTTCGTTATTTATATGGTAGAAGGCATAGCGATGACGCGGCTACCTTTCGAAAGTGGAAAAATAAGAAGCACTGCAATACATTTTCAATTTTACACTAATTATTCCGAGCGTCAGTGTTCTGTAACACCTTAAATCTTATCTCTTTTGCATTTATCTTTTTCCTTTTTCAAATAATTATTTTCATTTTCCTGCTAACTAAAAATTATATTATCTACCGTACGCCGCCGTTTTCACTAATCAATTGCCAGATTATTGTATTAAGCAGGCGGGCAATAAATATTAGTAATATCGACTTTATCTTTCACGTTCTACTTACACATGCAACTACATATTCACTTAAACACATTTGGTCATATTGACAATTATAAAACTTTTAATACTATTTAATTATTGTGTCATACATTAAAGTCCATCATAAATATTTATGTGCTTCCGCTTTTCAATGCTTGCGTACTGAAGATCTCATTTTAACAAAAGTATTTCTGGCGATTGCAAACAAATCTTCTTCAGGCAATAAATTATGTTCTGATGAATCTGTATCCGAGGTGGCAGCTGTTGTAGTAGTTGGATCATCGGTGGTCGATTCCACGGAGGAGCTTTTTGTAGGTGGCTCCTCAGTGGAGGTTGGCGTGGAGGCAGCTGTTGTAGTAGTTGGATCAGCGGTGGTCGGTTCCACAGACGAGCTTGTTGTAGGTGGTTCATCAGTGGAGGTAACCGTGGAGGCAGCTGTTGTAGTAATTGGATCAGCGGTGGTCGGTTCCGAGGTAACCGTGGAGGCAGTTGTTGTATTTGGGTCATTAGTAGGACTTGGTGTTGGTGTTGTTATTGTCGTTGTTGGCACCGGTGTATCGCCTCTTAAACAACTTTGTAAATCCAAATTAGCTTGATAGATCTCTTCGACGTAAGCACGTTCCGACGTATTTGTGCAACGATTCTCTTCAGTCTCGATTAAGCGATAGCTTTCGCGCACTTCTGCTAATGTTGCCGAGGCATTTGCTGAAATGTCATACATATTTTCGGTATTTTCCTTGCCCTAGAGTACATAGCCAAAATCGGAAATTAAAAATAAAAAAAAGTGTATTTGAAATAATGACCTTGAACAATTTGTTAAAATTTGACTTCATTTCATTTCAAATTCTCTACTCACAGTACTCGCAAAACAACTGAAGTAATCGACAGATCCATTGAGCAGGGTACACTCTTGTAGAGCTTGACATGAGGATCTTGCCACATTTTCAATTAAATCTCTGCTAGGTTGAGTAGCAGCATCGATCGCCTCCCTATCCGCATTCCCTTTAACTATGCATGCAGCATAAGCCTCCTTGTACTTCTCGCTTATACTATCAAACAACGGTAGATAGTAATCAAAGCAACCCACGCTGCGTGTTGGATTTGAGCGTTGAAGTTGTCGCGTGTCCATCATCACTTGCAATAAATTCATTTCGGTTTTGCTCAGTAAACTGTAAGGTGACTTCGCCCAGGATGTGTCCACTCCAAGGCAGAGTAAAAACAAGGTTAATTTTTGCATTTTATGCACCAATTATTTTCAATTGCAAAAAAAACAAAAAAAAAAACACTTTTCGAATACAGTAATAATAGATTTCCTTTTTCAAAATAGAACTTGGGCGCTCACATGCGTTGTTGATACGAAACTATTGCCGTTGCAAGAACTTGGCATACTTTTTATAGGTAATGCCGTATTTACAAATTTCCACAAAAGAGTGACATTTACAACACTTATAAAATTGACCAATCACTGTTTTTTTTCTGTGTTTTTGTTTTTGTTTTTGCTAGTTCGGTGTTATATTTATTGTATTATACTAATCATACTTGCATATACAGCCGTTGGAAAATACTTAAGAACGATTCGTTGGAATCGCAATGTGCGTTAATCAATATCTTTGGAAAAAATTCTGATATTACAGGTATTTGCTGCAATAAAGTGCAAGTTTGAAGTGCTTCAAAAATTTATTTGTGTCATAAATAATTTGTGATTACTTTTCGTCGAATGGTTGACAATATTGGAGGTAATATGGATGCGCTCAAGCGCGTTGTGAGATACTGCAAAACGTAAAGCGTACAAAAAGAATACATAGCTAATATAGAAATTGCATACATCCCAAGTTATAGACAAGTTTTTTTAATCGCCACTCGATCTCAATCCTCAAACTCAACTGTAGAGATACACAAAAAATACGCTTAGTATACAGTACAATATAACTTTGGATCATGCCCAGAAAGCGTGTGAGTCAATTCCTTTTTAAAATTGTAAAAGTTTAGTAATGTGGGACAGCTGCGATAAAACAACACAGGCATTTTTGGCCTCTAGCTTAGAAAGATTAGGAGAGCGGAAGTGTCACTTGAGTTACGAACTGAATTTATTTACGGTTCTATTTACTTGAGCTGCATAGCGGTTTTCATTTGCTGCAAAAATTGTCGTAAGTTGCTTATGTTTCGTATATTAGAAGGAAGACTGTTGAATAGCAATTTGGAAGTGTAAAACTTACGACAATGTATTTTCTTAATAGCTTGAACAGAAGCCAAAATTTGTAGTTAGCTTCTCAAGTAGTAGTTAATGGATCAATGTGTTTGTATATAACCGAATTTTATTGTAGAACGCTGCAAAAATAAAAATGTAATGAAAAAATTTGCAGAGTAATAAAAAACTCAATGGATTGCTCTCGAGTATACGATAGTGGATTGCAAAAGGGATGAACAAGAAAATTTGGCTATCGTTCTTAAGAATTTTTCAATGGCTGTACATATATGCAGACACACAGGGTTGTCCATTTTAAGTAAGAGCATTTGTTACTTTAAAAAATATATACAATAAAAATAATCAAATTTCTCATTGTTCATTATTTTAGTTCAGAGTGATTTGATTGAAACTACTTTTTGTAGACAATAATGCACAAAAGACCAGGCAAAAGCTTATGGCCAAATATTCTATTTTTTATGGCATTTTCCATCACGCTGGTCAATGTTTCGCCCGAGGCTTCTAACAAAGCGGCGATTTCATATCGTATATTGGCTAAAGCTCTATGTTGAATAATCTCACCACTAAAAGTCTGCGTAAAATTTAAGTCGCCTTTTTCGATACCAGTCGCCTTGATTATTGATTATTCTTCGAGCTGTGTGACATGTTATACTGGCTCGATAACGCTAACTTTTGACGTTTGAAGTAGCTCCATCATTGTTTTAACAAAATATATTTATATCTCAATGATTGTCGTATTCATGCAAATATCGCGCCAAACTATAACTTTTTAGTCATAAAAAGACTGTTCATCAATTAACGCAAGGTTTTCTTGGAGGCATAAAACGGACAATTTGGATTTGTATGCTTCTATTCAACACGAAATGCACCTCGTCTGACATAAAACAATTTCAATCGGATGTAAATTATTTAAGATATGGTTTATTTCTAAGCTCGAGTAGAAAAGAATATAATAAGAAGTAAACTGAAAAAGATATATCCGGTGCTAAAATGGTGTATAGTGTTTTTAAGTGAAACATCTTCGTTTTTTACGATTTTTATACAATTTTATTTTTAATTTTTTAAGATAAATTATATTTTAAAAAATTGTAGAAAACAATTATATTCTTCTATTGAAAATTTTTGAAAAAAAATTGTTTGCTCACGTGTGGAAAATATTCTACCTTAGGAAATAAAATCGAATCTTCAAATATAAGCAAGTAATTGTTTCTCACAAATTTAGAACAAAATAAAATATCAAATTATTTAATTTTGTTTAAATATATATTCTTTCTCAAATATATTTTTTAGAGTATATATCATCTTTAAAAACACAAACTGTATAAAATTGTTAGCAAACACATAAAAAACAAGATATTTCACTTCAAAAAACTCTAAAGTTTCCGTATAGAAGGAATTTCAAAATTATAAAATTTTTTCAAAATTTTTTGTTCACTTCTTTTTATACTCAAGCCAACAAATAAACAAAATATAGAATTAACGACAATGTCCAAAATACTCGGAGATCACTCAACGTGGAATCACTTATAAGAATTTATTGCTAATACCGAAGTTATTTTGAATGTATAGATTGGCAATTTTAACTGGTTCACTCAGAGCAGGGCTGGCAGGGCTATTAAAAGTTATAGCGTTCCATATTGATTTCCATTTCAATGGCCTACCCTACATTTACAAGCACTCCTCCATTGAAGATTTACAATCTTTACATTGAGTTTATCGATTAGTTGATATTAAAGAGGAATGAAGAAATGACATTTTGAATTTCATAAGACTTAAGCGAACAACATAAAAATTGTTTATTGCCCTTGGTTTCGATGGTTATATGAACAGATAGTACAATAAAAACAAAAAAAATTGTATAAATAAATTATTTTTACTCATTCATATTTTTGTTTCTAATCTTTGGAAAAACAAAAGCGAATGCTAATCAGGAAAACTTTGTCAAGGTGTATTGCATTACCCAATTACTTTTGTGTTCAGATCTTAGCAGATATTAAAAAAATTTTTTAACTAACCTTGGGTGATTTTTTAAATTATTTTTTTATATTTTTAAACTTGATACAATAAAATATTAACCCTGTCGCAACTTCACAATCTCTTACAATGATTGGATCAAATGTAAAATATTTATTATTATTTGTCGAGGAGCTCAATACAACTTTGTAAGGCGAATTTTTCTGTAAATTTGTTGGATCAAGACAAAAATCCAAAATGGCGGGGAAAAGTCAGAACTATTCCTCTTCTGCTGGCCAAAGCCGGTCTTTCCCTTTAGATGGAGCAATTGTTGATAGTACAGGTCGGTATTAAGAAATTTGAGTGACCAATTTTTCATCACCAGCCAACATCTGCCTCAACAGATATTCGCAGATGAAAAATCAATCCATGAGTTTATTCTTGTATCTTTACGGTATGTACTTTCTTTGAGTAATGATGAAATCCTGGACAATTGAAATCCCGGACATAAAACTATCTCAAATAGCCAAACTTGATTGGCAAACAGCATGCATGTAACACTGCTGCTCGGCCTGCCGCAACTATTCAATGGCGCGATTTAGGTGTTGGACACTCGGCCATAACACTCGCTCGGGGTTCAACTAATTCTGTTGACTATTGTTTGGATGAACTACATTTTATTTAGCACTAGTATTCTACCTAAACGTGAGTCGGTTGACAACATACCTGATCGGAAAAACTGCTTAGGGTTTTTTTACTGATGGCCCGAAGCATGGCGATAAAGTTGACTTTGGCGGCCAGTGTAAGAAGTCTAAGGTAAGCGTTTCAGCTCGTCTTCCCAATAACTGTAGCTGAAACTTCAGACTGAAATTCTTACCACTAATGAGGTAGCTATCTGGTTAGGTAAAAATGTGACTACCTTTAGCGAAATCTATAGCTAAGCGCCGATTAAATTTGTAAATGGAGCTGACACCAGTTGAACTGACCAAATTAATGCAATGGAATAGAAAACACAACCATAGCTGAATTTCCGAAATAGCGATGCGCATATAAGACTCATTTTCAGTCGAGCTTAGCCCGTATCCTGTGCAAGAAATTCTTTAAATAAACAACTCCATGCCTACATTCATAAAAAGTAAAATTATTATTACCTACCGATTATAACTACCGATTATAACTACCGGTTACC
Source organism: Anastrepha fraterculus (assembly GCA_037575425.1). NCBI lineage: Eukaryota > Metazoa > Arthropoda > Insecta > Diptera > Tephritidae > Anastrepha > Anastrepha fraterculus. Next base: position 1,351,751 of record JAYXIM010005180.1, on the reverse strand, counting down.
AACTATATTTAATTAACGAATCGCACGAAAAACCACTTGTATCAAATACAAACGTACTAAAATCACACTTAATATTAAATTATATTTAAAACAATCTTCAAGTTCTTCTTTAGATAATTTATATAAAAGTACACTTATATATAAAACCTTAAATTATACAAATAGCGAGTGATGAAAATTGCTCAATGCAAGTTGTGGTCGAAGTATTCCTGTTTCACGTCAACTGGATTTTGCCGCGGTTGATGGAACTGGTGTCCCTTCAGATTATTTGGGGGTTTCGAACATCTTAGCTGATGAATTTGTTGCTTCTGCATTTTCATCAATTACCAACACAGATAAAGAATCTGTTGCCGGAGCGGTTTCCCTTGTTGCTCCGCTAAAAGCATCTGTTATTACAACAGATAATTGGAAGGTCAAAAGTGCAGTACATGATGCCGAGGCTGATGAAATTGCTGTTTCAGAAGAAGAGCCAGTTGTTGCTTCAGATAATTGGGAGGTCTCAGATGAAGTGGATCTTGCTGCAATTGATAGAATTGCGGTTTCGGAGTAAGAGTCAATTGTTGCTTTAGATCATTACGAGGTTTCAGATAAAGTGGGTGCTTCGGAGATCGTAGATAATGAGTTTGTTGTTTTTCCATTTCCGATTGAAGACGACGGAGGTTCAGACTCTGTAGCTGTACCCGTGGTTGGCAGAATTGTTGTTTCGGAAGAAGAGCCAATTGTTTCTTCAGAGGATTTCGAGGTTTCAGATAAAGTGGGCGCTTCGGCGATCGTAGATAGTGTGTTTGTTGTTTCTACATTTCCGATTGGAGACGACGGAGATTCAGAATCTGTAGCTGTAGCTGTGGTTGGCAGAATTGTTGTTTCGGAAGAAGAGCCAATTGTTGCTTCAGACGATTTCGAGGTTTCAGATAAAGTTGTTGCTTCGGATATCGTAGATAGTGTGTTTGTTGTTTCTGCATTTCCGATTGGAGACGACGGAGATTCAGAATCTGTAGCTGTAGCCTTGGTTGGCAGAATTGTTGTTTGGGAAGAAGAGCCAGTTGTTGCTTCAGAGGATTTCGAGGTTTCAGATAAAGTGGGTGCTTCGGAGATCATAGATAGCGTGTTTGTTGTTTCTACATTTCCGATTGGAGACGACGGAGATTCAGAAGATGTAGCTGTAAACGTGGTTGGCAGAATTGTTGTTTCGGATGAAGAGCCAGTTGTTGCTTCAGAGGATTTCGAGGTTTCAGATAAAGTGGGTGCTTCGGAGATCGTAGATAGTGTGTTGGTTGTTTCTACATTTCCGATTGGAGACGACGGAGATTCAGAATATGTAGCTGTAGCCGTGGTTGGCAGAATTGTTGTTTCGGAAGAAGAGCCAGTTGTTGCTTCAGATGATTTCGAGGTTTCAGATAAAGTGGGTGCTTCGGAGATCGTAGATAATGTGTTTGTTGTTTCTGCATTTCCGATTGGAGACGAAGGCGATTCAGAATATGTAGCTGTAAACGTGGTTGGCAGAATTGTTGTTTCGGAAGAAGAGCCAATTGTTCCTTCAGATGATTTCGAGGTTTCAGATAAAGTGGGTGCTTCGGAGAACGCAGATAGTGTGTTTGTTGTTTCTACATTTCCTATTGGAGACGACGGAGATTCAAAATCTGTAGCTGTAGCCGTGGTTGGCAGAATTGTTGTTTCGGAAGAAGAGCCAGTTGTTGCTTCAGATGATTTCGAGATTTCAGATAAAGTGGGTGCTTCGGAGATCGTAGATAATGTGTTTGTTGTTTCTGCATTTCCGATTGGGGACGACGGAGATTCAGAATCTGTAGCTGTAGCCGTGGTTGGCAGAATTGTTGTTTCGGAAGAAGAGCCAATTGTTGCTTCAGATGATTTCGAGGTTTCAGATAAAGTGGGTGCTTCGGAGATCGTAGATAGTGTGTTTGTTGTTTCTACATTTCCGATTGGAGACGACGGAGATTCAGAATCTGTAGCTGTAGCCGTGGTTGGCAGAATTGTTGTTTCGGAAGAAGAGCCAATTGTTCCTTCAGATGATTTCGAGGTTTCAGATAAAGTGGGTGCTTCGGAGATCGTAGATAGTGTGTTTGTTGTTTCTACATTTCCGATTGGAGACGACGGAGATTCAAAATCTGTAGCTGTAGCCGTGGTTGGCAGAATTGTTGTTTCGGAAGAAGAGCCAGTTGTTGCTTCAGATGATTTCGAGATTTCAGATAAAGTGGGTGCTTCGGAGATCGTAGATAATGTGTTTGTTGTTTCTGCATTTCCGATTGGGGACGACGGAGATTCAGAATCTGTAGCTGTAGCCGTGGTTGGCAGAATTGTTGTTTCGGAAGAAGAGCCAATTGTTGCTTCAGATGATTTCGAGGTTTCAGATAAAGTGGGTGCTTCGGAGATCGTAGATAATGTGTTTGTTGTTTCTGCATTTCCGATTGGAGACGACGGAGATTCAGAATCTGTAGCTGTAGCCGTGGTTGGCAGAATTGTTGTTTGGGAAGAAGAGCCAGTTGTTGCTTCAGAGGATTTCGAGGTTTCAGATAAAGTGGGTGCTTCGGAGATCGTAGATAATGTGTTTGTTGTTTCTGCATTTCCGATTGGAGACGACGGAGATTCAGAATCTGTAGCTGTAGCCGTGGTTGGCAGAATTGTTGTTTCGGAAGAAGAGCCAGTTGTTGCTTCAGAGGATTTCGAGGTTTCAGATAAAGTTGTTGCTTCGGATATCGTAGATAGTGTGTTTGTTGTTTCTGCATTTCCGATTGGAGACGACGGAGATTCAGAATCTGTAGCTGTAGCCTTGGTTGGCAGAATTGTTGTTTGGGAAGAAGAGCCAATTGTTTCTTCAGAGGATTTCGAGGTTTCAGATAAAGTGGGTGCTTCGGAGATCATAGATAGCGTGTTTGTTGTTTCTACATTTCCGATTGGAGACGACGGAGATTCAGAAGATGTAGCTGTAAACGTGGTTGGCAGAATTGTTGTTTCGGATGAAGAGCCAGTTGTTGCTTCAGAGGATTTCGAGGTTTCAGATAAAGTGGGTGCTTCGGAGATCGTAGATAGTGTGTTGGTTGTTTCTACATTTCCGATTGGAGACGACGGAGATTCAGAATATGTAGCTGTAGCCGTGGTTGGCAGAATTGTTGTTTCGGAAGAAGAGCCAGTTGTTGCTTCAGATGATTTCGAGGTTTCAGATAAAGTGGGTGCTTCGGAGATCGTAGATAATGTGTTTGTTGTTTCTGCATTTCCGATTGGAGACGAAGGCGATTCAGAATATGTAGCTGTAAACGTGGTTGGCAGAATTGTTGTTTCGGAAGAAGAGCCAATTGTTCCTTCAGATGATTTCGAGGTTTCAGATAAAGTGGGTGCTTCGGAGAACGCAGATAGTGTGTTTGTTGTTTCTACATTTCCTATTGGAGACGACGGAGATTCAAAATCTGTAGCTGTAGCCGTGGTTGGCAGAATTGTTGTTTCGGAAGAAGAGCCAGTTGTTGCTTCAGATGATTTCGAGATTTCAGATAAAGTGGGTGCTTCGGAGATCGTAGATAATGTGTTTGTTGTTTCTGCATTTCCGATTGGGGACGACGGAGATTCAGAATCTGTAGCTGTAGCCGTGGTTGGCAGAATTGTTGTTTCGGAAGAAGAGCCAATTGTTGCTTCAGATGATTTCGAGGTTTCAGATAAAGTGGGTGCTTCGGAGATCGTAGATAGTGTGTTTGTTGTTTCTACATTTCCGATTGGAGACGACGGAGATTCAGAATCTGTAGCTGTAGCCGTGGTTGGACGAATTGTTGTTTCGGAAGAAGAGCCAATTGTTCCTCCAGATGATTTCGAGGTTTCGGATAAAGTGGGTGCTTCGGAGATTCTAGATTGTGTGTTTGTTGTTTCTACATTTCCGATTGGAGACGACGGAGATTCAAAATCTGTAGCTGTAGCCGTGGTTGGCAGAATTGTTGTTTCGGAAGAAGAGCCAGTTGTTGCTTCAGATGATTTCGAGATTTCAGATAAAGTGGGTGCTTCGGAGATCGTAGATAATGTGTTTGTTGTTTCTGCATTTCCGATTGGGGACGACGGAGATTCAGAATCTGTAGCTGTAGCCGTGGTTGGCAGAATTGTTGTTTCGGAAGAAGAGCCAATTGTTGCTTCAGATGATTTCGAGGTTTCAGATAAAGTGGGTGCTTCGGAGATCGTAGATAATGTGTTTGTTGTTTCTGCATTTCCGATTGGAGACGACGGAGATTCAGAATCTGTAGCTGTAGCCGTGGTTGGCAGAATTGTTGTTTGGGAAGAAGAGCCAGTTGTTGCTTCAGAGGATTTCGAGGTTTCAGATAAAGTGGGTGCTTCGGAGATCGTAGATAATGTGTTTGTTGTTTCTGCATTTCCGATTGGAGACGACGGAGATTCAGAATCTGTAGCTGTAGCCGTGGTTGGCAGAATTGTTGTTTCGGAAGAAGAGCCAGTTGTTGCTTCAGATGATTTCGAGGTTTCAGATAAAGTTGTTGATTCGGAGATCGTAGATAGTGTGTTTGTTGTTTCTACATTTCCGATTGGAGACGACGGGGATTCAGAATCTGTAGCTGTAGCCGTGGTTGGCAGAATTGTTGTTTCGGAAGAAAAGCCAATTGTTGCTTCAGATGATTTCGAGGTTTCAGATAAAGTGGGTGCTTCGGAGATCGTAGATAATGTGTTTGTTGTTTCTGCATTTCCGATTGGAGACGACGGAGATTCAGAATCTGTAGCTGTAACCGTAGTTGGCAGAATTGTTGTTTCGGAAGAAGAGCCAATTGTTGCTTCAGATTATTTCGAGGTTTCAGATAAAGTGGGTGCTTCGGAGAACGCAGATAGTGTGTTTGTTGTTTCTACATTTCCTATTGGAGACGACGGAGATTCAAAATCTGTAGCTGTAGCCGTGGTTGGCAGAATTGTTGTTTCGGAAGAAGAGCCAGTTGTTGCTTCAGATGATTTCGAGGTTTCAGATAAAGTGGGTGCTTCGGAGATCGTAGATAATGTGTTTGTTGTTTCTGCATTTCCGATTGGGGACGACGGAGATTCAGAATCTGTAGCTGTAGCCGTGGTTGGCAGAATTGTTGTTTCGGAAGAAGAGCCAATTGTTGCTTCAGATGATTTCGAGGTTTCAGATAAAGTTGTTGCTTCGGAGATCGTAGATAGTGTGTTTGTTGTTTCTACATTTCCGATTGGAGACGACGGAGATTCAGAATCTGTAGCTGTAGCCGTGGTTGGTAGAATTCTTGTTTCGGAAGAAGAGCCAGTTGTTGCTTCAGATGATTTCGAGGTTTCAGATAAAGTGGGTGCTTCGGAGATCGTAGATAATGTGTTTGTTGTTTCTGCATTTCCGATTGGAGACGACGGAGATTGAGAATCTGTAGCTGTAGCCGTGGTTGGCAGAATTGTTGTTTCGGAAGAAGAGCCAGTTGTTGCTTCAGATGATTTCGAGGTTTCAGATAAAGTGGGTGCTTCGGAGATCGTAGATAATTTGTTTGTTGTTTCTGCATTTCCGATTGGAGACGACGGAGATTCAGAATCTGTAGCTGTAGCCGTGGTTGGCAGAATTGTTGTTTCGGAAGAAGAGCCAATTGTTCCTTCAGATGATTTCGAGGTTTCAGATAAAGTTGTTGCTTCAGAGATCGTAGATAATGTGTTTGTTTTTTCTGCATTTCCGATTGGAGACGACGGAGATTCAGAAGATGTAGCTGAAGCAGTGGTTGGCAGAATTGTTGTTTCGGAAGAAGAGCCAAATGTTGCTTCAGATGATTTCGAGGTTTCAGATAAAGTGGGTGCTTCGGAGATCGTAGATAATGTGTTTGTTGTTTCTGCATTTCCGATTGGAGACGACGGAGATTCAGAATCTGTAGATGTAGCCGTGGTTGTCAGAATTGTTGTTTCGGAAGAAGAGCCAATTGTTGCTTCAGATGATTTCGAGGTTTCAGATAAAGTTGTTGCTTCGGAGATCGTAGATAATGTGTTTGTTGTTTCTGCATTTCCGATTGGAGACGACGGAGATTCAGAAGATGTAGCTGAAGCAGTGGTTGGCAGAATTGTTGTTTCGGAAGAAGAGCCAATTGTTCCTTCAGATGATTTCGAGGTTTCAGATAAAGTTGTTGCTTCGGAGATCGTAGATAGTGTGTTTGTTGTTTCTGCATTTCCGATTGGAGACGACGGAGATTCAGAAGATGTAGCTGAAGCAGTGGTTGGCAGAATTGTTGTTTCGGAAGAAGAGCCAAATGTTGCTTCAGATGATTTCGAGGTGGCAGATAAAGTGGGTGCTTCGGAGATCGTAGATAATGTGTTTGTTGTTTCTGCATTTCCGATTGGAGACGACGGAGATTCAGAATCTGTAGATGTAGCCGTGGTTGGCAGAATTGTTGTTTGGGAAGAAGAGCCAGTTGTTGCTTCAGAGGATTTCGAGGTTTCAGATAAAGTGGGTGCTTCGGAGTTCGTAGATAATGTGTTAGTTGTTTCTGCATTTCCGATTGGAGACGACGGAGATTCAGAATCTGTAGCTGTAGCCGTGGTTGGCAGAATTGTGGTTTCGGAAGAAGAGCCAGTTGTTGCTTCAGATGATTTCGAGGTTTCAGATAAAGTGGGTGCTTCGGAGATCGTAGATAATGTGTTTGTTGTTTCTGCATTTCCGATTGGAGACGACGGAGATCCAGAATCTGTAGCTGTAGCCGTGGTTGGCAGAATTGTTGTTTCGGAAGAAGAGCCAATTGTTCCTTCAGATGATTTCGAGGTTTCAGATAAAGTTGTTGCTTCGGAGATCGTAGATAGTGTGTTTGTTGTTTGTACATTTCCGATTGGAGACGACGGAGATTCAGAATCTGTAGCCGTAGCCGTGGTTGGCAGAATTGTTGTTTGGGAAGAAGAGCCAGTTGTTGCTTCAGAAGATTTCGAGGTTTCAGATAAAGTGGGTGCTTCGGAGATCGTAGATAATGTGTTTGTTGTTTCTGCATTTCCGATTGGAGACGACGGAGATTCTGAAGATGTAGCTGTAGCCGTGGTTGGCAGAATTGTTGTTTCGGAAGAAGAGCCAGTTGTTGCTTCAGATGATTTCGAGGTTTCAGATAAAGTGGGTGCTTCGGAGATCGTAGATAATGTGTTTGTTGTTTCTGCATTTCCGATTGGAGACGAAGGCGATTCAGAATATGTAGCTGTAAACGTGGTTGGCAGAATTGTTGTTTCGGAAGAAGAGCCAATTGTTCCTTCAGATGATTTCGAGCTTTCAGATAAAGTGGGTGCTTCGGAGATCGTAGATAATGTGTTTGTTGTTTCTGCATTTCCGATTGGAGACGACGGAGATTCAGAATCTGTAGCTGTAGCCGTGGTTGGCAGAATTGTTGTTTGGGCAGAAGAGCCAGTTGTTGCTTCAGAGGATTTCGAGGTTTCAGATAAAGTGGGTGCTTCGGAGATCGTAGATAATGTGTTTGTTGTTTCTACATTTCCGATTGGAGACGACGGAGATTCAGAAGATGTAGCTGTAGCCGTGGTTGGCAGAATTGTTGTTTGGGCAGAAGAGCCAGTTGTTGCTTCAGAGGATTTCGAGGTTTCAGATAAAGTGGGTGCTTCGGAGATCGTAGATAATGTGTTTGTTGTTTCTACATTTCCGATTGGAGACGACGGAGATTCAGAATCTGTTGCTGTAGCCGTGGTTGTCAGAATTGTTGTTTCGGAAGAAGAGCCAGTTGTTGCTTCAGATGATTTCGAGGTTTCAGATAAAGTGGGTGCTTCGGAGATCGTAGATAATGTGTTTGTTGTTTCTGCATTTCCGATTGGAGACGACGGAGATTCAGAATCTGTAGCTGTAGCAGTGGTTGGCAGAATTGTTGTTCCGGAAGAAGAGCCAATTGTTGCTTCAGATGATTTCGAGGTTTCAGATAAAGTGGGTGCTTCGGAGATCGTAGATAATGTGTTTGTTGTTTCTGCATTTCCGATTGGAGACGACGGAGATTCAGAATCTCTAGCTGTAGCCGTGGTTGGCAGAATTGTTGTTTGGGAAGAAGAGCCAATTGTTGCTTCAGATGATTTCGAGGCTTCAGATAAAGTTGTTGCTTCGGAGATCGTAGATAATGTGTTTGTTTTTTCTGCATTTCCGATTGGAGACGACGGAGATTCAGAATCTGTAGATGTAGCCGTGGTTGTCAGAATTGTTGTTTCGGAAGAAGAGCCAATTGTTGCTTCAGATGATTTCGAGGTGGCAGATAAAGTGGGTGCTTCGGAGATCGTAGATAATGTGTTTGTTGTTTCTGCATTTCCGATTGGAGACGACGGAGATTCTGAAGATGTAGCTGTAGCCGTGGTTGTCAGAATTGTTGTTTCGGAAGAAGAGCCAATTGTTGCTTCAGATGATTTCGAGGTTTCAGATAAAGTTGTTGCTTCGGAGATCGTAGATAATGTGTTTGTTTTTTCTGCATTTCCGATTGGAGACGACGGAGATTCAGAAGATGTAGCTGAAGCAGTGGTTGGCAGAATTGTTGTTTCGGAAGAAGAGCCAATTGTTCCTTCAGATGATTTCGAGGTTTCAGATAAAGTTGTTGCTTCGGAGATCGTAGATAGTGTGTTTGTTGTTTCTGCATTTCCGATTGGAGACGACGGAGATTCAGAAGATGTAGCTGAAGCAGTGGTTGGCAGAATTGTTGTTTCGGAAGAAGAGCCAAATGTTGCTTCAGATGATTTCGAGGTGGCAGATAAAGTGGGTGCTTCGGAGATCGTAGATAATGTGTTTGTTGTTTCTGCATTTCCGATTGGAGACGACGGAGATTCAGAATCTGTAGATGTAGCCGTGGTTGTCAGAATTGTTGTTTCGGAAGAAGAGCCAATTGTTGCTTCAGATGATTTCGAGGTTTCAGATAAAGTTGTTGCTTCGGAGATCGTAGATAATGTGTTTGTTTTTTCTGCATTTCCGATTGGAGACGACGGAGATTCAGAAGATGTAGCTGAAGCAGTGGTTGGCAGAATTGTTGTTTCGGAAGAAGAGCCAAATGTTGCTTCAGATGATTTCGAGGTGGCAGATAAAGTGGGTGCTTCGGAGATCGTAGATAATGTGTTTGTTGTTTCTGCATTTCCGATTGGGGACGACGGAGATTCAGAATCTGTAGCTGTATCCGTGGTTGGCAGAATTGTTGTTTCGGAAGAAGAGCCAATTGTTGCTTCAGACGATTTCGAGGTTTCAGATAAAGTTGTTGCTTCGGAGATCGTAGATAATGTGTTTGTTGTTTCTACATTTCCGATTGGAGACGACGGAGATTCAGAATCTGTAGCTGTAGCAGTGGTTGGCAGAATTGTTGTTTCGGAAGAAGAGCCAATTGTTGCTTCAGAGGATTTCGAGGTTTCAGATAAAGTGGGTGCTTCGGAGATCGTAGATAATGTGTTTGTATTTTCTACATTTCCGATTGGAGACGACGGAGATTCAGAAGATGTAGCTGTAGCCGTGGTTGGCAGAATTGTTGTTTCGGAGGAAGAGCCAGTTGTTGCTTCAGACGATTTCGAGGTTTCAGATAAAGTGGTAGCTTCGGAGATCGTAGATAATGTGTTTGTTGTTTGTGCATTTTCGCTTGAAGACGACGGAGATTCAGAATCTGTAGCTGTAACCGTCGTTGGCAGAATTGTTGTTTCGGAAGAAGAGCCAGTTGTTGCTTCAGAGGATTTCGAGGTTTCAGATAAAGTGGGTGCTTCGGAGATCGTAGAAAATGTGTTTGTTGTTTCTGCATTTCCGCTTGAAGACGACGGAGATTCAGAATTTGTAGCTGTAGCCGTCGTTGGCAGAATTGTAGTTTCGGAAGAAGAGCCAGTTGTTGCTTCAGACGATTTCGAGGTTTCAGATAAAGTGGTTGCTTCGGAGATCGTAGAAAATGTGTTTGCTGTATCTGCATTTCCACTTGAAGACGACGGAAATTCAGAATCTGTAACTGTCGCCGTCGTTTGCTGAATTGTTTTTTTGGAAGAAGAGCCAGTTGTTGCTTCAGATGATTTCGAGGTTTCAGATAAAGTGGTTGCTTCGGAGATCGTAGATAATGGTTTTGTTGTGTCTGTATTTTCGGTTGAAGACGACGCAGATTCAGAATCTGTAGCTGTAGCCGTGGTTGGCAGAATTGTTGTTTCGGAAGAAGAGCCAGTTGTTGCTTCAGACGATTTCGAGGTTTCAGATAAAGTGGTTGCTTCGGAGATCGTAGAAAATGGGTTTGTTGTCTCTGCATTTCCGATTGGAGACGACGGAGATTCAGAATCTGTAGCTGTAGCCGTGGTTGGCAGAGTTGTTGTTTCGGAAGAAGAGCCAATTGTTGCTTCAGATGATCTCGAGGTTTCAGATAAAGTGGGTGCTTCGGAGATCGTAGATAATGTGTTTGTTGTTTCTACATTTCCGACTGGAGACGACGGAGATTCAGAATCTGTAGCTGTAGCAGTGGTTGGCAGAATTGTTGTTTCGGAAGAAGAGCCAATTGTTGCTTCAGAGGATTTCGAGGTTTCAGATAAAGTGGGTGCTTCGGAGATCGTAGATAATGTGTTTGTATTTTCTACATTTCCGATTGGAGACGACGGAGATTCAGAAGATGTAGCTGTAGCCGTGGTTGGCAGAATTGTTGTTTCGGAGGAAGAGCCAGTTGTTGCTTCAGACGATTTCGAGGTTTCAGATAAAGTGGTAGCTTCGGAGATCGTAGATAATGTGTTTGTTGTTTGCGCATTTTCGCTTGAAGACGACGGAGATTCAGAATCTGTAGCTGTAACCGTCGTTGGCAGAATTGTTGTTTCGGAAGAAGAGCCAGTTGTTGCTTCAGAGGATTTCGAGGTTTCAGATAAAGTGGGTGCTTCGGAGATCGTAGAAAATGTGTTTGTTGTTTCTGCATTTCCGCTTGAAGACGACGGAGATTCAGAATTTGTAGCTGTAGCCGTCGTTGGCAGAATTGTAGTTTCGGAAGAAGAGCCAGTTGTTGCTTCAGACGATTTCGAGGTTTCAGATAAAGTTGTTGCTTCGGAGATCGTAGAAAATGTGTTTGCTGTATCTGCATTTCCACTTGAAGACGACGGAAATTCAGAATCTGTAACTGTCGCCGTCGTTTGCTGAATTGTTTTTTTGGAAGAAGAGCCAGTTGTTGCTTCAGATGATTTCGAGGTTTCAGATAAAGTGGTTGCTTCGGAGATCGTAGATAATGGTTTTGTTGTGTCTGTATTTTCGGTTGAAGACGACGCAGATTCAGAATCTGTAGCTGTAGCCGTGGTTGGCAGAATTGTTGTTTCGGAAGAAGAGCCAGTTGTTGCTTCAGACGATTTCGAGGTTTCAGATAAAGTGGTTGCTTCGGAGATCGTAGAAAATGGGTTTGTTGTCTCTGCATTTCCGATTGGAGACGACGGAGATTCAGAATCTGTAGCTGTAGCCGTGGTTGGCAGAGTTGTTGTTTCGGAAGAAGAGCCAATTGTTGCTTCAGATGATCTCGAGGTTTCAGATAAAGTGGGTGCTTCGGAGATCGTAGATAATGTGTTTGTTGTTTCTGCATTTCCGATTGAAGATGATGAAGATTTAGAATCTGTAGCCACGGTTGATGCAATTGTTGCTTCGAAAGATGAGTCTGGTATTGTGCCAGATGATTGGGACTCGTAATGTTCGTTTTGATGTAAGGAATCGTCTTCTTTGATTGCCAGTTCAGATGATTCGCTTGTGGAGATTGTCTCAGAATTTTCTTCAACCGTTTGTGCTGCCGAAGATTGTAAGTATTTTTCCTCGGAGCTCCGTTCTCTATCTTCGTCAGAAAATTCTGAGCTATCGCCGGCCGAAAACATAGATGAATCTTCTTTGGTGTAGTATTCTTTTTCGCCATTATCAGAGGACTTAGACTCGTTTGAAAACGGATGCTCATCATCGTCAATAAATCCTGATTCTGCGGTTTCCATACTAGGAGACTTATCGAGATCTGTGTCTGCGCCTGAAGATTCAAGTGATAATTCTTCATTACTAAAGGAGATGCTTTTATCTTTCCCCGAGGACGAATCCTCTTCATCTTCAATAGATTTAGAGTTACTTATTTCCATACTCGAAGACTTATCGACATCTGTGTCTGTACCTGAAGATTGAAGGGATAGGTCTTCATTACTAAAGGAGCTGCTTTTATCTTTCCCCGAGGACGAATCCTCATCATCATCAGTAGATTTAGAGTCACTGATTTCCATACTCGAAGACTTATCGACATCTGTGTCTGTACCTGAAGATTGAAGGGATAGTTCTTCATTACTAAAGGAGCTGCTTTTATCTTTCCCCGAGGACGAATCCTCATCATCATCAGTAGATTTAGAGTCACTGATTTCCATACTCGAAGACTTATCAACATCTGTGTCTGCACCTGAAGATTCAAGGGATAATTGTTCATTACTAAAGGAGCTGCTTTTATCTTTCCCTGAGGGCGAATCCTCATCATCATCAATAGATTTAGAGTCACTGATTTCCATACTCGAAGACTTATCGACATCTGTGTCTGCACCTGAAGATTCAAGGGATAATTGTTCATTACTAAAGGAGCTGCTTTTATCTTTCCCTGAGGACGAATCCTCATCATCTTCAATAGATTTAGAGTAACTGATTTCCATACTCGAAGACTTATCGACATCTGTGTCTGCACCTGAAGATTCAAGGGATAATTGTTCATTACTAAAGGAGCTGCTTTTATCTTTTCCTGAGGACGAGTCCTCATCATCATCAATAGATTTAGAGTCACTGATTTCCATACTCGAAGACTCATCTAAATATGTCGCTGCTCCTGAAGAGTCAAAAGATGATTCTTCAATACTGAAGAAGCTGCTTTCATTTTCCTCCGAGGACGAGTCCTCATCATGATCAGAAGATTCAGAGTTGCTGGTTTCTATAACCGAAGAGTCATCTTCATCTGTTGCGGAAACTGATGAGTCATGGGAGAATTCTTCATACGTATCCGAAAAGGTGTTTGTATTCACGAAGCATCGTTTACGCCGATTGCCTGTTGCAAGAAATTGCTTACAATATTCTCGCTTTAATAGTGTATCCACTGTTTGCATATCCAACGTGCTTGTAACCTTGTCACATTCCGCTATGATACAATACTTATATTCTCTGTTAATTTCCAGCTTTTCTAATATATATTCGTTTTCTGCACTATTTAGGCAATCTCTATCGTTTCCACCACATTTACTTATTTGAATTTCATTTCTAATTTGTGCAGATTCTAATTTTCGCTTAACGTGTGAAAAACAAATATTGTCTACCCATTTCGCAGAAGGATGCGTGGAATTGATTACAACAAGTGATATCATACAAACGGAGAGGACGAAAAATTTACATAAATCCATTTTCACTTTTGCACTCAGTTATTATTTAGTTATATGACTCGGAAATCGTTAGGCGAATACGAAAATCCGCGAAGACTGTACGTAAGGAGAAGCACTTTCTATTTATATACCCCTATTGAGCGCGCTCCTTCAGTTTTTACTCCAACTTAATTTTTGTAGCTAATTGTTTCAGTAAATTGGAAAGATACCGACAAACAATATTTTACTTCCAAAGTAAATATTTTTACAAAAGCTGTAAAATGATTTATTTAAAGTGGGAAAAATGAAAATTATGAACAATAAATAATGATATTTCATATTATATGGCCATAAACAGTAGGCCTCATCATTTAAGTACTAAATTTTCGCTTCTTCATAGTGGTAGTGAAGTAATGCTTTTTTAAGTGTAAAAAGAATACTTTCCCGATTATATTTCGCCAGGCTCGATGAAAATGGTTGGAGAGCGCCCATCTGCAATTTCAGCTGCCCAAACCATTACATGTAGCGGGTGTTGCCTCCTGGTGCCCAACCGATAATTCAAATTCTCGTATGAACGGTTGGTCAAATAAACCCTATTTTTGTGGGAGTTTACGAATTGCTCAACTTGAAAAGTTTTCTCGTCAGCAAACACAATGTTTGCAAATTGGCCAAGCGAAACAACTCCTTCGGTCTAGGCTCTCTAGGCCTCTAGTCTGACTTGTTGCTCTTTTGATGTGCGATCATGCGCCTTTTGGATCTTGTAAGGCTTGACTTTGAGATCACTATGGTCATACAGTAATTTCAGTTCTTCCGTCATTTGATTGGCACTTCGTCGGGGTTTTCGCTTCTTCACTTTTTGAACCATTTCACGTGACGTTTGCAGTATTTTGATGACCACCTCAATGTCGTTTCGCGATGCTACCGGTATCACTGTAACGAGTAACTGTTGGTGCGACAAACCAAAACTTTGTTCGCTGGTTCTGATATTCCAGCCATATATAATGCAATCACACTATTACGGTTGAAATCCATTATTGATTTTCCTATTTCGCGTTTACTCTCGGTAAAAGTCTTCCGCGCGCTTGTAAATAATACTCTGGACTGTCATTTAGTCAACTAACAGACAGCTAATACCCGTGCATCAGCTAAGCGAGCGGTCTGGGTACACTTTGAGTGCCAGACCCTGTATTTTCTTAACTTGAATGCTTTCGTCAATCAACGAGGCACAATTGGAACAAACCAAATCATCGGCCGCAGCACGGATGGCCTTAAACTTGAACTCTTACTACCCTAGTTTGCTTATATTTTCGCCATTTTACTGCTAATATTCTTAGCGACGCTACAAGCACTTTGGAGCAGAAGTTACCTCGGAGCACCGAGTTACTGTGCAAAAAAAATTTTAATTTTATTTTTCAACCCAATGTTTCATGTGTCCTCATAAACCGGTTTTCAAAAGAAAAGAGCTCATAAAACTTACATTTTTCTTAAAATTGTTTACCGATTAAACGAACTATAAGGGGATTTATTATTTTGTATAAGGTATAATAAATCGATTAATTTTGAGTCATATAATTTTTTTTTTTAAACATGCGCGTATGCACATACATATCTACATATATACGCAAACATAGATGGTAGGGTGTAATAGATTTTTCACTAATCTAATCGTTTATTTAATAAGAGATAACTTGAAGTAAATAGATAATATGTATGACACATGGGGTTTTTCTACAGCAATAGAAATAAAAGAAATAAAGTACTAAGTTGGTTCATCCCATAGGATTTTTTTTTTAATTACTCCTTGGTTAAAAGCTTCTGTGCAGAGTAACTCGAAACAAAACATTTTTTTCTTAAATCACCCTAATAACGGCCTAAAGTCATTGGGGGGTCCAAAAAAAGTTTTTTTTGCACATCGAAATACTCACTAATCTTTGTTTTCATTTCAAATAAGCGCTGACTTTTTTGATCTCTTCTAATGTGTGCACACAGGCGTATATTTCCAATAGAGGAAACTACATTGTGAAAGTTCAAAAGGTTCAAAGAACATATTAATACACATGCATACACATATTAACTTTTTCAGAGAATAATAATAGAAATTTTCTTATTAGGGTGGTAAATTTTATTTTGCTGATTAATTTGGAAAATTCTTAGAAAAATTGTACGCCGTTCCGACTCCACGATTTCTAGGATTTTATTCACATTTTCTAAGATGAGCCTACCAGAATGCGCCTCATCTTTGAAGTCCATATTATCAGCGGGGAAACTTTCAAATCGAAAAAATGTACATGGCTGTTTACTCCAACTTCTTCCAGTGGAACGATTCCATGTCAAGAATCCAAGTGTTTTAGATATTGGCAGGTTTGAGTATAAAATGAAGGAAACTAAAAAAAATGGGCGAAAAAATTTATAATTTTGAAATTTATTCAATGTTGAAAATTTTGGAGTAGAGTATTTTAAGGTTAAAATAGTCGGTTCTTTTAAACTACTTAAAGTTTTAAAATTTAATTTTTTAGTATCAAATGTAATTTTGGTTGGGAGTGTCTTGTAAAGGCGTTACACCTCTTCATTTCTGCAAAGAAGGGGTTAAGACCGGGTCAAAAGTGTACCAGGAGAATGTCTCAGATGGCGTGGTAAAGCAGTTGAACAGTACTCTCTTCAATGGAGAGCGTTGGATCTTCCAGCAAGATTCCGCTCCAGCTCATAGGGCAAAAACCACGCAGCAGTGACTAAAAAACAATATTCCTGGGTTCATAGCCGGAGAAGATTGGCCGGCTGGGAGTCCAGATCTGAAACCATGGAAGCCGTCGAAGACCTCACAAAAATTTTATGTACCTATAGTTCTACTGCAAAAGCTGAATGCCGTAATCGTTTGAAGGCTTGTATAGAAATGACTGAAGACAACTTCGAGTGAATATTAAATTTGTTTTTAATATTTATATGATGAAATTAAAATAATTTCTTGTAGAAAAAGTATTATAATTTCATATCTATAACGGACTTAACTTTAATCAGCGGTCGATCGAAGATCTTGCTAAAATTTAACAGAGAAGCTATAAGAAAAATGATAGGGGTATTAACTGGTCATTGTTAAATAGGCAGCCACTCTAGAAGGTTAAGACTCCCGTACTTCGATTTCTGTAGAAGCTGTCTTAATACAGAGAAGAGGAAACAGTCAGACACCTTTTACGTGAGTGTGAAAGCTTAGCTATGAGAAGGCTACGCACTCTTGATACAGCATTTTTAACCGATGTAGCGGATATAGCCCATCTAAAACGAACGAAGCTCTGCTCGTTTATTAAAGCTACCGGATGGTTTGAAAAGGAACACGTAGGGTAAGGATAAGCTCCAGTGGTATCACAATGGACCTGCGAAAGGTCTAAGTGTGTCTTTATGACAACCACCCTACGTACCTACCTAACTTGTATCAGAACTAATGGCAGGATTAAATATAATCTGACATGTAAAATTGCTAACGTCTTAGACTATAAAATAAATGAAATGCATTTGAATTCATTCTCATTTCTCAGATTTATTCAATGATTTGCATACCAGCCGAATTTCGAAAATGATTGACAGCTAATAATCAAGTAGCAGTTTGCTTCATTTTAGCTTAATACGTGAAATTTTGCTCCTATTTTAATGCATTTCCATTGCATATCCAGTTCTTCGCTCTGGTTTTGTAAAGCTTGCCGTTTTAGCGCAAGTTACACTTTACAATCCTTTGCCTGCCGCGCTTGGTGTCAGCGTAAATACTGAAAATTTTATTTAGTTTATAATTGACTGGATAAATATTTAATGATGTTGTGATGATGTCGTTCAGTGTCACTCAAGCACACAAACATACTTGCATTCATAGCTTGGATAATAATTTGAAACAAGTTTTTTCCTGACACACACAGACACACAAATTAGCATATATACATACAAGCGCAACTATACACTTTATTAAATGTACAAATTTACACTATATTCTGCAAGGACGCGCTGAAGTGTCCTTGCTTGTGCCGGTTGCATCGCGACTTGACTGCTTGGCTATTTGGCACCAGTAAGCGTTTTCGCACACGCTTCAAGTCATATCTTTGCTTCATTTGCATATCTTAATTACGATTTTGTTGGTCTGTTTGTGTTTGGATTTGAGTGTGTGCCTTTTCCCGCACTCTTCTAGCGCATCTCATTATCACGCATACTCTCACCAAAAGCAGCGGCAGCCCACCAACATTCCTTGCCGGCTTCTTCTTGTTTATTTTTATTTCTTTTTTTTTCTCTGCGGCTTCCTCGCCATCTACTTCTACCATTTTCACATTTTGCTTATTCATAGCGAAAAGTAGGGTAGGTGATGATGCCCGCACGGCTGACATGCTGCAACACGTTAATGCAACTGCTAACTCTGCATAAGTTATTAGCATCATTTACCGCATCGACGCTGCATTTGTGCGAATATCGTAAGTTGCTCTCCTATGATGATGGGTGAGCGACAACCCTTAGTCAGCGAGGGTTGCCTGTATTGTGCAACTTAGCACGCGTAGTGTCGCCATAACCACAACCGCAAGTTTAACAAGTTAGCGTGGCGAAGAGTGAAGTAAAGCGAAAAGAAGCAGAACTAAGAAAAACTAAGAAACCCTATTGCGTAAATAGCTCGAAGCTAAGACGGGTGTAGAGTGATAAAAGAAAATATTAATAAAAACAGGTATGAGCACAAACAGCAGCACAGCAAGTGAGACAATCTAGGTAGCTATGGCGTATGGATCCGTACCCAAGTGAGCTCGGGAGTAAGCACAGAGGTAAGTGCAGAGCGGAGTGGTAAAATTGAATCAACAAACATTGACAACAGTCACGCTTTGCGGCTCGCGAAGTAAGTGCAAATTTTTTCATTGGCTTAGTCGTCGTACAGAAAGTAAGAAAGTTGGAAGGCAGTTGATATTACCGTTTATTAGTTAGGTAACTATGGTTTTAAGGGTCCATTTTCTTTTAACAATTTTTTTTTTTTTTACTTTTCTTCCCTCCATATAACTATATATTTTGGTTTTTGATGCACTCTTATATATAATATACTTTTCATACTTCGAGTTAGCTTTACTCTTTATTTATTTCAACTCCAATACTTAACCAACTTCCTCTATACACTTTTCCCATTAAGTTTTGTATTATCCTTTGAAATGCATTTAAAGTTGCCTACTAAGATGGAACGTTGATTTAAAAAGAAAAGTTAAAAGCTAATGAAAAAAGCGATTAGTACCTAAAGCAACTCTATGCATAAGTGCATAAGTGTGTAAGCGAGGAGTGAGGAGTATAGTTTTAGTTTTAATCCTGTTTTCTTAGATCTTTTGCTAACTTCGCTTTATTCATTTTGTTAGTTTTTTTATCTTCTTTTTTTTTTGTTTTTTTTTCGCGGTTCACTAGTTTTACCGCTGAATTTGTAGTAGTATACTAGTTTCTGTTGTATGTAAAGCAAACTTGTGTACAACACCGTTAATGAGCACACACAAAGTTTTAATTAAGTTTGCACTCGTCGTTTGCCATAGAAGTCAATTAACTTACAGAAGCTTCAATACTTCGTATCTCTCTTGTTTTCTTCTTTGTGTGGCAAAAATGACAACAGCAATAAATATCCAATAGTGCTGAAAAAAGTTGTTTTCTAGAAAAGGTGTTAAAGAAATTAAGTGAAATCTGCTTGAATATAAAGCAAATATAAAGAACTTGCCACTAAGAACGGCCCAATGTTGAAATGGAGTAAAAGAAGTAGTGTGTTAGGTACAGGTTGCATTAACAGTAAGAAATGTGCGCCTGCTTTAGGATTTTAGGATTCTTGTTTTGCGCGAAGTGGTTTTCGTATAAAATTCATTTAATGTTAAATAAGTAGCACTATATCCAAAAAACACTAGAAAAACAAATTAAATCCAAATCACTGTGGACAAAAAAAAAACGTATTCTGGCAGAAACCAAAAAAAACTAAAGGGTTTTCCAATAAGAGGTGTTATTTTCGTAAAATATCAATGGTTTCGTTGCTTGTGTGGCACGCCGTTTTGTTGAATATAAACGTTGTCCAGATCACTGCCATCCAATTCCGGCCATACAAAATAGTTAAGGGGGTAGTATGGTTAATTCGGTGTAAAACAAGCATATTTTTCGAAATTTTTTTTGTCGACACAGTTGATTTATTCAAAATTTTAAAATTACTTCATTATAAAGTCATATTTAAAGAATATTGTGTGAAATTTTCATTGATTTTTATGAAGAAATGAGTTGGTGGCAGCGAATCTTCGCGGACGTCTCATAAAAAAGTTTTATTGCGGTGTCCCTCAGAACTCATTACTGGATCAACTAAAATCAAAAAACCAAATTGATTTCATCAGCTAATAAAGTTTCGCAGGTAACAACGTCGAATTTTTTTTTTTTTTTTTAATTTTTTAAAGCGCTTTGAAGTCAAAACACCGATTTTTCATAAAAAAACTTGAAAACTTTGTTGTTTTAAAATATGCCAAAATTTAAAAAAAAAAACTCGACGTCATCACCTCGTGAATAAAGTAAAGAAACAAAAAAACCAAATTTGAAAAGAATCGGTGCAGTAGATATGAATCTACAGTGGACACCGACCGTAAAAAAGGCAAGTGTGAGAAAAACGCGTTTAAAGATTTTCGGCAGCGTGAAATCCGGTTGGAGAGGTAGATACTTAATCCTTTGTGTCTTTGTCAATTTTACTCTAATGCACTTCAAACTTTCACACAATAATCTTAAGATGTTATAGAATAATTAAAAAAAAAAAAAAAAAAATTAAAAAAAAAAAAATACCATACTACCCCCTTAATCATCTCTCGATAGTGCAATCCATTCACCGTAACTGTTGCTTCAGCTTCATTTTCGAAAAAGTAAGGTCCGATGACTCCGCCGGACCAGAAACCGCACCAAGCAGTCACACATTGAGGATAGAGAGGCTTTTCAAAAACTCTTTGATCCGACTATTTTGCTTGTTGACGAAGCCACCGAAGCGGAAACGGGCCTCATCACTCAAGATGATTTTTCGATAGAATTCCTGATCATTTTCATGCATTTCAACGACTCAATCAGCAAAGACACGACGTTGTTGATGATCGGCCGGATTGAGTTTTTGTGTTGACTAGACTTTGTAAGCGTTAAGACCCAAATCTTTATGCAAAATATGGGGTAATGACGTTTGTGGAATACCTAAATCCAAAGAACGACGAGGAATTGACAAACCTTGGTTTTCTTTAGCACTTTCGGCTACAACAGCAATATTTTCGGCTGTTCTCGAGCGACGTGCATGGCACTTACTCTTCACAACACTAACTTTTCCCACAGTGACTCGTTGTGGATGCATTTGCTTCTCTACAGTAACGTGTGGATTTTCTGAGCTCCAAATCCGCCAATTTTGCTTATTGGCGTAGCCACTGATGTGAAAATCAGAAAAGAAGAAGAAGACTCACCACTTTGGAAATAGGTTTTCAATATTTCCCAATTTTGTTCAAGCGTATAGCGTCCCATTTCGTAAATGCCAAACCTTTAAGTAAATTATGAACACATTTGACATGCCATTTGTATTACCATTCTCAAAAAAATAGGTGGTTCAAAAAGCAAACGCTATATGACCCACCCTGTAGTAGCACCGTCAGATTTGGGAAGAACCTCTCCGAGCATCCGATAACAATCGATATTTCAGTTAGGGAACTCACTGCAATGTTATTATTTTTTCCTTCTTAATCTTAACAGCGTACAATTGCTGGCGTATGCCGATAATATTAACGATCACTCTACTAGTTTTGTCTTTCCTAAGCTGGGTATAACAGCTAATCAAATAGACAGTCGGCGAACTCGCGTATCGACACCCACATCATTGTTGACAATTATAATTTTGAAATAGTTAGAGACTGCGTTTATTTATGCACCAGCATTAACACTGATAATAATGTCAGTCTTGAAGTCAATTAAGTAATCTCTTTCGCCAACAGGAAAGAGTAGTAAAATCTTCAATCGACAAACAAACTTAACACTTTTTAAGTCACATACGTAAATGAAGTAAAAGTTTGGACGATGACAACTCCAATGAGGCGTCTCTTGTAGTGTTTGAGAGAAAGTTTCTTCTGCCACGTTGGCGGCAGGGAGTATCGCAGGCGATGGAACAATTAGCAATAAAGGATTTATGACCACGCAGATATAGTGCAGCGAATAAAGATCTAGCGACTCCTATGGCTAGGTCACGTCAATCGAATGGAAGGAAATGCATCAGCAAAAGAAAAAGCGAGTTTGAATCAGCGCGAAATTTTTTTTGATTTTTGATAATTTTTTCCTCTGGCGGTGCTATTATTAAATTTATAATTAAATTATTCAAAATCAACAACAATTTTGAGCTAATCAAAAATTCCATTTTACTACACCAGATTTTAATGGGCTGTAAAACTGCAGAGACACATTTTTCGAAAAATTCTGATTAAAAAGTTGGAAATTTAGAAGTTTGAAAAGTTGCCGAATTTTTATACATTTGTACAAGTTATAAACTTTAATTTTTATGATATTTGTCGTAGCAAGAACTATGTTTTTATACAAAAATATAACGAAAACTAAAAAAAGTGAGGTAGCCAAAACTGTTTAAAATATTGTGGTATTGTAGTTTTTTTTTCAATTTAATCCCAATAGTAAGACTAATAGAAAAAAAAATAAAAAAAAGTATAATATGTATATATAAATGTATAAATATTGTTATAATATGCCCCATATATATATAGTATATATATATATATTTAATTCTGACTGCCTGTAACCCCTTGCATCAATTTCAATTTAACAATTCGCCACGAGAGAAGGAAGCCAGTTATGGCTAACAGTTATTCTATTATTTTATTAAACAATTCTCTTAGTATTATTTAATCAACATTTTGTGGAAATATAAAACGAATTCACAGAATTCTATCAGAAAAATAGAGAGAACAGTAAAAGGTTGCGATAAAAGAATTTTGCAAAAATACAAAAAAAAGGTTAAAAAACACCAAGCCAACAAAAAAATTCCCATAAGCTAAAGCTGTAGGAATGCAGTAAATGAAATTCTGCGAATTTTCGCATTTCATCATTTAAGTGAATGCAAATAAAAAGGTGAGCGAATAAATAAATAGCGAAAATGAATGAGTCGAAGTGGATCAGCGTTGAAAGTGCGTACAGTTATTCTAAATTCAATCAACCAAACCTAAGGTATAAACAGCAGAGCAACAAAAACAGTAAAGTAAACAACAACAAACACACAACGCACGTTGCAATGAAATTAGAACGAAATATGGGAAATAAAATAGTTAGAAAGTGAAAAATACGTCAAACGTTGAAAAATTACAGAACGAATGCAAGCAGTGTAATGATGGGGTGAGGGCACTGCGGGACGAAAGGAAAGCATTGCGCATGAAGAAAATGAAAATGAGAATTCCTACTGAATACTCGAAACTGCGCGAAAGTGTTGTACCTATAGAAGTTTTGCCACAATTGCAACGAGCAATGGTGGCGAGGGCGATGAAGACGACGATTGGTTAGAGCAGATTGCAAGCAGCGCTGTGTGTCGACGATGAATTTTCAATTTACCAGCTGGCATTGCAATGCAAATTTTCAACGGTAATAGTGGCGCAACAGAAGCAAAAAAAAATAAATGATAGTAAATATCTGACAATGAATTGGGCTATCACCCGCCACACGTTCAACAAATTACAGCACCCACCCTAGTATGGATAAATTCGCCTTACATATGAACCTACGTATGAACTTTCTACAGTCGCCTGCAGCCACATATGAGTACACACACACAATTACATACTACTTCATAGCCATTCATTCTCACATCAGAAAAAGACGCCTAGTGGACAGTTTAACGCAAAATTCTAATCTTCCTTTTGAAATAAACAAAATGCAGAATTTATTATTTTACCACTTTGCAAGTACTCGACAAACAAAATTCTTTTCGCATCCCACAAAACTGATGCTAATACCTTCTTGGCCGTTTGCTGGGCACGAACTCGTTTCGGAACCGAAGAGCCAGGTTCACACCACTCTTTAGCCTCTTGTTTTGATTTCGGATAATGGTGATATACCCATATAGGGATGAATCGGCACACAAAGTTCACCTCTTCTTCTTAATTGGTACTATAACCACTTACGCGATTTTGGCTGAGTTTAAGAAGGCGCGCCAGCCTGCTAACCGGCGCCAGTTGCACACACCAAGTGAAGCCAAGTCCTTCTCTACGATATCTTTCCAACGCAGATGAGGTCTTCCTCTTCCTCTGCTATCACCAGCTGGCACCGCATCAAATAACTACTTTCAGAGCCGGAGCGTTTGTATCCATTCGGACGACATTCGCTGCGCTATGGTTCATCGTTCCATCGCCTGCGTTGCCAACGTGCAAAGGTCCAAAAATCTTACGCAGAATCTTTCTCTCAAACACTCCAAGCGTCGTTTCATCGGATGTTGTCATCGTCCAAGCTTCTGCGTCATACGTTAGGACGGGCATGATGAGAGCCTTGTAGAGTGTTAGTGTTATTCGTCGAGAGAGGATTTTACTGCCCAGTTGCCTACTCAGTCCAAAGTAGCACTTGTTGGAAAGAGAGATTCTACGTTGGATTTCAAGGCCGACATTGTTATCGGTGTTAATGCTGGTTCGTAAATATCGATATCATCGGCATACGCCAACAATAGTACGCTCTTCCGAAATATTGTGCCTGAGCGATTAAGTCCTGCGGCTCGTATGATGCTCTCCAATATCAGGTTAAAGAAGTCACACTACCGCGAGTCACCCTGTCTGAAACCGCGTTTGGTATCAAATTCCACTTCATCCTTTCAAAATAAATGTTACTGAGAAAGTCGCATTCGAATGTGTTTTGGTTTCATTGTTAGCGAATGCGGCACGCAGTGTGCACACTACTTTCTGAACACCAATACTTCAGTCAAGATATTACTCACACTGCCCAATGAGATGCCTAGAGCTTCTTCTAAATCTCTTTTAGTCAATCGACGATTTTCGAATATGATATCCTGTATTTTGGTCTACGATTTCTGGTTTTGGTGCAGTTTTGGGACGTCCTTGACTTGTACAACCACGTTTAAATTCAGAAACCCATCTTTCTATTGGACAAATTGATGGCGAAAAGTCCTTCGTTCATAAATTTACTTTGCTCTTAAACTTTCCAAAAATTAATTTCAATTATTGCACTTTATCTGATTTTTTCAATTGTAGAAAATACTGTGACACATCGATACTAAATGGCTAGCAGGCAAAAGATGAATTGACAGGTTGAAATAAAGCTCGCTAAAGTTCTTACGAAGAGTTTACCAACATATCAAATAAAAATTTAGGCTGTAGCAACGTCTTCTCTTATCGAATCGCAAAACTTATTGAACAGCCTAGTATGTTTTCACACGTGTACCAACAAATGCTGTATTTTAATTTTGATTTTGTCAGATATTAGGGTAAAACCTATTTTATTGCTCTTGGCATTTTTATTACCGAAAAAAAATGGTGCAAAAAAATATTTTCCAGCCAAACACAGCGCACTAATCTTATCCCAGCCAATATTTGTAGAGATTTTGTCCACTGTGACTTTTCTCTGTTCCTAAAACTGAATAACTCCTCTGTCGAGGTCATTTGCTTAATAGAAAAAAAAATGCCAGTCTAACGGTTAGACGCGATAGAAGTGAAACCTTCCGTAAAACAAACGGAGAGAGAATGAGACGAAAGCAGCATTAGGAGCGGGATAATTATAGGTTCATTATAATATTGCTATAAAGTTCATATTTTATTTTCTTCATTTTATTATTATTCATCCTCAATGTTTTCAATTTCAACAAATGTTACGAGTGGCTTATGATAGTTACACATTTTTAAATTGAATGTTGTATTGAAACAGTCAATTAAAGGAACCGCTGTGTCCAATGCAAAATTTACGTTAAAATCGCCGCTTAAAATCATTGGAGCTTTATCGTAATCTAAGTATCCGCTATACTTCTGATGTATACTTTATTAAATTTTCGTGAATGAATTCCGTGAAGCTATTTTTTTTTTCGATATTCACGACACTTTTTTGCATTATTTTTCGGCATTTATATTTTTAAATATTTTATTTTTAAAAATGAAAATATTTACGAATATAAAAATACCGCAATACAGCATACGCGGTTGCTATTATGAGCGTCGTAACGCGTATATTACACAGACGTACTGACATACACACAAACATTCGTAGGACGCTTGGTCTAAGCAAGTATTAGGTAGTGTAGTATAGGTATACATAATGCCTTCTCGCTCACCGTGGCTCCGTAATACGCAGGCGCGCACACATACGTACTAGCATACATACAAACATACATACGTATGACGCTTGAACTAAACACCAAAGCAAGTAATAGGCTGTGTAGTATACATACTACAATACTCACTATACTAGCGTGGCTCAGCAGTACGCAGCCACACACATATACGTATATCAACATATAACGCTTCGTAGCCACGAGTGGGGAGGCTACGAAGCACCGCACAAAGAGGAGACGGAGAATAGGGAACGCTGTATAACTGTGTTCTATCTCATTCTCTCGCAGGCTATATACTATAAGATCTATATGTATGTCTCTTTTTGTGTCGCTTTTTCGTTTCATCGAGTCTCAAATCACTTTCAACGATTCTAAAGAAGTTTTCACTTCAAAAACCTATTATCGGCCGATAAATAGTTAACTATTGCATACAAAATATTACGTTTCGAATACTTTCGTTATTCTTGACGAAGCCACAGACCACCATGTCAACTACTATACCCATGAGATTTTATGCGAATACCTACCGTAGCTTTATTTAATTCCAAAATCGCGCAATTAAGTCTGCTGCTCGAAGTAATGTAAACAGCGAACGTAGCCAACATAGCCATTAAAGCGGAAAAGCAATGAAGGGGAAAATAATCACCGCTAGCAATTTCCCAAAAATAGCTGCTTGAAGTGTTAATGACGCTGAATGCAGTTATCGATGCGCACTGTGGTAGGCGATATTTCTTTCATGACGCTTGCAGCGGCTTAACAATCACAATTTGCGGTTTCCAAACGATATGTGGACTGATAATTAACATTTTCGCACATGCACGCACATAAATGTACACCCTGCACTAAATGAAACTAGTTTATGAACAGTGCCAGAAATAGCTTCTCAGTGACTATGGTTCTGGTTCTTGCTCTACTCTCGGGTAATGCTTTCAACTGTCCACCTTTACAGGGCACTGTCATCCTCTGCAACACTTTGGAACTCGTTCTGAGCCGAGTTCATTTTGGATAGTTTATTGGAATGCATTTTGTTGGAAGAAATAACAAAAGTTGAAGCTAAACCACACTGCTGCCGGGGTCACAGTAACCTACTGGTTTCGAGTAAGATTCACTTTTCGAATAAGTAAATGATTCTTAAACCTCATTTTGTAAAAAAGGTCATAATATTTGGTCAAAAACTCAAAATGTTTGCTGTTGATCTGCTTCTAAGTAGGCGCGAGTGAGTAGATTACTAATTAACCTTAGCTGCATCCATTTTGCGCTAGTTTCGTGCTAGCCACGAAATATATGGTATGAAACTAGCTCTTTAGATGGCAATCCTTTTTTTAATACAAGACATATACGCCTATACAAATGTGTGGTGTGCGCACGTGCGTGCATGAGTACTCCCTGTGAATGTATATTTGGGGCCGACATAGTTAACTGCATGAAAGGTAGTTGGAAAATGTATGCACGTGCATATTCCGACTACAATGTCAACAGCAGTTTATGGGCGGCGATTAAGACAGCATAACAACGACTTATACAACAACAACAAATTTGCTATTCCTCTACTATATCAGCGTGCGTAATGTTCATTATTAATAGCGTAATTAATAAATGCTGTCTGTGCTCTGCCCATTGGCATTCATTCGTGCAATCAGTCAAGCGAGCGCGTGAATAAGCGCATGAATGTGCCAGGTGGGTGGTTGCGTATACGCCCCATCCGCTACCGCAATTGAAATACTCTGGTAAAAAGGATGAAGGGCAAAGCAATTGCTGTGTTGCATATCATGAAAATCGCTGCATGTCGCATTTATGATGTGCTCAATAATACTGACGTGGAGACATTTATGTGCAGGTATGTAGATTTTAATTTCTATATGTATTTACATACATCAGGTGGTTTTTTTTAAATTTGTTGGAGCAGCAGAAAAGTATGCCCGTATTAACTGTGGACAAAGCGGCAAAGCGCGAATTGATGCGTGATGCTGAAAAGTTTTTACAGCTTGATTTTATTGCCAAATTTTTGAGAATGGAATGCAACGCATTTTGGGGACCTAACACAAATTAATGGTGATGACGTTTTCTCTACAAAATGTGCCTCCCACAAGTAGATTTATCTGCCTAACAGACGTGAAATGCAAGCGCAAATTGATTTCACATAATTAATAAAGTTTTTTAATTACCACGCACCACTCCTGATGAGCTTCATTTATTATTTTTGCATAGGCTTCCCCACGTTTTCTTCACTCACGCAAGGCAACCTACCAAAATAATGTGTATAAATTAGGGAGTTCAATCCCGGAACCCCGATATTCATATTTTTATGTATCGAAAATCCGTGGGTGTGATACAAATGTGTGTATATGTGAAGGATGTCAATGCCGGAGTTTCAAGATCCAAATTTTTAAGTACCGAAAATATCGGGATTAATTGATTTGTATGTGTTCACCCATTAAGAATATCGATCACGGAATATCGGTAACAGTATCTTTGAGTACCGAAAATTTCGAGACTCCAGCATAATTGGCTCATTTGGTTTTCATACTATGTATAATGTGGGTAGCATTGGAAATTAAAATCTTATTGAAAGGAAAATTATATTAATCCGAAGTTTTGCTTCGGAATTGAATTTAATCAATGTATGAAAACCAAAACTATTGCAATGTGTCAATCGAAATACGTAACTCAATTACTGAAGAGACTGAACATGAGTGAATGTAAGCCGGTGGCCCTACCTACAAACGAAAGCATAAAGCTGTCTAAAGTCATGTCTCCGAAAACTGAAAAAGTGCGTCATTCTGCATGCAAACTGCCATTACAGAATCTAGTTGACCTGGCCGTCGCATACATAGTAAGCGTATCCAGCCAATTTAACACCAACTACGTAAATACACACTGGGTGGCAGCAAAGCGAGAATTGCGCTATTTAAAAGGTACACGAGGTAAAGGAATGACTATTACTAGCACCAAAAACAGCTCTTTAGAAGGATTTGCCGACGCCGATTGGGGGTCAAATATTTACGTCAGAAGATCATACAACGGTTTGGATTTAAATTAGCAAACCAAGCAATGGATCACGAGGTCCGCAAAACAGCGCATCATGGCTGTATCAAACACCGAAGCTGAATACATGGCGCTTTCTGATTCAACCAAAGAAGCCACTCGCTTGTAGGAATTAGTTAGAAAAATTTTCACTGAACATCTACTTATGCAATGGCAACCACAGCGCTGGAAAACTAAGAAAAAATACTATTTTCTATAATCGTACTAAACACGTCGACATAAAAATTGCATTATAATAAAATATATTAGCACTGAAGAGATACCAGAGAACGTTTTGACGAAAGGCTTGTCAGCAATCAAGCACCTTCAAAGCATCAAAAGTCTCGGAATGAAACTGATTTAAGTTTTATAATTCGAGAACATTTATCATCATATAAATAAAAATAAACTATAGTCAAAAAATTATTTTAAATGGTATAGGGACTACAAGTATAATAACAATTAAAAATAGAATTATTGTAAACGATGTAGCGAGTATAATGGAAAATAAGAATTCCACTTTTAAATTCTATCTGCCCATTTGAAGGCATTCATTTCTGGAGCGGATGAGTTTAACGAAAATATTTCTGAGGATTAAAGTAATTTCCTGATGTTTTACTTTTTATGAACAAAATATTCCCCAGCCTGGCTCCACAATATCTCAAAATCTTTCAATTATAGTCCAATTATTTAAGTGATAAGTGAAAACGAATATTTTTAAAGAAATAGTCAGGTGGTTAGCGCGCATAGTGAAATCTCGAAAAATTTTAAAAATGTTTGGGAACTAGATTCAGCCTAAACAATTCTGCTTGCTTAAGTAATTTTAGATTAAATATGTATTCAAAATTGGAAATCTTTGTATATAAATATGCAGATTTTATAAAATTAATTTAACAGAAGTTTTTGGGACTTTCTTAACTTAAGAAGATTTCTTACATATCCCGAAATGTCTGGATCTCTAAATATCGATAAAATTTCTTCACACAAGCATGCGTTGGTTGGTTGGTTGGTTAGAGTGGTGATTCATCCGAATCCAACTAGCGCTTCCGCACCATTTTGTTGCCACCTCCTCGTTACCAACTTGCTTACCAATTATTTACAGCATGATTATATCCAGTCTGTGCGGTTTAAGAACCTTATTAGGTTGTTCACATCAAAGCCAGACAGTTGTTCGAGACTCTCGAACAGCGGTTTGCCCAGGGCTAACATTCTGTCCTTCCATAGGGCAAGGCATTCACAGAGGAAATAGAAGATTGTTTCCTTTGTCTCTGGTTGTTTACAACTGTGGCAGTATGTGCTGTGAGGAATGCCCTTTTGGCTGCTTGTTCTGCGACAGACCAAAAGCCAGTTATGACTGCCGTTAGTCTCCAGGCGGCCTGTCGTTTCATGTTTAACAATGTTGACGATTGTTTGAGGTTCTAGGTGAGCCATAAAGTTCTACTAATTTTGTTTATTCCTGGTCTCTCTATCTACAATCCGCGATTCAGAGGTATTTTAGGGGAATTGTACGCTTCACTGCACCTAATGGTGTGAATACCGATTCTGCAAGAGCAATATTCATGGCTGATCCCCTTTTGCCAGTTCGTCCGCTTTTTCATTACCTTCGATATTCCGATGTCCCGGGACCCAGATTAAGCTAACATTATGGTTTTCACTCAAGGTGGAAAGGCTATTCCTTCTTTGTTCCACCACCATAGAGGATGTTGTAGCTGAATCCAGACAACCATACGTGCACACGTTTAAAAAAAAAAACTTAAAAAAATTCTGAAATTTCGGGGTCGACAATTACTACTAATATAATATTGGCATCCCTAAGCAAGCATGCCTAGCGCAAACACATATATTTGAAAAAAACTAAAAATATACCGAAATTTCGGGATCGCCAATTACCACTAATAGTTACAATTCAGTCCTAGCATACTTATACATTCAAACATAATAAACAAATGCATACATATATACATATTTATAATGCCTGCTTACGTAACGAGCGTTTTATCTTAGCATTCACACAACAAATTGACATGAAATGAGATCACTATTATTGAAATACCTGTCACGACATGCAGCTTGTGCATCTGCTGCCTTCATTATCGTGCAATTTGTAGGCATCGTAAATAACTTATCCTCTGCCATGTATGCAAAAGAGTTAAGAGACTCATGACTTTGACGTAAGTACGACAGTAAACATTTTCATATCTATTTATTGCCCTCGGAAGCAGGTGAAATAAAGCTAAAAAAGTAGAGTAGTTCGAAATGCGCAGATTCTTAGTTTTCGTAAATAAGAATGTGATGGTGAATCGTATGTAATGGCTTAGTGTATGCAATTGTAGTTGCAACTATACGTACAATATTTACATAGTTGTAAAATCCCACTCAAACTTTATATCTACACTCGTGCACTTTTCATGCAGTGGGAAGCTATGAACAATAATTCAATAATTCATAATGTTGTGTGATTTGGTATATCTGTTTTTTTTTTTGTACGACAATGCACTCGGGCACAAAAGGGGTGTTCTGAGCCTACCTAAGTACGGCTACGAAATACTGACCAATTTCCTCTTTAGTCATTTCAGATTAAGCCCTTTCAGATTAATATTTAGTTCTAGAAATGAAGATAAGCTTCGGAAGAAAAAAATTTAGTGATAACGATGAAATTAAGCCAACGCATCACATTATTGTATGGAGAAGATGTGCAACACCGTCAAGGAAAAAATTATTAAAAATCAACGGAGTTTTTTAGTTATTTCAATATTACACTCTATAAAACTTGAATTCAATACGCTATAGAATTGCGTACCAAAATTTTATCTAGAAACTTAGATTAAAAAGCGTGGAATTAGAAAGAAAATTCTGTAAAATTTTTCTAATTTCTGACACAAGAGAAGGAAAGGCCAAACAGATGCAAGCCTTCCTACACCTAACACGGCCGGTATACAATCACCCCTTGGCAAGCAGATACAGCAATGAGTCAAGAAGCGAATTTATGTAAGATGGAAAAGAACCAGCTCATGCAGGATCGCGAAAATAATTCTATGCAGGCACAATGTCTGGTCTACAAACCATATTATATCTCTTCCCAGGAAAGAGTGTAAACTTGTAGGGGTATACTGACGGAACACTGTCTCACTCCGCCGAACAGGGTCGAACTGAAGCTACTACAGAACGATACATGAACAATATTTAACGAAGTCCACGTAAAAAGAATTCTGGAACACCCAGTCTGCCACTGTCCTGCACTTAGCAAAGCACGAATAAACTGCTTAGATTCTGCATCATTTCCAGCCGTAGAAAGAGTGTCATATATCGTGTCGTATATACAGGATCAGCCAAATCGAACCTTAACTCATTGTAGTATAAAATTTGAAATTTAACCTATACGATTTCTGTTTTCTGTTGAAAACCCATAATCGATATTCAACAAACAATCATCGTCAAAACTGGTAAAAATACTGAGCGCTATCGTTTTGTCGCTGGGTGTATGCACGACTGCATATGCATATTAAAGTATATAGTTTGGAGATACCAGTCTCAAAACTAAATAAATATTCCTAAAATAATTTTGTGTGAGTCACAAATTTCACCAATTTATATAAATCTCTGGACATTAGGACTCTATTTTTGTTTTTGTTACTGATGGAAGCTATTTCAAAAACTTGGGTTTTCCAATCAGAGGTGTTATTTTGATATTCAAAGAAAAATGCTATTTTTTAAAATAAATTATCGGATGTGTATTTTATTATAAAGAGGAAGGTGTGCCGTTAATAGTGGAAAATAACATCAAGCAAATGACCACCACGACCAGGCTTACAGGACAATATCCTTTTCATGAAATTTTCCATAATCGAATTTCAAAGTGGCTGCTTTATGCCCTTGATAGCCTCACGATTTCCATCTTTAAGGTCTCGAATCGAACCTGTGCTGTTGGCGTAGAGCTTCCCTTTCACGTGGCCCCAAAGAAAACAGTCATTAGGTGTTAAATCACCAGATCTTGGTGGCCAATTGTGATCACCTCCTCAAGAGAACACACAGTCCGGAAACTTTTCCCGTAAAAGATCAATGGTTTCATTGCTTATGTGGCACGTAGCACCGTCTTGTTGAAAATAATCGTTGTCCAGTTTAATACCATCCAATTCCGGTCATAAAAATTGTTAATCATCTCTCGACAGCGCAATTCATTCACCTGTAACACTTGTTATTGGAAAACCATATATTTATGCCAAACTCGAGCTGGGGATTAAGGACTTGATGCAGATATTAACACAACCACACAATTGTCTGACATTGTCGAACAAATTTCAACTTCAAACACAGCAACATTATATTTTATGATAAAAAAGCTTTCTCGCTGAATCTCAAACCTAGTCAGCCATTAAATTTAAGCTACTGGGATTGTAAACCACTATGTATGTAAATCAGTAAGCCTTAATCACTCAGAGTTAATCCAAGCCATTTCCAATATGAATAGGTAGCAAAAACCTGATGCCACCAACTGAACTTCATCAGACGATATGCTACGAGATTTTAATTGTCAGCCTTGGATCAGCATTACACCGATTAACGAACTATTCAGCTTACGCATGAGCTTACCAGTTCATGAACAAAAAAAGCAGATAATTGACTTAATCAGCATTTATATTCGTCTATCTTTTATTCGTGCACCCTCTACGTTTAAAGCATTTTGTTTCATAGTAGTAGAAAAAAATTTCTTCTGCAAACACCTCTAGTGGATCAATTGAAGTCACTCTCGAACTAGTTTAATTTCTTCCATGAAATAACAGTTCATGTACTCGAATATTTGCAGAGTAGTTTGGCTTTCTATTACAGGCAACTTGCACACATACATATGGAAATGCATAGATGCACATAATCTTCACAAGAGCAAGGCTTGCAATCAAAAGCAGCGTGAAATTAAGAAGTTTCTATTTCTCTTTACTCACTTCCCCATGGTACTTTTGGCAGCAATTCCGGTCAACTCGTTTGTAAAGCCAATTTAATTTTCAATAGAATGAACTTTTTTGTTCTTTTCGTTTTTTTTTTTTTTTGAGTTTCACAAGTATATATTTGACTGTTCACCTTTGATTTAAAAAAGTTTATTTTAAATTAAATCTATTTGCTTTTATTTGCTTTTATTATTTTGCTTTTGACAGCAAAAAAGCTAACTTTATAAGAATTATAAGAAATGAAAAGTGCGAGGGAGGCTCTCTAAAGTTTATAGCGAATAAATTAATATTTGTATGAAATTTGGAGAAAAACTGGTGCTGTACGTGTTACTCAGAGTATTTTTCATCACAAGCCGTTTTTAAACTAACTGATAGCATTCGAACTTTGTGTATAAATCCGCATATTGACGAAATTTCTTATCTCTTCGAAATAATGAACGTGCCGTTGATCACACCTTGACGTTTGGCAAATTGAGAAATTAGTTTATTAATAATGTTTTTTTTTTATTAAAGAAGTTACCATAGTTCGGTTATAATCACACAAAATTAATAATCCAATTTTGTTAATAAATATTTTTTTCTAAATAAAAAACACTCTGACTGACTGAAATTTTTCTTTTAACCTTCATTTATTTTCAAGCTCCCCTGCCATCTCCAAAATTCATAAACCTTATAATAGAGTGGCTAACTTTACGCCACATTGCATAAAAATTGTATACAAAAATTAGTAAAAATACAAAAATTAGTAAATACACCGTCAGTGAAAAAAATCAATGATACTTTTCAGCAACTTGCAATTTGCACTCTATTGTGCTCGAATTTAATAAGCCACAAAACTACATACCAAAAAATTGTTTGGAGATTATAATTAAAAACCGCAGGTAGTGGTCCATATTATCTTATCAAAACGGCACGTAAGTGCTATTTGTAATGTACCTGGGGTACTCTTGCCATCTAACCTACCTACCTACCATAACTAAAAACCCTGGAATTGTGACGAAAAAACGACGCAATTTTTCAATTTTTCTACAAAATTTTAGAATTGGATTTACATGGTTTTTGTAAGACACTAAACTATCCTTTTATAGAAAAAATGTTGAACATTAATCAATAGTCATCAATATGGAGAAAATGTTGAGGTTGTATCATTTGTCGCGCTACACTAAGTCCTACTTTACGCGCGCTTCGTCACGTTGGTTCTGACCTTCTGATCCGCACACTTTAAAATACTACTTATATAAACTTTTCTCCGTCGGGTTATTTGAACAAATTCAAAAAATCCTGCTCCTCGTTCTTTACAGTTTGTTTATCCACGTCCAATTCACTGCCTATATCTACTCGAAGCCATTTATTTTAATAGTCCAATGAATCACCTTAACACCTTTCTGTACCGCGAGCTCTTTGGTTACCTGGTGTGCGCATCACGGGCTTTTGCGAACAGGGTTAACAGGAAACTTAGCAAACGGGTACGCCTACAATTTAGCTAAGCTAATACTAACGTAATGTAACTTAATCTGACTTTGGAACTTAATTGGATTCATATCAAAAATATTTTCTGAAGAGTGTTTGTTTATAAACGAATTAGGAGCCCAACTTCATTTATACAATTCCCTCAGGCTTCAAATGCTGAGCTTTCAGTAAAATGGAATGAAGGCAGATTGGTCTGAAATTCTTAGCTCTTGTTCGCTTCTTGTATGAATTCAACTGTGCACACCACACTCTAGGCCCGAAACATGTTGTAGAAAAAAAGTTCAAAGATATTATTATAAAACGATATGATTGTTTTAGGCATCCCGTGAGTGGTCTGAAATATTCCGGTATACTTCCGGAAGCATTTCTTGCAAATTCCTCCTGTATCAATTGAAACCCGCACTCTTCAGGGTTGCGTATAAGAATATTTAACCCTAAAAGGATAATCCTCGTCGTTTAAACGAGAACTACTCCTCTATTTTCATTTTTCTATCCGTCACCTTGAAATATTGGGGTCTACGTTCTTCCTTGTTAAGGCTTTTATTATTAAGAGTAGTGTTCCAAGCTTGTATAGTATGCTGCAGTTCTCATACACAAAATCGAAAATAAAAAAGATTTTGGCAATACGAGGGTATTTCTCTTAAAATACATATATAAAATAACGTTACCCTTTAAAGGTTAAGGCTGAGTTTCATTCAAACTAAACTTATATACTTTCGATCCGAAAAAGAGTGAGCCCAACGCAACATCAAAATAGAGATCCGATACGTCACTGAAGAACATGCCAGTGTGTGAGGTCACCTCGTCCTCCTCCTGCTTGGCATTAGCTAAGAAAGATGGTTCATCACCTCTGTTGTCGTATACACTTCGCTTAGAATGAAATTAAAAAGTGGCCCATATCCGTTGTGTTTATGGTCGAACTTCCCCGGTATAAATTGGGTGAATTCGTTGGTTTTTCTACATATTGCTCTAACCAGGGTCTGGATCATCAGTATGTGTTTACATATGAGGGCTTGATTTACCTCTTTCTCGCACGCTATATACAACATGAGCTAGAGTTCTATAGTTCACACTTGCAATCTTTCCAGTACTAAAAGTAGGCAAAAAATGCTGTTATTTCCTTCCAGAAAAGCATACATTCATGGCTGTAGATCACCAGTTTGTAAACCTTGTTCGTTTCCCGGATCAAGCGTGCATCAGCTATGTGTACCATCTTGCTTGGTCGGAATTGCTCTCTACAAAATTTAATTATTTGATAACAAACTACCTTTATTTCCATCAGATTTAATTCTTTATTTTACCCGTTTCTGATATGCACTTTTTTCAAAGGTAGCGTAATTCATGGAAGGGACGCAATCCACTTCTATATTTATGTATAAGTACATATTAACGATGGTTGATATCACTCAGCCTGAAAGGAGCTTACAACGGAAATCTTCTGCAACAGATGCGCTTAAAACTCTTCTCATCCCTTTTATCTTCCATAAAAAAATATATCTTTTTATTAATACTCATAAAATACGGAAAGCTCACTCAGCAGTCGCATCTGTTACACTTTTGAAGTTTTCGTAACAATTGCTGCATGATCGCAGATATGGCATATGTAATTGCAGAAACTTTGTAAGTGGGTCACTGTTTGTGCCAGTGGTAAAAAATGAATTGCATGAGTCATAAAAAGTATAGTTTTCAGAAGTTGAATTTTAATTTCCGCATTATTTATGTATGCGTACATACATATAAGACAACACGAGAGGAATTTAAAATTCATTTTTAATAAATATTAAGGTTATGGGTATTCATACACGAAGGAGTCAATGAAATCTCCCAATTTGTTTACTTTAGTTTGTTTAATCAAAACAAGAGGTTAAAGAATGGTGTGAACCTGGCTCTTCGGCTTCGAAACGAGTTCGTGTCCAGAATTCGGACGAAGAGGTGATGGCATCAGTTTTTTGGGATGCGAAAGGAATTTTGCTTGTGGATTACTTGCAAACTGGTAAAACAATAAATTCTAAATATTATTGTAACCTGTTGGTTCGTGAAAAAAGATCCAGTTTGTAAAAGAAAAAAATTATTTTTCATCAGAACAATGCACCGTGTCACAATGGGTAGAATCCCAGTGAATTCAAGTTCAAATTGTTGGAGCATGCACCGTATTCACAAATTCAAGCGACTTTCATCTGTTTCCAGACTTAAAAAAAAATCATGCGTGGAAAGCGTTTTTCATCAAATGTTGAGCTCATAACAACTGTCGAAGCGTGCTTTGCAGCCCTTCCAGATTCTCATTTCAGGGATGGAATTCATAAATTGGAATCTCGTTGGAACAAGTGTATGGATATGCAGGGAGACTATATTGAATAATAAGATACAATTTAAACCATAAAATTGTGTTTTTTTACCGAACTGTAAAATTTATTGAACAACCTTGTATGTGATTTCAAGTTCATTACTCGAACAAAACGTAAATGATTTAGAAAAACTGTTTTGTCAAGTTTCGCCAAAAATTAGTTATTCATTGTAATCGTGCAATTTTCGTGCCGTCAAGGTGTTCTTGCCCAACCAAATCCTCTTGCTTGGACTTTCAGTTAGATCTATCGAAAAATCTGGCGGTTACATCCACCTCACATTCACCTTTTGTTTTTTGTTGCTAAGCATTGTAGTTTTAATCTTTTGGCGCTATAGTACTGAGCCATGATGGAAAGAATAATGAGATGGCACCCATAGTGGTCCCGTTACCTTGCTCTCAGCGATTTTAGCTCCTGTATGGCCAGATTACCATTTTCGTAACTTGATTTAGCTTTTTTTGTTGTTATTTAGTCACGGAGTTTTAGTTCTTTCTTCATGACATTTTTCTAGCCTGTTCTAATTAAAATGTAATCTTTATAATTTTCTAAAATATACATTTTTTAATAATTAGTTAAATAATTCACTCAGTTTTATTTAGCTTTACTTTTTTAACATCTGGTGGCATTGCCCGCGATTACAGGTGTTGTTGGTGTTCTTCTGCAGTCAAATTTCTCTCTCGCTACTGCAGTGTTGCCTAGCTTTGGATATAAAAATGCACTAAAATGCCCATTTGAATAAAATAAAACACCAAATTTTTATTGAATCACTTAGAAAACTTTGTATGCGTGACAAATTGTCTTCAGAATGCGCGTTTTTTTAAATAAATGTGTTATGCTTATGTACAATTTAATTTATGAGTTTTTTTTTTTTGGTTCAGCGAGTCTCTTTTGTTAAGGGAACGACTTATTTGCTATATTTGAGGTTATGTAACTAGATAAGGTACTCTTTTTGTAAAATTGTCAGTATTTTCTGGTATTTTCTGGTTTTGTGGCTTATTTTTACAATGAATACACCTCTTGATGCCCTATGTCCCACTAAGGATTGATGGCCGGAAGAAACGATTACACCTCTATAGTTTTAATCCACATTCAGTAAATTGAAACGCCTTTTAAAATGTGTAAAAAGGTTTTCAATCTTAAGAAGAGTTAAGAAAGGGACATTTAATATTCTTGCATAACCTTAAAAGGAGCAAAAAATTATATTCACACTTTCAAAATATCAAATTATATAAGAACCAACTAATTTTCATTCGCACTAAAATTTTCTCAGGCCTTTTTTAACTTTCTTTTGTATAATAATACAGTTTTTTTTTTAACTTAAGGTTTCGGTAGCTTTAAATTAAAAAAAAAAGAAAAAAACACGAAACTTCAAAATGTTCGCATTTTCGGTATAAAAAAGCACTAAATTTATTTCGAAGAGCAAATGGTTGCCAATACTGCACAACTCAGAAAAACGTGACGTCACGCACTCTCTGATGGGCGCAATCTTCTTTCTATCGTTCTTGGTACTGAGTCGTTGTTGTTGTTATTATTATAATAGCCTACTTTAGGAGATAATAAAATATTTTTCATAAGTTTTTAGAAAAGCAAAGATTTTCGTCTTGAAGATGCAGCAGCTTTCTGGCAGTCCTAATGACTGTTCGATTTGCAAATAGCCTGAGGAAAGACTGGTTACGCCCTCTATTTTCATGGTGATAGTACATATTTGATGAAAGTACCTATTTTCGCATTGATACGTCTCGTTTCAACTATTACCTATTACACGATCCGACACATGTTTGTATAAGTCAATAACAGGTTAAGTCACATGCCTCATCTGCTTGTAACGGGTGATCAATCATGAGGTGCTTTTTTCAATAGTTAAAAAAAACAAAAATGTAAATTATGTTCAAAACCTTTATTTATCATTTGAAAGGACATTCTTTGACATTTACTTTTTGAATATGACTTCATTCAAATGTTGGCCGCAACTACGCTTAAGATGGTCCATTCTGAAGGTCCAATTTTCAATCACTCGTTCGAGCATTTCGACTGGTATGTCGTGAATAACACGCGTAATGTTGGCTTCCAGAGCTTCAATCGTAGCTGGTTTATCAGCATAGACCTTGGACTTCACGAATCCCCAAAGAAAAAAGTCCAAAGGTGTGATATCACAAGATCTTGGTGGCCAACTCACAGGTCCTTAACGTAAAATCAGCTGCTCTCCGAAATGACTTCTCAATAAAGTCATTGTTTCACGAACTGTATGGCAAGTGGCTCCGTCTTGTTGAAACCAAATGTCGTAGAGATCATTAGATTCAATTTCAGATAGCAAAAAGTCCGATATCATGGTACGGTAGCGAGCACCATTCACAGTTACGTTGCGGCCACCATCATTTTTGAAAAAATATGGGCCATTGAGTCCACCAGCCCATAAACCACACCAGACCATTGTTTTCTCTGGGTGTAAAGGTAGCTCTTGAACCTGTTCTGGTTGCTCTTCATCCCAAATACGGCAATTTTTCTTATTGACGTAACCATTGAGCCAGAAATGCGCCTCATCGCTGAACAAAATTTTGCTCGAAAACAGCGGATCTTCTTCAATCTTTTCAAGAGCCCAATCAGCAAAACGGTGACGTGCAGGAAGGTCATTTGGCTTTAGTTCTTGTACGAGCTGTATTTTGTATGCTTTTAAATGAAGATCCTTCCGTAAAATTGACCAAGTTGTTCCATACGACAGTCCAAGTTGCTGAGAACGGTGCCGAATCGATTCATCGCGGTTTTCACGTACACTCTCTGCTACTGCCGCTATATTCTCAATGCTTCTTGCTGGACGTGGTCTATTCGGTCGAGAATTATCCACCAATGAATATTCGGATTCAAATTTGTTGATGGTATGTCGAATAGTGTTTAAGGCAGGCCGATTATGTTGACCATAATGCGGTCTAAGCGCACGAAAAACATTTGTCACAGAACGCTGATTTTCATAATACAGTTGAACAATTTGTAGACGTTGTTGCGGTAGTCTTTCCATGATGAAATGCCAAACGCTGTTCAACAAATCCACGATGACAGTTTGCCACAACTCGCGCGCGATCTGTAAAAGGAAAGCAAATGAAAAAAACTCCTCTTAATTGTGACTTGATTTTTAAGTTAATAAGTAATAAGTAATAAAACTACTCTTCTTAATCTTTGAATTCACATTTTATTTAAATTTATTTTATTTTTTTAAATTTATTTTTCTGATTTTTTCTAAATATATATTTCTGAATTTATTTGAAAACTGTCATAGTTAACTGTTTTGTTGTTACATATCACTATCGAAGCCTACTTTTTTCGACCAGTTTTTTGGGTTGTGTTGTAGATTTCACTTGAGGAAAATTGTTTATGGGCATGTTGTTTAGTTTAGTTTATTGTGGCGTCAACAAATATATTAACTTACACATAAGGCATGGATATTTTTTGTTAGAAAATAATAAATAAATATATCTCATAGTGGAGGAAAAGGTTTAATTTTATCGAACGGTGGTATATTGAAAAAAGGGTTGAGCAGACTTATACACAAAAAGCAGAAGAACTATAAAATTCTCTCTAATATTTACACACTTGTTAGACGTAGGCAAAATATATTGACTTCCAAGTAAATTTCAAGCCAACTGCGGGTAACTGCAAGTTTTTTCTTACATTATATTTTAATTAAAAATGTCATTAAGCTAATGGCTCTCGGAAGTTTGCCTCATTGACAAGCTACAGATAGGAATAGCAAAATGATATAATGCGAGTACAAGCAGGTGTTGGTTGCTATTTAGTTTGCATGCTAGCGCTGCGAAAACTTTAAATTAAGAGTAAAAGTGCAATCACTTTGTCTTTTTGTTTGGCTATTCATCCCCCCCGTCAGAGCACCACACAATTCAAGCTAACGCTCAAGCGCTCGAGACTACGTATTTGGCTGACTTATATAAACCTAATTTTAATTCTCATCTTCATAGTGCTCAGGCAAGCCTATTACTTGTCTGCCAGCAATGCATATAACTAATTAAAGGCGCGCTACAACAAATTTGCCGAAATTTCCCAGTTGCCACAAAGCAGAGTGGCAAGCCGTGACACGTGCAATTTCCTGGAATATAAACTTTTGAGTTCCTTTGAATTCCTTCATTTTAAAATTGCTTGCTGGTAGTGCGTAAGTGGAATAATGCAAAGGTATAAAAAGGAAAATACTAGGTTTTCCAGTTTACATTTCAATGGATACTAAGACTTCAGGTGATAAGAGTCAAAGTGAAAAAGAGAGTAGAAATGAAAGTGAATATAAAACTAAGAGTTCGAAATAAACCCTCGGTGCGTGTCGCTCGCTCCTCAGCGGGCAATAGGGCACCAGTGAGTGTCTCACTAAAACCGTTTACAAGCAATTAGAACATAATTACGTCCCAATATCTAACAAAAGATGCATAGTTAAGTTCTTATAAATATATACGAGGGATAACAATTAATTTCTTGGAATTTATTAGGTTTGTAGTGTTTTTACCAAAGAAAAAAAAAACCAAAATTATATGAATAAGTTCATCAATTATATACATATATATTCGCCGTTGCTGCTTACAACCTCTTCCCGCCGGTCGATCAATTTGTTGATGCCGTTCCGCCATAAATCACCTGGTCTGGTGTCAAAAAGTTGTGGAGCCAGTTTTTCAGTACCTCTTAACTCTATGGTAACGTCGTTTGACAGGGAGTGGAAAAGATGGCAAGCGACCATATCGGTTAGGTCTTTTCAGTCAAATAGCCTCATAGTCTCATTCACGCGGTGTAGCTGGGCAATGTAGAGCTCCATGTTGACCATGGCATTATTTTCGAGCATTTCCCAGAGCACCATGTCCTCCCAGTCCCACCAAACATATTTCATGATCTTCTTTGGATGAAGGTCCGGTTTGACTCTCGGCTTTGGCGTATCTCCTGAAGCCACGCACTTCTTTCTCCACTTCATATTGATGTATAGGCACCATTTTGCATCTCTCGTGACGCGTGTTCCTCGATGGCGGGCGAGATGCTGAGAAGTAATTTGAAGGCGACTTTCTTTATTATTTTTGTTGAGCTCGTGAGGCACCAAGGCTCCCAATATTTCGATTAGTCCCATTGAATGAAGCTGGTTAAGAATCGTTTTATGATCGCAGTTAATTTTTTTCGCCAATTCACGACTGGCTTGGCGACCGTC
The DNA here is from genome assembly GCA_037575425.1 of Anastrepha fraterculus. Lineage (NCBI taxonomy): Eukaryota > Metazoa > Arthropoda > Insecta > Diptera > Tephritidae > Anastrepha > Anastrepha fraterculus. The sequence goes on along the minus strand of JAYXIM010005180.1, from coordinate 1,309,226 downwards.
CTCTTTCGAAAGTGTTTTGAGATACTCTTCGTCGCATTCAGAAGACCTTCCGCTACGGGAGATGTCAGCGACGTCAAAGTCGCCATTTTTAAACTTTACAAACCATTTCCGTGCTGTCGACTCGCGTATGATACCTTCTCTATACAGGTCACAAGTGTCCCTTTGAAAAGCAAAGAAGAGTAGGTGTCGAAAATGTTGATTTTTAACTCCTGGGTATTCCATTTCTAAGCCTCAAAATTAATAATAAAATAAATAACTCAAAAATACAAATAACATAATTTTGTGGCGAAGAAAGAGTTCTATTGAATGATCTTATTTTGCCAAACATCCAACAAATCGTAGTGAAATAGAAGAAAATATAAAAACGCAGTGAATTTATTCCCAAACCGAATACTTATAACTCTCGAAGACTGACAATACGGTACCTGTCGTAGCTGGAAGCCTTTAGCAGCTTTCTCTTTGTGTTTTACGAATTTTTCCGTATCGGGTAACCATTAGCGATAACACCTGGTTATTTGAGTGTGAGTATGGTAAACGAAGACTCCAAAAATGTATGGGAATTCCAGTTCGAAATTTAACTAAAAACATTAGAAAAAATCTAAGTGAGAGTGTTTTTGAAAAATAGCCAAACAATTTTTTGTTCCAAAATTGTTTCACAAAAATATATATGTTTTTTTTGTGTGAAAAAAAACATTTTTACAAATTATGTTTTTCGCCAAAAAAATATTTTTTTAATTCTGTTTTATGCACAAAAGCAACTTTTTATATAAATTTTAAAAATAGGCAGAAAGTATTTTACTGCAAAAATTTCTTTACCAAAATTTTCGACTTTGAATAAATCTCAAAATTATTACAATAGCTTTTTTTTATTTTTCAGTTTACTGCTTGTTATACTCAAACCTTCCAATAAACCATATTTGAAAAAAATTGCGGCAATGTCCAAAACATTTGGTTTACTTGACATGGAATTGCTCATTATTGTGCTAAAGCAGCTGCGAGCACACATTTCAACGGCTGAATCTCACACCCCAACTATACTCCAAGCCATTATTTTCTCTTGTTAAAGAATTTTTAGCGAAATAAAGCATTCCAACGTAGCTGCACTAAATCTAAAAAGGGACCACTCAGCCTACAACTCTTTTTTATTTGCTACAATAAATCTACCTTCAAAGAGACTTGCCACTGCAACCTACAGGAGGACGACGACGCAGTAATAAACTCGCGGGCGCTGTAACCAACACCACAGCCTTTCACACCGATGTCTATACACATAAATTTGAAAGATAGCTAGTAATTTTCAACTCTTTTCCAGCTCCACTCTCTGACTGATCAGCTAATTTTTCTGCCTGCAATCAATTACATCAATCATTAAATGCTTCGAAGCCTCACCTAAAACGTTATCGACAACTGCAATCGAGTACCGGCCAGCTCAAAATAACTCTCATGGTTCGGACCCTGATCCAAAATCGATAAGAAAAGATATGCCCAGTCAAATGCCTAGATTTTCATGCGTAACTGCCGAATTTATGAGAGTAGAAACCACCCTGTCTGACATGATCACTGCTCATAATTCAGAGATAATGCCTACAGCCTACAGCTGCAGATTTCGTTCGCAAGGTAAACAAAATATGACCGGGGAGCCTTTTTGTGGGACATCGTGACAAATGTGGCACACAATCCCCATACAAGATCTGGTAATCTCATTTACTTGGTACGCTTCCTTCTTCGTCAAGTTACTGGCAGCTTCACATGCCAGGAAAATTAATCCAATTAGTTGTGGTGCAGCTGTCAGATATCGAGGCGCAACTCCATCACTACTCTGCTTTGGCAGTAACAGAAAAATGTTTGGAAAAGTATAACTCAAAATGGCGTATTCGCTCGGTTATCCGAAGTTCGAATGAATAAAACAGTAATAAATTTCACATATAAGTGACTCGCAAGACGTCATACCTGTCCATATTTTGTATGATAATATAAATATTAAAAAACCTTTTAAATCACCCAATAGTTTTATATGTAGTTTTATCTGCAATTTCAGTTGCTATGGACTTTCAAACTCTTCATAGACATATTTTGTCTAAGAAGACATCCATTCAAACTCCCTGTACAATGATTTTTCAGAACAAATTAACCATCTACTAACCTTTGAAATACATTTTCTAAAAAAATAATTTTCAAGATAAATATAAGATGCTACTGTGCTACTGTAAACAAGTCAAGCTCGAGTGTTTTCTTCGAATTTAACGATGGAAATTCAAGTTGAAAAAAGAATTTGTTTGAAATTTTGTTATTCCAACAAAAATTTATTTTTGCTTTATGTCATCCGCGGACCGTTTTATTGATAACGTCTCGTTCATATTTGAGCAGAAGGTATATAAAGGGTTTTCCAATAACAGATGTTATTTAAATATATAAAAGGCTATCGAGAGATGATTAACGATTTTTTTTATGGCCAGAATTGGATGGTATTCATCTGGACAACGTTTATTTTCAACAAGACGGCGATACGTGCCACACAAGCAACGATACCATTGATATTTTACGAGAAAAGTTTCCCTGTTATCTCTCGAAGAGGTGATCACAATTGGCCACCGAGATCTTGTTATTTAACACCTTGTGATTTTTTTCTTTGGGGCCACGTGAAAGAGAAGGTCTACGCCAACAGCCCAGGGTCGATTCAAGACCTCAAAGATGAAATTCGTGAGGCTATAGAGGACATAGGGCAGCCACTTTACAATTCGGTTATGGAAAATTTCATAAAAATGATATTGCCCTGTAAGCCTGGTCGTGGTGGTCATTTGTCTGATGTTATTTTCCACTATTAACGGCACACCTTCCGCTTTATAATGAAATAAACATCCGATCATTTATATTAAAAAATAGCATTTTTCTTTGAATATCAAAAAAAAAACCACTTATTGGAAAACCCTTTATTTATAAATTTTTATGTACCACCACAAACAAAAAAAAAAAAACACGTTCACACTACTGAGTCTGAATTATTTACTAAACTGTGATACCTCAGGTCAATTAAATTTGGAACAAAAAACATTTTCTCGGGACTAAAACGGAGATATAAAAAAAATGTCAAAAGGAAACCCTAAAATTAGACCAAACAAAAAAACATTTCGAAATTACCTTGGAAAAATACTGCAGACTCACATCCGTAGGGCGAACTTTTTTCCGGTACGGTCTAATGTGCGTTTAAAAATGTAGAGTAAAACTTAGCTTTAACTGAAATACGTAAAATAATCTGCATTAGCACGCACACTAATGCAATTTTCTATTCATTAAATAAAACTGCCAATGCCACTTGTTGGAAAATATTTTTTTAATTTTATTTTTTTCTATTTTTTTTTACTTTTTTATAAGCTTTCTCTGCCAGCTTTTGAAATGTTATTTAAAAAATGTTCACCGTTTTTTAGCGTTTAACCAATACCAACACAGCATTTTTCTATATGCTTTGCTTGCATAAACTTTCAGTTAGGAAGCTTAAATACCCAATCGCTGTCAACAACAATGTAGTGTAACGGTAATAATACCGAAAATTCAAATGTGCGCACAAACAAAAATAAAAGCGGATTAAGGGAAATAAAAATTGCCAAAGTGCACTTACACAATGAAATACAGTTAAGTGCACTAACAAGCGCATCCACTCATACTGGCATGAGTAGAATAGATGTGAGCGTATGTGTGCAGTTAAGCGCATGGAAAAGCAATCATTTGAATTAAAAACCAAAAGTTAAAATTATAAAAGAATAGAGGGACAAAAATCTGAGCTGGATTAGAAAGAGGGAGTTAACAATTAAAAAAGTCAAAAATCTATGAAATAAATAACAAAATCCGTAACGTGTATATTTCATTAAAAAATAACTGCATTTTGCTTTATATGGCGCACACAAAAGAAGGGAATTATGAGAGCTCAACTAACTACAAAGACAAAAGTGAAGCAAAAATACATATATCAAAAAAGAAATTCGTAACCACTGAAAATGAATACATCTAACTAAAGCAAGGAAGGGACAAAATAGAGCGTGGCTTCTACGAAGAGATAAAGTAAACACCGCAACGAAATGCACGACGGGATCTGTTACCAAAGTTTAGGCAAATAAAAAAAATTATTTTAATAAAGCCGAGTGGGGCATTTATTTACTTAATGGAATTATCAGGTCACTCCATAAGTTCGTGCGTCTTTTATAGGTGGTTTTAAAATTAATACAAAATATGTTTAAAGTATTTATTAATAAATAATATATTTTGCTTCATTATTTACAATGTCTTCCCAACGTTTAGCCAAATTTTTAATTCCCTGCTCAAAAAATGTTTGTCCTTGGAGTCAAAATACGCTTCGATATCCCTTTTCATAGCGTCTTTTGAGGAGTAGTTCTTGTTACCCATATGGGATTGAAATCCACGGAAAAGGTGATAATCACAAGGTGCAATACCCGGAGAGGATGGTAGATATGGCATTAGTTCCCACCCGAGCTCTTTCAGCTTGCCTAATATTAGCCTTACGGTATGAGGTCTTGCGTTATCGTGGTGAAACAAAACTTTGCGTCTATTCACTAAAGAAGGGTCGATTTTTGTTAAGTGCCTCATTCAGGTTTGATAACTGATGGGAATAATAATCAGCAGTTATCGTGTGGTTTGGTTCCAAACAATACCGGCCATATCCCACCAAATATAGGGTTGCGAATATTCGACGGACCCATTTGACAACCCTGTATCTTTTGACAGAGACGTCAGATCGCTTAATGACATACCGCGTTGGAAGCGTTAGTCTAAGCCGATGTTTACAATGGAACAGTACACGCCACGCGAGCGCTCCCAAATTGTTGAAACTTACATTCAACAAAAGAAGTCAATTGTGAAAATTCAACGTGCGTATAAAAAATTAAATAATGTGAAAAGTGCGCCTTCTAAGAACACCATTAAACGTTTGTACGAAAGGTTTTCGACTGGTGATGCTCTTTTTAATCCAAAGAGGCCAAATCAAAACCGACCAAGGCATCACCAAGGACATCCCAAAATCGCCGTTCTCAGCAGTTGGGTATTGATTGGACCACTTTACAACGAATTATCCGCATTGATTTGCATTTATTCCCGTATAAGATTCAATTGACGCAAAGATTGTTGCCTGCTGACAAGCCTCGTCGATTGGAATGGGCCCAAAGAGTCATCGAAATCCGTCGGGTCCGTCAGGAGAATCTTCTTGAGGTGAAGGCCATCTCTAGGGGTCAGTTCTGGTGTTTCATCTTTATCTAACCATTGGAATTTGCGAACACGATTATTGTAAAGCACAGATTTTTCATCACCAGTAACGATACGGTTCAAAAAACTTTCATTTTCAAGCCGTTGCAGCAGCTGAGAACACACATCCACTCTCTGCTGAAGGTTGGCGACGGAAAGTCAATGCGGAACCCATTTTCCCAGCTTTGAAACCTTTACCAACTGAACCAGGTGCCTGCGAACTGTTTCATGCGATGAATTTAACCTCTGAGTTCCGAGTTCGAGCAAGGCGTCGGAGTTAAAGACTTCAGGACGACCAGCGCGCGGGGCATCCTCCACGTCGCAGTTACCACTTCGGAATTTTGAAAACCACTTTTGCGCAGTCCTTACACTCACGGTATCCTCTCCGTGAACAGTGTTTATTTCTGCAGCAGCAGTTGTTGCATTTTTACCACTTTTATAAAAAAAAAAATACAAAATATGCCTCTTATATGCGTTCGAATGTTTTTGTATGCAAAAAACGTACAAAAGTGAAATTATGGGTAAAAGACGCACGAACTTATTGACCTGATATTTGAAAATAATGGATTTAATATACAACTTCGAAGCTTCGATTGATTTGCTTATAGTGGAAATAATTTCAAAGAAGTTATTACTAAAGAGTTGGGTGTACGTTACCATGGACTAGTATATTTCTGCAAAACATTCGCTAAACAACAAAATATAAGTAAGTGGATGCAGATTCGCCTCGACAGGCAACAAGCAACCGTTCCCCTTTATTTTTAGAAATCAAGAAAACATTCGCTTAAGAATCCTTTAAAATACGCCTTGTCATTCGAAAACAACCACAAAACTATAGGTAACAACATTTGCAGGCATAAAATCTAGAAACACGACTCTACCTGAAAGATAAGCCTTACCTAAACCACTTTCAAATCGAGTCGATATTTAAGCGTACCTTTAGCTTCGATTCCGCTATTATAACCTAAATGACATTCAGGGCCACAAAGACTAAGCCATTTACAATTTTCATAAGCACTTCAATTTTGGTTACTACTTTTTTTTATCGCATTCTGATCTGTCAGTAGTATTTCATCCTGTTTCAAGAGATTAAGGTAAACCTTGAGAGTAGCGCACAAATCTGCAAACTCCCTGCCAACAGTGGAAAAATAGTGGACTTTAAACCGACATAAATGTATTATTTTCAAACTTTGAAATATTCTCCACACACCCCCATGCCCTCACATATACACATACAGCAGAAATTGGATATGACCTAAAATATGCAAAGCCACCTGTGCAACGCAATGCGATAAAAAGGAAATGTTGCAGTGGCACAGCACACAAAATATATGAGAACAACAAAATGAATAGCCGGGGTGAACCAGCAGGCAAAATAAAAATTTGCATAAAATCAAAAAGGCTTCGGGAGAAGCACCTTGCACTTGCTGGGACATTGTGCATGGTGTAACATTTTTAATTGCATGTATGTACGTACTTTTATAAAAGTATATTTTCATACTTTCATACATATTTATTAATATAAATATATGTGTATACAAAAATTGTTCTTTGGCAACTTTCTAATTATCTTCACTAGAAAAATAGTATTTTCACAAAAAGTTCAACTAATTAATGCAATCAGTGAGTTTTCTCTCTTGTGAACTATTAACAGTGATATATGTATATAAGTACTTACGTATATGGATGAAAGTAAGTATGTAAAGGTGGTTAAATTTCAATCAAGTTCTTTTCTGCATTTCATTTCACATTTTTTAATTTCAGACTAACTCAATTTGAACCATGGAAAGACACACAATCGAGCAACGCGTTAAAGTTATTCAGGCTTATTATGAAAACGGGTGTTCAAATCAAAATGCATATCGCGCACTTCGTGATTTTTTCGGTCAATATAATCGTCCAAATGTGCTTACAATCGGAAAAATTGTGCAAAAGTTTGAGCAAACCGGGTCTGTAGGAGATGTTAAAACACCAGTGCATGCTCGTACAGCTCGTACTGCAGCAAAAATTGCTGTTCTTCGCGATAGTGTAGTTGAAGAGCCGTCCACCTCAACTCGTCGTCGTGCCCAACAATTGCACCTCTCACGCTCGTCGTTGATGAACATTATGCATAAAGACTTGCATTTACACGCTTATAAGGTGCAACTGACTCAAGAACTAAAGCCTCTTGACCATTTCAAGCGTCGAGAGTGGTCAGAATGGTGGCAGGAAATGGCAACAGTGAATGGCCAATTTTCGAAGAAAATCACCTTCAGTGATGAGGCACATTTTCACCTCAGTGGATTCGTCAATAAGCAGAATTGCCGCATTTGGGCGAATGATAATCCAAGAGTGATTGCCGAGAAACCAATGCACTCACAAAGAGTGACTGTTTGGTGCGGTTTATGGGCCGGCGCCATCATTGGGCCGTATTTTTTCCAAAATGAGGCCGCTCAGGAAGTTACTGTGACTAATGTTCGGTATCGTGGGATGATAACGAACGTTTTATGGCCCGAATTGGAAGATATGGATGTGGACGATATGTGGTTTCAACAGGACGGTGCCACTGGTCACACAGCTAACGAAACAATGGCTCTTTTGCGCGAAACACTTGATGGCCGAATAATCTCACGTCGCGGCGATGTCAATTGGCCGCCAAGATCATGTGATTTAACACCGTTGGACTTCTTTCTTTGGGGTCATTTGAAAGGAAAGGTGTACGTCGATAAGCCAGCATTAATTCAAGAGCTAAAGGATGAGATAATTCGGCACATTAAGGGCATAGAACCTCAATTATGCCTCAGTGTCATCGAAAATTTGGACCATCGGATGGAGGTGTGGCGCCGAGGCCGCGGCGGCTATTTGGCCGATATTTTGTTTTGTGCGTAATTGAGCTATACCAGTTTTACCATAATAAACATAAATGACAATAATTTCCTAAAAAACTTGTATTTTATTTAAAATCAACACCGGCCTTTGAAACTTAACCACCCTTTATAAGCCACTGCATTTACGACAATGTTTTTGTCCATTGTGCCATTGTGCACTGCTTTGAGCCGATTTGGGTTTCATTTGTTGGCTTCGGAGCAGCAATGAGATAATAGGGAAAATAACCAGGCGGTAAGAGGAAAGTAGTTTATATATTTGTGCATACAAATTCACAAAAGTTGGATAAAACTTTCAAAAAATCATACCGATATTGTGAATTTCTAAAGTTAACTTGAAAAACGTTGGGTGACTTTAGGTTGGGTTCGATTGAGACAACCATCCCCAGTGCAATTACGTTTTAAACCTTTCGAGTTGCCGCAGCAGATTTATTAATTTACCTCAGTTATCTCAGATTAATTCGTGCGCAAAATTAATGTTGTCAGCTTCCTAGTAATCATGGAAGTCGTTGAAGTTTCTTGAAAAAAATATCAGCCAACCGTTTGCTCCTTTCACCTAGATGCTGTCGGCCAGTGGTAGAGAAAGTGTTGCATACAAATTTTAACCGTTTAATTTAGATTTTAACTATACGTAAAGGATGAAATATGTTATGTTACATTTGGATGGCAATTTTTCAATGTATCACTAACTTTTTTTTATAAATCTTTTTTTGAAAACTTGGAACGGAACTATCCATTTCTGCAAAAATCGGCATATCAAAAAATCCAGTAAATCCATGAAGGATTCTGTAAGACTAAGCAATCATTCGTGCAGAACTCTTGTAAAAGGGGAAGATGGGGAGTGGGTTGAACCTGCCAAAGAATCCTTGACTATCTTGGTAAATAATCATTTTTCGGAAAATTCTATTGTCTCATTGCACATTGTCGGCACGAGTCCATAGGTCGATTACCCGATGTTTTCGTGAAATATATCTTGTCTGCCGACAGAATCATCTAGGCAATCAATAGTTTTGTCTCCTTTAAATCCCCTAGTTTTGACGCCATCTTGTATGTGATGCTTCAGAAAACAAGTACCTTGATGGTTCTCGTCCTGGCAGAAATCTACATGGTGCGTATCGGTCATAATCACATCCCGGCCAAGTGGAAAAAAGAGCTTTGTTTGCTTACCCAAGACAGGTAGGAGTGGTTACGACTCAGTCAAACACTTCAGGTCAACCAATCTTACGTCATTTTTCTTGAAAGTGTTTAAAAAATGGATAGATTTTCACATCCGAGAACACATTGGATCTAAATTACATAATTTTAGCGCAGCACGATTACCTGACGGAGAAATCCATGAAAACAGCCTTAAATGAGGCCCCACCACCACCCGGGAAACGTTTCAGGACCTTTTATCTAATAAGGCTAGGGCGTAGTCAATTTGCACTGCGCTGCTCCTATGTTATGCTCCTCATGGCTGAGATCTTGTGAAGTTCATTGCTTATACCCAGTCGCTAGGCTGCCAGTTACATCCTCCGAGTCAACTCTGATAAAACGGAGCTACTGCTGTTTCCAGATTAAATAGCTACGCTCTCCCGCTTTCATCGGATGTTAGGTACCTTGGAGTGATACTTGACTGCAAACTCCAATGGAAGCTACACATTGAAAACCGGCCAGCATAGTTGGTCAAGCTTATACTTCTGCAAATCTATGTTCGGCAAAAAATTGGAAATCAACCCACAGGTCGTTTGGATGTACAACGTAGTTATTCTGCCAATTTTAACGTATGGATGACAGGTTTAGTAGGAAACTCTTCGGAAGTACTATAATATCACTAAACTGGGGAGGGTGCCAGCGACTGTTTTTATTGGCATCACAGGAGTATGTAGAACTTGTCGCTCTTACTTCCAATCGACTTTCACGCTATTTTCATTGCTGCTCTAAGTGGAATCTGTTAAAAGAAAGTTGGACTGTGAAGGCAATGGTAGCCTTTTTAAGTAGTTAACACCGTATTTCTCTGAACTTCGTACAGATCTCTCTATCCGCAAATTGGAGTTTTAGGGTCGTGCCAAGATAATCTTTCCCAGCAGGCAGGATTGGAACGAGGGGAAAATCTGTAGCGCGGCTAGTACATCTGTCTTCACTGACGACCCCAAGATAGAATCGTGAGTCGGTATAGGGGTTTTCTCTAAATCAGCCAATTTATCTATTTTCTTAAAACTGCCTTAAACTACTAGTGTTTTTCAGGCAGAAGTCTTTGCGATCTTGCCAGCATGCAGGAAGCTTAGGGCACATGGGAACGAGGGAGATATTAATATTTTTGCCGATAGTCAGGCTACCATCAAGGCTCTGGAGACCGCTAGAAGGAAATCAAACCTCTTGAGTGTGCAGGTAACATTTCACTGTTCTGGGGTTCAGGACATAGAAACATAGAGGGTTAGGAATTTGCTGAATTGGTTTCAGAGTTCACCTAAAGGGACAGCGGCATCTTCCTGAATGTCGTCAACAGGGAATTATACAACTCATTTCTGAGGAAAGTGCAGAAACTTGGAGCTCCATTTCTTCGTTTGTTATTTCGGAAACCCATTGGCCCCAGTAAAATAGACGTAAGGCGGAGGACGCAAAAAGACCTGGGGACTCCACGCCATTCAATTTCCAAACTTGTAGCTGTGTTTACCGGCCATTGGATGATCGGCACATACGCAGAAAAGCTAGGGTTACCATTTAGTTAGGTTTTAAACCTTTCGAGTTGCCGCAGCAGGTTAGTACACATTGCAGAAGCTGTAAAGACCTTTCAAAGAAGGGGACTGTTGAGCACTTTCTCTGTAAATATCCGGGTTTGCCAGCTAGACTATTAAGATTACTCGGTGCTCCTTTCTTCAACAGCCTGCCGCAGTACTCCAGCCTAAGCCCCATCAATCCCCTCCATTGTGTCAACCGCTCTGATTGGCTGTAGATATCTGCCCGCTGAAGGTCTCATAATGGTATCAAAACAGTGCTAATAGTGCAAATAGTGCTACTTGGGGAATGCCAGACTGGTATTTGAATCATTTCACCTACCTATTTAGTATAAAAAGTTAAGGATGGAAAGTGCACCAAGTTCTCGTCAAATGCATGACCTTTGTTTTTTATATGAAGAAAATGTGCAACACCATCTAGGAAAAAATTATAAAATATCAGCCCGAATTTGAGCCACTTCGAATTTGGACTTTATTATAAAAAACAGAATGCGGAAATGTTTACCGAAATTTCTTTCTTAAATACTGGTTAAAAAATATGAAATTTGTCGAACTTTTATAAGACTTGCACAAAGTTTATGCTGTGCTTGTTTCTCCAAATCTTCTTTTTCTTCTTATTAGCGCGATAACCGAGTACGCGATTTTGGCCGAGTTTAACAAAGCGCGCCAGTCGTTTCTTTCTCGAGCTAACCGTCATCTTGCATAGGCGCAAAGCTTCACAATTTGTGTCACATTTTACAAGTTTTTCAAAATAGTAAAAGATGTTTCGTCATAAGCAGTAAATAGTATTGTTATAGTATTATTATTACCGAAAGTATGTTCGAATTTTTTTATGGAAGGAAACACCGTCAACAGAAAACAAATTTAAAAATTCAATATTATTTTGTTGTCAGTTGTAGAATAAAATTCAATAGAGTGCAATGCAGTTTAATAGCATACCCAGCAGTTTTCTAAGCATTATGTCTAAAAAGTTTAAAGTTTTGATGAAATTTGAAAAAAAATTTATATTTTGTACCAAACTTTTGAATACAATTTTTAGATTTTGTAAAAACTCGAGACTTTGCGTTGTATGGATTTTGTTGTAGTATGAAAAATATGTGTATAAAATAAATAGTGGTGCATTTATATCTTTGTAGTAGGGTACATATGAGAACCAATCGTAGAAGTATTAATTCAAATAGACAGGGGCAGGTATATGATACAGTCCACCGACTTTATTCAAAACAAATTAGTCCTTGTCTGCACAACTCAAATAGAAATCTTTCTTTGTGCTCTTTAAAAAAGGCTTCATTAAACAAACGCTGTGTGGCTGCCATTCTTTTTTATATGGCTCTGAACAAAAATAGATTTCATAGTTTATGGCGTTCGCAATATAATGTACGAATGAGTAATTATTTCATTCAAAAAAATGCAAACTTTTTTCGCCGCTATGGTGGCCTTTGCCCTAAAATGCTCAAAGCTTTGCGTCTATGTAATTAGATGCTTCTACTACCACCATGAAACTGTAGTTACAAAAAACAAAATCGAAAATAACGCTTTTTGCCGCAAAATCTAAAAAACTAGACGAATAATTGTCAAAGGAAAATTTTCATACCCAACAATATTTATGTACCAGCAGAGAGTGGCCAGATTACACAGAAAATCGAAAAACAAGATTTTGAATCGAAAAACCAATATATGAATGCAACTAAAAATATAACTTTGAAAACAATTTCGCAATAATCAATGTATCGCACTACATTTCTGTGTACACAATAGTTGTACCGCTGAAAAACTTTTATCTATGAAGAAAAAATTTCTGCTGTTGTGCCTACTATGGAAAAAATTTGTGTTTTTTGTGGTGCGTACGAATGCACGAAAAGAAAGGTGCTTACTTAAGCAGATAGTATTGGGAGTGACTGTCGGTAATAACAAGAAAAAACAGCAAAGGCTCGAATGGCGCTTTAACAAAAACTGGAAAAATCCGCTGCTACAGCTATCACGCACTTTCACAGATGAACCCGAAAAGCGCAAAAGGTTACTTTAAACCAAAAAGGCGCCCGTAGATAACGGGGCAACCAAAGAAAAACAAAAATCACAATTTACAGTCGGCTAGCTGGTGATCCAGTGGATAGAGGGAAGCCGTATAATTTATGCAACAGTACGCCACGAAATACGCCACGCAAGCGCTTGATATTTCGCCTTACAACACCACAACTTTGCAGGCAGCGATTTTCGCTTTGTTTAATTTGAAGTGAGTTGCTTTTTTTGCGAAAAATTACAGCGAAAAACTTTGCTTTTAATTTCAAGTACACTTTTACACTTTTTGACATTCGACCGCAATGTGAGTTCATCCTGCGTATTGATTCGAATGACTCGATTGCATGAAAAGAAAGGTGTAACCAAGTGATTGGTGAGCATTACAGAATGGTGGAGTGAATAGGTGAAAGGTAAGTAAGCCTGATTGGTATCCAGCTAAAGTATGTTTGGAAGTTTTGTATGAAAAAACGTGCGTGAGTGAGCAACAAAAATTGATTTCAGCTAAGTTATTGAGTTGGTTGAGTAAAGGCTACATAAATTGATTACGGTATGAAAAGTTTTGGTATCTCTTTGCTGGTATAAGGAAGTTAAAGAGATTTTGTAAGGTAAATATATAGAGTTGTATATACAGACACACATACAAGTGCATTTTTGAGCACTTCTGTAGTGGAAAGCTGAATAAGGCAGCGAGCATTCCCATTCATGAACTGATGTTTGGTGAAAGAAGAAATGAGAAATGTACCAGTTGCACAGTAATCCGTTACGGGGGTATGCATAACAAATATTCTTGTATTAAAATGAACCAGAGACCGAAATCATTATGAGTTTGTACAAAACAATTTGTATTTATTTATTCTCATTATAATAAAATTGTAAAATTTCCGATTAATAATAAATAGCCCGTAGTCGAAAGCAACGTCTGGCCTGGCGTTGGCATACGGCACAATCAGTTTGTCATATCTACCGTCACATTCCGGCCGATTTTCTTTGCGAGCTCGATTCAAACGTATTAGCCGCAGTCGGTAACGATTTCCAGTGATGGTTTCAAATGGTTTAAGGAGTTCCTAATTGATGACACCCTTCTGATATCACCAGATGCACAACATAACCTTTGAAGCATAAATATTTTTTTTCGCTGTCGATGGGCCGGGTTCACCTGGCAGGCTCCAACTTTTTCGACGCTTAGAGTTATCATAATAAATCCATTTTTCATCGCCAGTGACGATGCAAAGCAGAACAACTTTTCTTTTCAGGCGTTCACGAAGCATCTCTTGGATATCCCTCTACTTTAATTGATGTGAAACCCGGTTACCGGCTTTCTGGACCATTCTCATCACGTGCAAGCGTTTACCGATGCTTGATCTGTCAATATCCAACTCTTTAGACATATCAGCAAAGGTTGGGCATGCGTCTTCATCCACGAACTTTATCGCTCACGTCGAAATTACCACTTTAGAAGAGTCGAAACCACTATTTTCAAGGTGTATTTGATGGAGCGTGATTACCGCAAATATTGGTCAATATACGACACGTTTCAGCTGCATTTTTCTTTAAAAGGAATAGTGACAAATGTAGACATTTTTGACGTCAGATAAAAAATGATCTTTACGCTTCAAAGGAATGTCAAGAACTGCGATCGGGACCTAACATATACACCTTCAAATCATCGGTATATTACTAGAATGAACACAAAAGTAGTATCAGCAGCGACACCTCTTTCACTTATTCCCAAACCCAGTAAAACAGCCAATAATAAAAATTAAAAGTTTATTATTTATCAGAAGTTAATTTTCTAGACAGCTATTGGAAAATGTATTTTTTACAAAAAACTAAGTAACCTTAATCCAAAATCCACAGTATTGTAATTCAGTTATATGCAATCTATCTGTTTCCTTAAATGACGGTTCCAGAAAAAAGCTTTATGAAGATGTCAGTTTATATGGGAGGTGCTACGCCCCATTATTCAATACGTACCACTTTTCCGAATAAGACAGATATTGGCATTTTGTGTGATTGTATTTAATTTCATTATCTTTGCTTTTATTGTTCCGAAGAAAAGCGATTTGGAAATTTCAGTTTATGCGAAAAGTGTCAAGTCCCCTTTTCGAATGCCTAGCACAATTCACCATAAATGCGATATACATATACACTTTACGAAAAAAAAAATTTTCGAAATATATTTATTAAAATAATTGGCGATAATATGGAAAGTAAGTGGGTAACTTAACATGGAATTGCATAATAATATCTTAATTTCAATTTATTCGGAGAGAAATTCTGGATAATTCCTTATCCGCTTGATTTCGCAAAGAACCCCTTTCGCCTCATTCAAAAGAGTAGCCCGTCTTAGCCTTTTAGATGCATTTTATTGCTGCCTCTAACTGATTTCGTTCTGACAGCAGAATTTTCTTCGGAGAAAACATTGCGAAGCTCCTTGTTCTTACAAAGATATGATTTTTTTTTCGTCTACGATAGACGACTTTAATTTACGGAAGAAAATCCATGACACTCTACTTATTTTACCGAAGCCCACTTCAGTATAATTACATTTATAGGCACTTACAGAAGTAAGTATAGAAATATGAAACAGTTATATAAATATGCTGCAAAGCCATCTAAACTAGCAGAAATAAAGGTAAATGAACAAAAATTCGAGGCCAATAATTTAAATGTCCAAAATCCATTCTGCTTGTTTTAGGCAAATAGTACATCGACTAAGATGAGAGCATTAGATTAAGAAAATGTAAATGAGCCTTAATGTATTTCCATAACGACGGCAACAAAGGTAACAACAACGATAACCAGCGGAATTGTCACAGCCAAAGCAAGAAACAACAAAACATTGTTACTCTTTTGCATTCGCAATCAGATTTTCTGAGTTTCAGATTTTCGATAAGACGTTGTTCCGTAATTCTTTTGTCGCTATTTTTCTTTGCGCATTCGTTGAATGCCGCAATCAATTGCCTAGAAATGCGTGGAAAACACAAAAAGCAAAAACAAAAAAGGCAGTGTGTGACCTTTGTGTCAAAAGAAAATTTGGCCGGTTGTTTTTTTTTTAGTGGCCGCATTTAAATGGAAATTAAAAGAAGCAGTTTAAATGTTCCATTTGAATTACTCAGCAGCTTAACGAGAACTTGGCAAATTGACAAATGGCTTTAGGTTTTGCCAGTTAAATTGAATTTCACGTTTAAGCAACTGTTCGAGAGTTAAAAAAGGAAACATTTGTTAATATTCAGGAAGCCACAGTAACGCTGTTAGTAGGTAGATATTGCTTTTTTTATTTCTATAGAACAATTATATGCATAGCCTTCCTGTTATCTGTATACCCTTCATATTACATGAAACCCTATTGTAGGCCACTACTGCGATTTAAAATGTTAACCCACTGCAGGGCAAAATAAAATAAGCACCATTTGGAATTTAGTCAGACCAGTTGCACCAAAATTCAAGTATAAGTATTAAGAAATTTTTCTCATTTTAACACTTGAGTAGTTACTTTTTAAGGTAATATTGATTTGTACTCAAGTACTAAGCGGCCTGTTCCGATTTAAGGCTCAGAGTGAGCTCGCAATGGAAGGCTGTCACACATGGGCATTCAAACGTCTTAAACTCCTATATGGATATTCCCAGTGATTGTGATTATCACCCTCCGAACGGAATCTCTCAGTGAAAATCCCTTCTAGTCTGGAATGGCTTGAAGAGATCTATCACCCAACACACCCATTCAGATCTACACGGACGGGTCTAAAATAGATACCGGTGTAGGATCAGCGTTATGTTGCGAAGAGATTTTTATCAGTGAATACTTCAAAAAAATGAATACGGAAAAAAATGCTATTCATGAAGCCTTAAAATGTTTAGAAATAAAAAGAATATCATCAAAAGGATGCATTCTAAATAACATCAAAGAGTATCAAGGCTAAATTTACGTCTATCCAAGAATATTATAAAATTTAGTAGACTACAATTAGGACCTTAGTAGGGGCCCTCACAGGGCATTATCTCCATTGAAATCACGCACGGAGGTTATGAGTTTACATGCCTGAATTCTATCGTATCTGGGCTGAAGAAGAGTTGGAAACAATTCAACACCTTTTTTGCACATGTCATTTTTTAAATTTTCTTAAAAATTTAAAACTTTTTAATCCGAATTTTTAGATATTAGCATTTAGAACTTTCAAGGACGTATTTTCGAGTATCCCATTGCATTTCGGTATATAAAATAAAAGTTTAAGGTGGCTAAAATCGCCTCAATTTTCTATTAGTTTTTGCTAGTGGTCCGGTGCATTTTCACCATATAAAAAATTACATGGAAGAAAATGCATTACATTGTCAACAAAAAAAATTTAAATTAATGAGGGTTTAGCCATTTCAAACTTCCACAATACAACTTATATATCACAATTTAATGGATTCAAAAACTGCATATCCAAATTTTCAAGAAATTCTGACTAAAAAATAATAATTTTGAAAAAAATTTGTTTGAAGAAAAAATTAAAACTTTTGAAAAAATTTTCTTTGAGAATAAATGAAAATTTAAAAAAAAATTTTTCAAAATAAAATTAAAAATTTTGTAAAGAATTTTTTGGAAGAAAAATTAAATACTTCGAAGAAAATTTTTTTGAAGAAATCTTTTAGTTTTTTTTTAATTTTCAATAAAGTTTGAGACTTCGAGTTATAGCTTTTGTTTTAGTATGAGTCTTGTTTTTATGAATAAACAAATAAAAATTAAAAAAGATTTAATCAATAGTCAAAACTTTGCACTATGCTTCAATATGTTGCTATTATTTCGACAGCCACTGCAGATATACCATATTTATAGAATATTACATCGTTGAAAGGATCATATGCTGACCTTTGCTCGATAACAAGAATTCAAGAGGCCCAATAGTCCGATTTTGTTAACTTAAGGATCAACGGTTCATTGCGGATTATTGGCATATAAATACCTGTCAGATGCTGCAAAAGAAAAAGTCTGGCACAATAATTTCTCATAATCTCAGTAGCAAACATACGCAAAGTGAGCGTACATGAAAATTTAAATTTTAAAAGGTTGAGCCAAGGAGCACCAGGAGATTTGGTGGCTCCTAAAACTCTCAGGCTTAAAAGCCCATTGTATTTAAAGCTCTGGAAAGGGGGTAGATAGTCAAGGAGGGAAGGATAAAAGTATCAGAGAAAGAGATAGGAAAGAATAGAGACAGAGATAGAGATAGTTAGTTCTGTGAGAATTTTCCAGATTCTTTGGCAAATCTTTCAATAAATATCCTCCAGTTTTAGACAACGAATATTACTCTAGCAAAGACAGGACACTCACAGAGAAAGTGCTCAGTGCTATCCGCCTCCTCAAAGCATGACAGGCACATTGGGTCCTCAATGATTCCAATGGTGGTCATATGCTGACCCCATGGGTTGTGTCCTGTAATGATACCGAACGTCTTTCCTTCTACGTTTTAGTAGAAAGTTTGACAGTTTTCTGTTCGGACTTGTCACAAAACACTTTGCAGTTCTGCAGCGTTCTAGACCGGGCCATCGCTCTTTATGTAGATTGCCTACATAATAGCTTTATAATTCCTGCGAAACTGATTCTGATTATTGGTTCTGGCTCTTGTGAGGGCACCGCTTATCCACGATTGGCCAATTCGTTGGCAATTTCGTATCTTTGAACACCGGATTGTCGTGGAACTGATATAAGTACAAGCCTGCTTTGTCTTGGGACAGAATTAAGCTTCTTCTTACATTCAACAATCTTTGAGGTTTGCTTCGCGTTCTCCAGGGCATTCAGTGCAGCCTGACTGTCACTGAAGTATCCAATCTGTTTCCAGCTCCATGTCCTCTCGATTATCCATACGGCTACTTTCAGGATGGCAAAAACTTCTGTTTGGAAAACAGTTGTCATTTCCCCCGTAGCACGTACGTACTACTGAAACGTCAATTTAACGTACTGGTTTGGCATCAATGGTTCAAAAATAAGCAAAAGATTTGACAAATATCCCTAAAAGCACATGATCGCCAGTAAATGTCAACACGAAACCGTGTCAATTAGAGTTCCCTATAAATAATTCAGTGACAGTTGGTTTTAATTTTTCTCACACAATGATCGATGATATAAACTATTCAAAGTAGAGTTCTGAGAAGAGCGTACTTGGGCATTTCTTTAAATACTTTAATTTTATTTCTGAGAATACAGTTGTCGCCTATCTGAAATAGAATTTATGACAAAGTACTATTTAGTTTATTAGTCCCTGAATTGAGACAGCTTTTAGTCAATGCAATTTCCATTTAATGGACTTACGCAAAAGTAGCTTAATAAAAATGAATCCCACCGAAGTGACACTAAATTTCAATTAAATATTATAACCCTAATGCATTGTCATAAATTAGCATATCTTATCAATTTTTCACGTGGCAAGCAAAAACAAATGATCCAAATAAATAAAACGCAAATAACTAAATTGGTGAATAAAATGGCAGATAATTATGGTGCCAATCGGACTGACTGGTAAATAAATTAGCGTTTAAAAAATGAAGCAAAGCAAAGTGTTTACTAATAAAAGGCTTGCAGCTTTCTAGTGTGCAAATGTACTCATCATACACACGTAATTATTCCCTATTCAATTTGACTTGTATGGTATGTGAGAATTTCCAGTTCAGTGATGAAGAAAAGCTTCGTCGCAGCTAGTCTCATGATGCGACAAATACGTAGTGAGTCAGCCAAATATGTAGCTACACACCATTCATTCAATTATTTAACCATAAATCAGCTATAACTGAAAGGTAAGCAAATTGAGCAGCAGAACGAAGCGATTAGCTTGAATGTTTATTGTGTTATATGGAAAAACTCGGCGATATGTAATCATGCATGCACCGACTTGTGTTTGCTGGAACTTCACATGATAAGCGGAAAAACTTTCACGCCCACAAATTACTCTTTAACGCTGTCGCCGCTACTGCGGTCGTTTGTGAAAATGATAATAGCGCCTGCTGGTAGGCAATCTTTTTTGCTATTTTCCCCGTTAGTGGCTGCTAATGAACACAAACTATGTAGCCACCTACTACTACGAGTACATAGTAGGAGTTTTTTGATAAAAAAAATTGCTTTATTGAAATAGTAATTATTATAAATGCATTTTGGTGTGCCACAGGTATGCTCTTAACCTGTTGGCCAAAGTACGCTGTCAGAGTGTTAGTTCAATGCAAAATATATTAGAGTTTACGTATCGGCTGTCACTTTGGCTAATCATAAATGTTGGTGGCGGTCATAAATTGACATTGGTGTGAGAATTGTTGGGAAAGTTTGCGGATGTGACAGTGAAAATTGCAATGGAGTGCCACTTGTTGCTGAAAATGAATAAATAGCTAAATTTTCCAATTGATCGGGTTAGTTTATTGCGGTTGCCGTGGCTGACAATGGAGTCGCACTAATACGTTGATCGATTCAATTGAGTCGCGAGACAAGTGAATTTTGAGCAAAATTAATTATACTCGCAGTCACAACTTAGCTGGCTTATAGTTAATTTCTGTGACGCGCTTGTTAAAAAAAGCTACCAGTAATTTTCATTTTTAGAGTACATCTCAACACTTTTTTCTTTTTCAATAATAAAATTTAGTGATGTGTTATCAAACAATTTACTATTGAAACTTATAAAATCCGGATAACTCGCAAATTTTTTTTAAAGTTTTTTACCAACAGAACATTAAAAGAAAACTAACAAATTTCGGTTATGAAAAATGCTATGTGCATGAATATGAGCAAATGTGTTCAAAATAATAGGAGCGCACCGAATCACCAAATTATAACTATTTGGTTCTATCTAACTTTTTTATATTTTTATCAAAATATAGTGCATTCTGTACAAAATTTGCAAAAATTTAATAAGTATCAAAAAAACTATATCAAAATGTTCAACTTTTTAATAAATTTTTTTTTTTAATTATAGATATGCAATTTTATAGCCCATTCAATTTTACTGAAGCAAAGTGCTCAGAAATTTATTTGATTTTTGGCACTTTTTTCATACCTTTCTGACACTTTTTCTTATACAAAGCGAGTTAATATGCAAAAAAATGACCATAGCCTTAGCGAAAAAAACTCACAAAAATAAACGAGAATTTTGAGCCAATTGAAACTTGGACTTTGTTGTACTATAACACTGCATACCCATAATTTTTCTGAAATATCTCAATGAAAAGTTGGAATTTTTGATATATATATATATATTTTTTTTTTTGAGCTTTCTCAATTTTTATGAATTTTATACAAAATTTTAAACCTTAAATTATATGGTTTTTTTTTTTTGTAGTATAATTTTACAAAAACGTAAAAAAAATGAATCAGTTAATAGTTAAAACATAATAATTTGTCATGTTTTTATTATTTTGAACACAGCTGTAACCGCGCATACGAGTATAACCCTACCCTAAATACAAAAAAAATATATATTTCGGTCTCTCTACCATAGAGAAATTAACTGCATGGCAAAGAGTCGGTATGAAAAAAAAACCTAGAGGAGGGTATACTTTTCCAATTGATTTAGAAATGAAAAATATGCAAGTTCATCGTAAATTTCATGTGCACAATTGGCTCTCATAAATAGTAATACAATACAAAAACAAGCTCTGAAATTACTTACCGCATTGCTCTTGCTTTGTATCGCAATTCATAGTTAAGATTTCTTCAAATAAAATTTAAATAAATGTTATGATGAAACCAATAAATGTATATTTTCAATATTTTGATTTTAATTTATATTTTCAACAAAGTTGAATTCATACTCAAATAACCAACATAATTCATATTTGCGTAATTTCCAAACAAGAAGTTCATTTAATATGTGATAAACTTCTTACGATGGAATAAAAATTGCATATTTTGGTACTGTTTGCATGCCCATGAGAGCCAAAAACCTAAAGTTTTACTAACCCTTTTAAGATTTCTATTCTCCAGAATTTGAATACCAGCTATCGCTTACCTTTTCTGACTACCGGAAAGTACCAAATTTCAATGATGTTATAAATTAACAAATAGGACTGGGCGATATACTTACATTTTCAAACCGAACAAGTGTATATTTTATTATGCTACATAGTTTTATTTAAAAAACCATAAATAAAAACAACAATATTTTGCATAATAAAATGTTTCTCTAGAACTAAAAAAAAAATCAATTTTTTAAGAAGGCAGTTCAATATATACATATATCTATCGGGTATTTTTGTAAGCGGTCGAGAACTTAAAATGATAATACAAAACCGATATATTGTTGAATTGGATGTTTCCTTCATCATAATCTGGTAGATAATTTCATGACATTTATTTTTTAAATAATAGCCGCGGATGTCTACCGACATAGTTCAGCCTAGATTTACGGGACTCTACTACCCCTGATGTGGTTGGGAGGCTGAAAGCATCAAGTGGTAACAAACCCATCAGAGCATCTAATGCCGGGCCTGAAGTAGTCGGAAAAGCTCCGGTGCAACAGATGGCCACAGTGCGTTGTAGTATCGATAAGATCCTCCTGACTCCCACGAGAGAGATTCTACTCATCCAGACCACTGATGCATAGGTGATAATAGGTCTTATCATAGCCGTATAGATCCATAGGACTTTGCTAGGAGGAAGACCCCACGTTTTCCTAAAGACACCTTTGCACTGCCAGAAATTTGTCGGTGCATTGGATGTCTTTGTTTCAACGTTTGACTTCCACAAGAGTTTACTATCGAGGATTACTCCAAGATATTTGATTTCTTTGGATAGCTGGACTGTGACTCGTTTTAACTTAAGCAGAACGAGTCCATCAAGTTCCCTCCTTCTGGTAAAGAGGACAATACCAGTTTTGGTGGGATTTGCCGATAGCCCATTTGCACAGCACCAAGTGTCAATCATATCCAGTGTTTTCTGTACTTTTCTACAGATGTTCATAAGCGAAAGGCCCGTTATCAAACAGGCAACGTCGTCCGCGTATGCTTCTGTGTAGACTCCAGCACCATTTAAGGTGGTGAGTAGAGATTCGATCACCATGCACTCCCCCGCACCGAAACGATTCTTTTGGCTAGCATTGAACGAATCCACTTCACCAGCACCCGGTCTACACCATGTCTGCTGGCAGAGCTGCATATACTGTCGAAAGTGGCATTAGCAAAAGCCCCCTCTATATCCAAAAAGATGCCCATAGCGTAGTCCCTTACTGAACAGAAATGTCAACACAGTCGCCATTCTCAGCTTTCGAATCATAGTTATCGATAGTCCTCATACAGCTAACAAAAAACACCCGATACACACACTGCGCCAAAATCCATAACACACTTATTTGCAAGTTTTGACAATTTATTTCCTTACTAAATATTTAATTTTAATAGTTTTTTATGCAAATATAGTTCGGTTTTCTACAGAAACCTTAGATATCCAAATTTCAAATTTTGTGCAAAAAAATTAAAATTTTTTACAAATTTCACATCTTTAAATAAAAATTTGTATACAAACTTCAAATATTTGTGAGCGATGATAGGGTTCCCTCAACTTGGTCCTTCCATCGATGGCATGATCTTCCCTTACGTCGTTGTCCGCTAGCTTGCCATCCGAACACTTTCCTTGCGGGAGCTTCGGCATCCATACACTCGACGTGGCCCAGCCAGCCCAAGCACTGAATATTGATGCACTTCACTATGTCCAACTCGTCGTAGAACTCATACAGCTCGTTGTTTATTTGGCAGTAGTAGTTACCGCCAACATGAAGAGAACCGACGATTTTCCGAAGTATCTTTTCCTCCAAGAGCGGCTCCATCAATCTGCGATAGAACCCATGCTTCATGTGTCTTGTAGAACGTTAGTTTTATCGAGCGAGAGAGGTATCTGCTACACATTTGCTTACTAAGACCATAGTAGAACCTATCAGCAAGCGTGATTCGTTGGTTTATCTCCAAGCAGACATCGTTTGTTGTTGTGACGGCGGTGCCAAGATATATAAATTCCTTGACAATTTCAAAGGTATAGATGTCCGCTGAAATGCTGGACTCAAAAAGCTGTGTATATTTCCTAGTCGACAGCATATGCTTCGTCTTGCTTCCATACCTACTCACTTGACTCTCTTACGCTCTCATCCAGCTTGCAGTTCCCTATGATGTCAATGTCATCAGAATATGCAAGGAGCTAGACTTTTCTAATGAAAATAGTGTCATTTCACCGGCACACCGGCTCTCCGCTCTCTTTTATGAGGAATTTGAAGAAGTCTCCCGATAGTGGGTCGCTTTATATGAAACCTCACTCGGTATTTATAGGTTCGGTATTTTTTACCTTGACAGAGCTGGACGTGTTGCTCGATGTTATTTTGCAAAGTTAAATCAGTTTTTCCGGGAAAACGGGCTTAAAACAATATGGCGTATAGACGATCCCTTATCGCGCTATCGATGGCAGGCTTATAATTGACAAAGAGATTATGAGTTATGTCGTTATCTTTTTCATGGGGTTTTCCAGGATTTGGCGTAATGTGAAGATCTGGTCGATGGTGGACTTTCCAGGTCTGAAACTACAATGATAAGGTCCAAGCAGTGAACTGGCATATGATTTTTGTCTTTCACAAAGTACGCTCGACAGAACCTTATATGGGATGGCGATAAGACTAATCCCCCGGTAGCTGGCCAGGTGGGTTAATATCCACCCCGTCCTCTTCAATTAGTGGTACCGGGTTCATGTCCATAGCGGCAGTATTTATAGCACTATGGTCAGTCAGTAATTTAGAGAAACGTTCCTCTCATAAGCTCCATGTCAGCTTCGTATTTGTAACCAGATTCCCATTTTCATCTCTGCAATTAAATTAAATTAAATAATTAAAATTAAAAAGATGTTCATATGGGTTGAATAATTTTTATCGGCGGTAAAACTACGACTAGTTCGAGCAAGGAAGCACACGAATAGTCAGTAAAAAAGATATGAATGTGGTATTGCAATTATGTTTGACCGTTATCGCACATTAATTTTAATTTGAAAAGACCCTTACTAAAATTTACTAGGGAATAATTTAACCCTCTATCACCCCAACAAAGTTAGTATTTTTTTAAGATTTTTATGAATATCTGTAATATCGGTAAAAGATATTTAGTTAAAATGTTTCACAAAAGCCATAATATTTTGTCAAGAACTCTTGAAAACAGTATTAAAGTTAAATATAATTTATACGATTTTTTTTTCAAATAATCTAGATCAACTTGGCATAAAATTAGGAAAGCTTCAGTACACTACAAAAAGTAAAAATGTGTAATTTAGCGACAATATGGTAGGCGATTATCTATGTGCAATTATTCTTCTTCTTTTTTGGCAGTTGCTGTTATTACAAGTAGGAAATTTTTGATATGATAACATCATTTAATCGACCAGAATGCTTAAGTAAACCACTGGTGGGGTTTTCCAATCGATGGAAAAACCGTCATAATATTTCTGAAATTCTATTCCGCGTAAAAAACGGAATTTAATAAGTAAACAAAATAATTATTTTTATCTATTTCTACTAAAATGCTGCTAGGCGTCTATTTCAGCAAGCTGTAACAATATAGTTATATGACAGATCAGAAAATTTTATCGAAAAATTATTTCTATTTCTATTTAAGTGGTAGCGAAGCCATACTGGTCTCGATTTCAAGAATTTCTACTAGCAAAGAATTTTGCAAGCGAATTACAGGTATACTAATTTCTTTGGCTGAAAGCTTTCTTGGTGTAGTGCTCATGTTCCACTTCCACTCCAACTTTCCATCAATAACCACCGTTGGGAGTGCGTATTATTATTATTAGAAAGCCATTACGCACTGCGACCAGAGCTGATCTATTGTGAAAGGTCATTTTTGTAACCCTAGAGTTTTAGGCTTTTTAAAAATTTTAGCCCAATTTTAGGTTTGTTGTTCTAAAGATTGCATGGAGATACTACGATACCACCAAGGTGATGAAGCCTCTGTCTACCCAACGCAAGACATTCACAAAGCACATGTTCTGAGCTTTCTATGTCCATTTCGCAAAAGCGACAAACATTGGTCTCAAATAGGCCAATATTATTTAGATGATACCTCAGGCTGCAGTGACCTGTAAGATATCCAGTTAAAAGACGCAGATATACTCTGCTTAGTAAGAGTAGCTTGTCAGATATTCCTTACTTAGATATAGTTTGGCTTGACGCTGACCGGCACAGTTTAGCCAGTGTGCAGCAAATTTCCTTTCTTCCATTTCCTAAGGAATTCATTAATGTCACTTTTTGTGAGTCCACAGAAAGGCTCAGGACCAGTAAGTTGCATATTTGCTCCTAGTTTTGCAAGGTCATCAGCCATTTCATTTCCCTCATGTCCTTCATGTCCCGGAATCCAGCCTAGTGTTACTATGTTGAAGTTTCCTAACGTGTTGAGAAGGTTGAGGCAATCATTTACCAATTTAGAGGTGATAGTTGTTGATATAAGGGCTTTTAGAGCCGCTTGGATATCTGAAAGTATGTAGATGTGAATACCTCTCATTTTCCTGCTAAGGCATTCTCTCACACATATTTCAATGGCACGTATGTATTTCTGCCTGGAATACGGTTGGGTAGAACCCATCGGAATCGATTTTTTGAATTTAGGCCCATTGATTCCTACCCCTGTTCTACCATTTTCCAATTTGGACCCATCAGTAAACCATAGGTGAGAGCCAGATTTGAAAATGGTAGAATTAGTTCTCCAGTCTGTGCGTTCATTAATTATAACTTGGATGTTCCTGAAGAGTGTTGGTTTGGGTGATAGTAAATCATCCCTATGAAGAATGGGACTATGTAGGAAATCCTCTAAGATCTTTAAATGTCCTTTCATATCCCCAATTTTAAGTTCAGATATACCTTTTAATCTTAAGGCACTCGAGCGAGCTTCCCTTTCAATCAAGATTGGAAGCGGTGGTATGTATGTGGAGTGCGTATAGGATCCACGCTAGTCAAAAAGGGCGGCTCAAATGGTAGTGGTTTTCTAATACGAGACATAAAAAGTACGACAACGTTCTTTTATCTCGCACTTTTCTTTAAGTAGGTGTCCATCAGATGAGAGCCGTTCTCTATAAATTCAATCAGAAGCTGGTGTTGTTTTTCTGATCTATGCCATGAGCGTAAGCATTTTCGTACATATATTTTTTTTTTTTTTCAATCAAATGTGAACTTTAAATTATAAGTAAATGTGACTGTTTATTTTCTTTACAAGATATGCTTGCAATACTTTTCAAAAATATGGCTCAAATAGTTATTTACACAATATTTACTTTTATAAAATGTTTTTTAATTTCCATCACGAACTTCATTGCAATTGAACGACCGGAGATAGTTTTGCCTGCAGTTAAATTCTTCATACAAAGTTAAGAAAGTTCAATGAGTTGAGTAAAAGCCTGCTGTGGTGTCGACAGTAAAGCAACTTTATATATTTTTGCCCATGCACATACGTATGCATGCAGTTGTGTGTGTGTGTGCATATAAACATACGACCATAAATGTGGGCTAGCCCTTATACTCGTATCCAATGCAACAGCAATTCTAACGCTCATTAACTTTAGCTAGTCCGTTGCAACAGCAACAGCAACTTACTCTCACATACACGCACATGAAAATCCATACTATCAAATTTATTTTTGAAAAGTTCTACGTTAGCGCGCATGGATTGCAAACTTTTCAGATTTTCAAAATTTGCTTTTGTTTCATATTATTATAATGTTTTTTTTTTTTTGTTTTTAATTCTGTGAAAAAGTTCAAAATTACAATTAAAAAAATACCAAACCCATTTCACCCCATTTATCATTTGCAGCAAAAGGGCAAATGAAATTGCATAAAGTAAACGAAAAATCTGCGAAAAGTGCTTTAAATTTTGGTTTATTAAAAATTTACTCCATTTATAATTCAGTGTGGCGGAAATCAAATTAAAATTGTATTTTGCGAGTTATGCAAAAGTGCCCGAAAAATATTATATAATTCGCCATAAAACTATTTGGAGTTATCTCACGTCGAATTCACAACTTTTTCAGCAACCATTTAATTGCTGCTACCATTTGTTTATTCTGGCTGCACTCAAGTGAAACGCAACTATTGAAATTAACAAAATGTTGGCGCACAGTTTCGTAAGTAAAATTTAGTATTTTTAATATTATTGAAATGGAAAAATGAATGAAATTTTTATGAATAAAATATTTATTATATATTTAGAAAAGAATAACAAATGAGAATTTTCCTATGGTCTTTCTCATATGGCTGGAATATGGCATTCAGTAATTTTTTCTTTCCTTTCGTTGATGTACATATGAACATAGTACGGGCCAAGTAAGCAGGTGTTATGCGCGTGTCTAGCACATGTTTGCTGTCCACTGAGTGTACGAAACCACAAATCATTGATTATAAAAGTGATTTAGGAGAAATTGTATACGTACGTAAAACCAAAGATCTTATTTGGTGATACTGAATATTCGGTTTTTCATTTTCTCGTCTAATTAATTTTTTGTACCAGTTTAAAGGGTCAAAGAGGAAAACGTGAACAGAGTAAGGCATGGCGTATACTCTACTTCTGCGAAGGAAAGTCAAATATTTCTGTTTCGTTTTTATAAAACAACAAAAATAACGATGCTAAGGGATGTGTTATTACATATATTTACCTTTTACATATACTTTATACTTTTTGAAAATAAATCTTTTAGAAATTTCGAGGATATTTAATCATGAATTTGTCAAAGCAGACGGTTTTTAATAAGAAATTTTCGCACTACTCAGTATAACGTCTCCACAAGGACATTAATATTTTTAAGACGGCAAAAATATTATTCGTCAAAACGACGAAATCCACTTTTAAACTGACCCCTGATTGCACCAATACCCCAAAACCATATAATACCAATGCCATTTGTTATTCGGAATATTTATTTAATAATTTGAATATATATATATATATATATATTGGCGCTTACACCCAGATATTTTTATGAGGAGCTTTTTTCATGGCAAAAATATAATACACTCGGAGGCTTGCCATTGCCTATCGAAGGGCGACCGCTATTAGACAAAACTTTTGTCACAATGTTGGTGTTGCACGGAGATTCGAACCTACGTACTCCGAATGATAGTTACGCACCAACCCGTTCAGTAGCGGCGGTTGTTAATTTCAATGCTTGTTCATTTAGTTTAATGTGATATTAAACTTAAAAATGAAATTGCTCATTTTCAACTTTTGTTTTATTTTTGTTTTTTTTTCATAGCCTCTGACAAAAATAAATTAAAAGTAACATTAATCATATTAAGTGTCACAAATTAATGATAAACGTATATTTTATGCTTAAGAATAAAATCAAATTTTTTTTTATTAACTTTATTTTGCCCATGAGGCACAGAGATAAATTTCATGCTCAACACTCAAGCTTTTTTGTCATTTGGCACATGAAAATTTAGTCATTCGCCATTTGGATGCTGAACAAATCTCGCAAATTTTTCTTTTCTTATTAGTTGCCAAATTCTCATCATGTTTAGCTACCTTGTATATTTTGTCGAGCCGACGATTTCAAAGTTACCACTTTAGCTCTTTTATTTAAGTGTTTTTCAATAAGAGCAAAGTGTAAATATTTGGCACAAAAATTTTACATGGCGGAGCGGTTTTTGCCCTAATTGTAATATATGTTACTACCATAAAATGAGACTTTTTTTTCAATTTCAAACTTTTATTAACAAAAAATGGTTACAAATTTAATCTTCAAAAGAAAAGCCATCGCTAGCGACACATTTTTCCCAGCTCTCACTCAATTTGTGGATGCCACGCCAAAAAAATTGGCCGTCTTTGGCCGCAAACTAATCATCGAGCCTTTGTTTTTTTTTTGCTTCTTCGTGAGAATTGAAGCGCTGCTCGGAAAGTGCGTGTCCCATCGATGCAAACAAATGATAATCGGAAGGCGCCAAGTCTGGTGAGTAAGCCGCATGCACCAGCTGTTTCCAATCGTACGTCTCCACCAACTCCCGGGCGCTCTTGTTCGTTGTGGCGGTGAATTGTCATCAAGTCAGTTCATGCGGCACCCATCTTCCGACCTTTAAAATCATGCCCATGTCTTTCAAACGTTTGGAAATGGTTTTTTGGGTCACTCCCAACTGCTCCGCCATCATTTCGCCCATTTGACCGTAATTTTCATCCAACAATGCTTGCAATTCGGCGTCCTCAAACTTTTTCGGGGGCCGGCCACACGGTCCTTTTTCTCCACGCTAAAATCACCACCTCGGAATTTTTCAAACCACTTGATGAGCATTTGATGAGCTTAAGAAGCGTTTTTCTTCAATTGATAACAGAAAAAAAGCGATGTCCCCAAATCGTAGTTTGAAAGCACGAAATTCGACATTTTTAAGAGCGACAAATATGCATTGTTGTACGAAACGTAACAAACAATGAACTGAATATTGTTGACAGATGATAGACGAAAAAAACAAGAGCGTCAGTTCATTGTCATAAGCGCACACTGAAATGTCACATTTTCATAAAAGATATCGTGAGTGGTAAATTAGAATTAGAGATGATTATCCTTCAGGGCAGCTGTTAGGACCAATGAAAGCTTGAATTCCCTCAACCTTGTTTCTTTTCTTTGAGCTGCATCAGTGAAATTAATACACGATACTGGTTGGTTTCCACTTTGGTCCTTTATGAAAAGTTTAGAAACTTGTATTGGGTCCACAATAGTTTTGGACTCAGCTTTTTGCATCGACCACTTATGAGTTTTTTCCACCTAATATAGTTTTCGAAAATGTGATCGTATTAGCCCTTGCACGCAAAACATTCAGCGAAATACCGCCTTCGTCTGAAGAAAAGTCTTCAGAAGTCCTCACAAGTAACTAGCGCAGCTGCAAGTCCATACCCAGCTCAAGCTCACCAACTCCTAAAGCTGGGCAGAAAATCAAAGACAAACAATGAGGGGAAACAATTACGCAATATATACTGCTATCGAGCATCGTCGAAATGACGAAAACAGTTCGTCTAAGGTTAAAAGCAAGTAGAGCGGGTACTGAATCAGAGTTTGCAGTAACATCAACACTGTCCAAAAGGTGCTGTAAATAATGGATGCTCCACAAAAATTATTCAGCACAATAAACAGGGACTAAATTGCACAGTAAAGAGGAACTAACTTAAGCTTTTGTGGGCACACACAAGAGGTGCTTAGTGTAAAGAACGCGTTAATAAATTGAATTGCAAGAACTGTTACATAAATCCGGAACTCACGTGCAAAAGGCTCAGGGAGCAATAATATAGCCTCAACACATCCGTATACTTATGTAGAGGAAGAATGAGATTGGTTTGTTGGTTAGACTTATCACACAATCTGAGCACAATCTGTACTCACTTAAGCTGTATAGAATATTGATTATCAAGAACCCAATGTGGGTAGGTCTCTTGTCTGCAGAAGCATTATGACTTTCATAGGCGTCGCTGCCAATCGAATAGAATTACGTTTGCCACCAGGAGGATAACAAAAATTCAGAAAATTTTTTTATTTTTGTCTGGATTTTGCAAAACCATTAAGGTGCGTGACTACTATTCGGAAGTGTAAAGGTTGGAATCACCAAAATGATAGAAGTCGCCCCTCGACAACCAATTGCAAACCTCAAAGTGTATTTCTTCTCTGAAAAAGCTCCTCATAAAAACCATCTAATATATTCAGAGGCAGCATAAAACTGTAGGTTTCTCTATTTATGGTAAAACATAAAGACGTACACGACAAATAGGAGGAGTAGCTCGGCCAAGTACCCAATAAAAAATGTGAAGTGCCAATTATACAATAAA
Organism: Anastrepha fraterculus; assembly: GCA_037575425.1. Classification (NCBI taxonomy): domain Eukaryota; kingdom Metazoa; phylum Arthropoda; class Insecta; order Diptera; family Tephritidae; genus Anastrepha; species Anastrepha fraterculus. The sequence goes on along the minus strand of JAYXIM010005180.1, from coordinate 1,277,596 downwards.
TGTGGCGCAAAATTAATTATCCATTTTTTTTTTGTTTTTTTGAATATCTTTTTTATCAAATAAGAAAAAAAATATTATGAGGAATGGAAAACTCTATTTTACCTTAATGCGCTCCACCGATTTTCTGTTTTTCAGCCAAAGGCCTTTGTTGCTAACGCTGCTAAGCAGTTATTTTTTAAATAATTTATTATTGTACTAACGTTAAAAAAAAAAAATAAATTAAGATATGTATTATGCAGCCTTCTAGTTCACAACTGTCCAATATTGATTGAATAGGCTGATTAATTTTTCCAAATCTTGTATATATATGTATATAATTTTCAATTCAAGCATCAATGTAGTCAAGGGAAGAACTAATATACAATTGAACATCATTTGAAAAATCGTTTAATTAAACAGGTTATTAATAACCAATGACAACAGCAGGGCATTGAGCCTTGAACGACACCTCTGCTAATAGGTAAGCAGTTGGAAACAGTGCTACGAACGCATACTTCTTGTAAACGAACATAGATCACAATCAAATTGGTCTATAAAAAAATTTCTCTCGAAGCATCTACCCCCAAGCGGCATCTAAGCAGGCGAATTTTTTTTTAGCAGGTATATTTATGATGAATTTTTTCAAATCTTGTGCAAAATCCTATTTACATAGAATTAGTTATAGAATGAAATATACATTTAAAAAAAAAAAAATTATTCAAATTAATTCGAAAAAAATCGGTATAAATACATTCGTTGCACATGGCGGGTGATCAACTTTTGAGAATTACAACGTATCAACACACAAATTGCAATCTTCTACACCGAATGAAATTAGTCACTCACTCACATATCTATCGCCCTACGCACAGCAAGTGCAATGAACGCAGGTGTGGTGTGAAAATCCATCAATGTTGTGATACAGGAAACACTTAAAACTGTTTTGCTGCCACAACGCTTGACCGTGGAGATGTAGCGCCTGCAGTGACTGGCGCTGACAGGCTGACAAATTTGAGTGTGTCAATGTTTCACGAAACGACGAATGTGACGATGATGATTATGTTTACCATCAGTTTGTCAACATACATATTGACATAATGAAAAAAGGAATTTATTCAAAAAAAATTTTAAAAATGGCGCGCATACTGACAATCACCAAATGCTTGCGTATAGAAAAATAACAGCGCTTGAGTCCAGTATCTGACGATAGAATTACAAACCTAAAACAAAAGTTACACAAAAATAAAGGATTGCAGATTGAAAAATACTCAATGAATGGTAACGCTTGCAGTGCAACGAGAAACCCACAACGCAAGGAACAAGATGTACTTTGATGGACGTGCCACAGCAACAACACCCAACAACACATTGAGCAATATTAGGAAATAGGAGAAAGCGGGGCACGGAAGTAAGCAGCAGGTGGCAGTGATTGTCATGCAATGCCCGCTGGCGCTGCACTGCGTATGTCAGGTGGCATCTGAGATAGACAGTGTTGTAAATTAAAAAACCAAAAAACAAAACACAAACACATACAAAAATAAAAACCAGAAAACACAAAGTTTAGATCAAACGTGGGCCTTTGTCAGACAAGCGCTGCACGCATGTGACAGAAAAAAATGCCAACAAAAAACTCGCGACAATCGCGGTGTGGTTGTGCCCGTTCGTATTGATGCAGACATATTTTTGCGTTTGTTACCGAAGAGCTGAGCTAGCGCAAGTTTTTCTTCTCAGTTTTTCTTCTTTCTTCTTTTGTATCTTTGATGAATTGCAAATTGCAAAAAGCAGTGACGCATATCATGCTGCAAGATACTCGAGACCACATGTGTAGATATGCGTTTGAAAACGTAGCGAACATGTATCACTCAGAGCAGCAACGCGTGAGGCAAGAAATTGGCACTAAAGTATGACAGGTTGTTTCACAAAATCGCACTTTGGTATAAATATCGTTTTTGTGCTTTTTTTCTTTTTGAATAATATGGCATGAGAGTGATTGTATGTCAAGCGATCCAAGTATCGTTAATTTTTCGCAAAATTGGTTTATTTGCAAGATTTAATATAATAAAAAGTAACCCGAAAAAAGCGACTGAAGGGGTTAAAGTCACTAAAGGGGTTAAAGACTCCGCGTGGTAGTGTCCTTTCGCCTCTCCTTTGGCAAATTGCCTTCTAACAATGTTAAATAAGGGTGGAGTTAAGGTAGTAGCATATTTGACTCCAAACTCCATTAGAAGTTATACATTGAAAATCGCGTAAAGAAGGCCATCATAGCGTTCTCCTCCTGCAAATTTACGTCCGGCAAAAAATGGGTACTCAAGCCACAGCTCTTCGGAAGTACTATAATATCACTACACTGCGGAAGATGCAAAGGACTAATTCTATTCGCATCACGTGAGCATGTAGAACTTGTCCCAGTGCTGCCCTTAATGTCGTTTTGCACTTACTTCCCATCGATTTTTACGTTATTTCCATCGCTGCTCAAAGTGCAATCAGGTTAAAGTAGGTTGGGCTCTGGATGCAATATCTCAACCACATTTCTCTGAACTTTATACAGATCTCTCCATCCGCAAACTGAGGTTTGAGGACCATATCAGGTCAATCTTGGCAGGATTGGAACGAGGGGAAAATCTGTACCGATCTTAGCACCTCTGTCTACGGCGACTTCAAGATGGAATCGCATATTTTTTCGAATCCTATTCAAATACGCACAACAAAGAAGTACCAATTACTGATCTGGGTAGAGCCAGCATATGTGTGCAACTATTACGTCCATTTACAAATCGAATCTATGAACTCGTTACTCGTCTCATTCCCATATAAGGCAAAGGAAAAAAATATTTTCATTTCTCCATATCTCACATAATTTTCATTGAACTTGCAATCAAATCAACCCTTGTTGTGTAAGGATTGAATAATTGAATAAATAAATTAAAATAAGATTTTAATCTATGGTTGGGTTGAATGTCAAAGATTACTCAGCTGTAAGATGCCATCTGAGCTGCTTTCAAACAGATTGGAGAAGGCGATCGATCAGGCCGGATGAATAGGAAGAGACAACGGCAGACCGGATGGACTATTCAAATTGCATACCTTTTGTCAGACGCTTGTACAAATATTTGTATGCATACACACACATGTAAATTGTGTGTAACGAAATGCCCTTCAAATGTGTATTTCATACGTAGTTTGCATTCCTTCATTTTTCCTTAGTTCTACATTGAAATGTCCCTGAATATACCCAGTGTCCTCTGCCATCCTCTTTCTATAGTTCGGAAATAGAACTAAATTCGACAATTGTAACTTCGATGGTAACTTGTATGCCTTGCAGCCTTTTTCTATAAATATAAAATACTATTAAACTTGTTGAACTAGATCTACGGAAAACAAAATTGTGATCTGGCTGGTGCTGTAGCATTTGTTGGTAGGGTAGAGTATTGTGATGACCTACAGAAATACTCAGGTTCCCTTATTAGATCAGGCAAATAGAGCTATGTGATATTGTGATATTGCCAAGTAAGTTGGTTTCGGTAGATGGTCGAGTCCGGTTCCAGGAATATAAAACCACAATAATATTTAGAAAAAAAAATGTTTAAAGCGGGAAATCTGTTTGTTATCGCAATTAGTAACGGATAAATAGAAAAACGGGAAGTTTTTGGAGCAATAAAATACTGTAATCAGTATCTTGTTCAACTGCTGGCATTTAGTTAAGATTTGTTCAATAATACAATACTGTTATCTAAGCCACCACAAACATTTAACAGCGAATGTTAACAGCCCTAACATATAGTATAGCATTTCATGCATAGCGATCGAACGAATGAGTCGACCTATTTCCTAACGTTTTAAAAAGTGTTCGTGAGATAAGGAAAAGAGATTATTCATCTGAATAAATAGGATAAGAAATATAAAATTTTGTTGCATACTATAATTTTCAATTTTTATTTTTCTCGTTATTTTACCTAAATCAGAAAAAATAAACTTTTTTGCATAATGAAATTTTCAAGTTAATATTTTTCCCTGCACATATATTAAAAAGAAAAATGTTTGTTGATTTCATTCCTAGAAAAATTTTGTTACATAGTGTAGTTTCCCTATTTTTTATTTTTAATGATATATTTTTTACATAAAAATATAAAATTAAAATTTGGTTGTACTGTGCAAGTTTTTCAATTTTAATTTTCGTTGTTAATTTCCTTAAAAACAAAACATAAAAACAAAATTTTGTTACACAACGCAATTTCTTAATTTTTATTTCTACTGATATATTTCCTAGCCTGAAAAGAAAAGGAAAGTTTTGTTGCACAGTGTAATTTTCCAAAAGTTATTTTCGCGCATAATTTTGCCTAAATAAGAAAAGAAATATTTACCTTTTTGCATATTGAAATTTGTAAATCAATACTTTTCCCAGTTCATCCGATCTATAAAAAAAGGAAAAATGTGTGCTAATTTTATTCCTAGAAAAAAAATTAGTTGCATAATAGTATTTCTCAAAAACAAAACAAAAAAAAAAATTTTGTTACACAATGTAATTTCTCAATTTTTATTGTTACTGATATATTTCTGAAGAAAAGGAAAATTTTGTTGCACAGTGTAATTTATCATTTTTGTTAATATTTTTCCAAATAAAGGTAAATTAAAAATTTGTGCACAGTGCAATTTTTCAATTTTTATTTGCGGTGTTAATTTTCCCAACAAAAAAAAAAGAAAAAAAAAATGTTTGCATAATTAAAACAAGAAAAGGACAATTTTGTTACATAGTGTATTTTTCCATTTTTTTTTTACTATATTTTTCTAAATAAAATGAAAATTAAAATTTATTGCACAATGAAATTCTTTATTTTTGAAGTAATTTTTTCTAAATAAAAAATAATTAAAACTTTTGCTGCATAATATATTTCTTCTGCTGATATTAAAAATTCAAAAAAATTGTGTTGCATAGTATTGAAATTGAAATTTGAAAAGGTCGAGCCGAGGAGCACCAGGAGATTTGGTGGCTCCTAAAACACTCAGGCTAAAAAGCCCATTGTATTTGAAGCCAAGGAGGGAAGGAGAAAAGTATCAGAGAAAGAGATAGGAAAGAATAGAAACAAAAATAGAGATAGTTAGTCCTGTGAGAATTTTCTAGATTCTTTGGCAAATTTGTAAATATCTTCCAGTTTTAGAGAAGGAATATTACACATTCTTATGACATCTGAACCCAAAACTCGTAGTCGTGCTCTAGCAAAGGCAGGACACTCACAGAGAAAGTGCTCAGTGCTATCCGCCTCCTCCAAGCATGACAAGCACATTAGGTACTCAATGATTTTAATGGTGGTCATATGCTGACCCCATGGGTTGTGTCCTGTAATGATACCGACCATCAACCGAACGTCTTTCCTTCTACGTTTTAGTAGAAAGTTTGGCAGTTTTCTGTTCGGACTTGTCACAAAACACTTTGCAGTTCTGCAGCGTTCTAGACCGGACCATCGCTCTTTATGTAGATTTCCTACATAATTGCTGATCCAATTCATGATTCCTGCGGAACTTATTCCGATTAGTGGCTCTGGCCCCTGTGGTGGGGCACTGTTAATCCACGTTTGGCCAGTTCATCGGCAATTTCGTTTCCTTGAGCACCGGAGTGTCCCGGAACTCATATAAATACAAGCCTGTTTTGTCTTGCGACAGAATTAAGCTTCTTCTTACATTCTTAAAGAATCTTTGCGGTTTGCTTCGCGTACTCTAGGGCTCTCAGTGCAGCCTGACTGTCACTGAAAACTGCATAGTATAGTTTTAATCCTTTTTTATGCTAATATTAGAAATTAAATAATGCAAACTTGAAATAATCTCGTTTCTTCTTCCATTCTCGTGTCTTATGCCATTCCTTGGCATAAACGGGCGATCATTTGATATATGTACGTGTGCTTCGCTGATTAATTCAACTGATTTGCAATTGCCTAAACTCGACTAGTTCTGAACCAGATATTAATTTCATCCATTCAGATTTTCCCTGCCGCGTTGCTTTGCCCCTGGCGCTTTAGTTATGTATACGAGTATGGGTGAGCCAAAAATAAACAACTTGTACTAAAACGCTTCGAGCGACGATAATGCCCAGCGCTTAGAGAATTATTGCATTACCCAATGGTGATGCCCACGGTTTTAATACACTCGTACATACGTAAATCTTGGACAGTAATTGAATTTCAATTAATTTCAATTTCACCACTAACACCATGAGGAATTTGGTGTAAAAAAATAACACCGCAAATGTTGTTGTACTCATATACACTGAAATATGAAAATTAATTAAGAAATATGTTTTTGTAATGGCTGTTCTAATTGAAACATAAATAGACATTGTAAGGATATTTGGCAAACATTTATTTGGCGATAAAAATTATAATAATAGAATAGGATAAAACAATTAATTTTGATTTGAAATACACTTTTTTTTCGAAAAACAAAACACCAGTTAACAAGGAACAAGTTATAGTGGAGAAGTTCCCTCTGATATCAACTACATAGAAAAGCTAATGGCCGAGTTTACTCTTCAATATATTGCAATGAATTTTAATTTAGTGTGAAAATCAAAAGTTCTGATTAATTGAGAAGTGAATCTTTATCTTCGCGTGCCGTTGCAGGAACTAATACTGTCAACCTAATTTCCAAGAAAAAATTTGTTTTCGCTCATTCGCACCATTAACTCAGCTTACAAATGTAAACAATCTAACATTTTATGAGCTGGATTATACGACATGCTGAGGATTTCTAGCATAATTTTCCAGCTCTTCATTCCATTTAAATGTGAGTATTAGGTAAACCAGATGTAGCGATGTTGTCCGGTCAGATGAAAATATGCCTCGTCCGAAACTCATTTTCAATAAGCCTGCTATTCGCACTACTCAGCATTGCTGTTTGAAGACAGCCTCTCTTTGGGTGCTAATTACTTTCACTAACGGCTTTAATGAACGCGCGACTTAAACAGGAACAGACCATGCATCCGCCACCTGAATTTGATGTAAACATCCTTTTAAGTTTCTGGCCCTGCTTCTACTATAATTTGATGTTGCTTTACAAATGGAAGGACCCATAGTTGTTTTTGTTGCTGTAGGAGCATAAACATTCTCCATACATGTACGTGGAATGGTATTGGAGTGACAAGTCCTTGACTGCGTCATTCCGGTAACGTAAAACCGACTGTCGTGTGAATGAAGGACAATAAATATAAGGACACTTAGTCTTCTGCCACGCTTGAACGGATGGTGGAGTAAAAATGGCTCCATGGCATGAAGATGTACCTCACTTTGTGCGTGATTATCGCTAAGGTCTTTTAAATCTTAGAAAGCTAGACCACTTTCCAAATGAGCGTACTGCCACTTTTCCATACCGAATTGATGGTATGACGACACTCAACACAATCCAAATGTGTACTAGTTAGTTTAAGCAGGACTCTTTTGAATAGCGCTCACAAACAGTTCTTGATAGATTCCATTTGAGGTATTAGGCATCGAAATGTGGACACAACCAAACAGGAGAGCATTCAACACTAGAGCAAGAGGAAGTCCGAGAACAAGATGGGCCGACGAACTAGAAGAGGGCATCAATAAACTTGGGATAAGGAATTAAAAAACAGTCACAACCGATCGCGATGTATGGACGTCCCAGGTGCAACAGGCTAAAGTTCAAGCGCTTTAGTGCCAAAAGATGATGATGAACACAATTTAGAATTACTCTGGGCGACTTTTCTGAAAACTATTAACTGTTTCCATTTTTTTTTTTTTGTTTTTTGAGGCGCCCTAATGTACTTCTACAAGTACACACATAGTTATTAGCGAAATTCACAGACATTTAATTTATTTTAAAAACACAAAAGTGGTAAATTCGGAATATTATATATATGTATAAATATATATGTATGTATATGCAAAACAAAGCTTGAAACTGAAAACGGAAACGTGAAACCCCAAAACGATTGCATAGCATTGCACAATTGCGCGCAAAATGTGTGGCAAGTGAAATATGGGAAAATGTCAACAATTTGCCGCAGTCGGTTGCAATCAAAGTTGCTGCAAATATTTGCACTTTGAACTCAGCACAAATTTAAACTCGCAAATACTTACACACACACGCACAGTCGAGCAAGCAAACATTTGGGTGTGTTGAGAATGGAATTTTGGCATTTTAGTTCGTAAGGCACGCGACGCCGTTGGACGTGCCATTGTTTTTGTTGTCATTGCTTGATTTTATTGTAATTCTTGTTTGCTATTTCGCATTTCGATTTGGCTCATTTTCCGTCCGTATTACCGCTATTTGGTTTGCTTTTAGCAGCAAAAGGCGACAACTTTCGGCGAAGCAGCTGGCGTCGCAGGCATGCCGTGTCTTTGTCGTCGTCGTCTGACTTCTGAGTTGCGGCATGCAAAAGTGCAAATTGAAAATTTGCAAATTGCTGCAACAACCCAGAAGTTAGTAGTGTGAAATCTGGTGGCGGAAAGAGGCTAATAACAAACGAAGTGCTAAGCATGGCAAGCGACAAGTAGTAAGACGCCTGAAAGAAAAATCAAATTACGGTGAGAAGTTTTCGCAAAAAGCCAAAAGTCACGCAATTAACGAAACTTATAATTTGTACACAATGCCATCAGAAAGCGACGGAAATGCAAATAATTGGCAGTTAAGTGGAAGGTCGGTTGCACGCGAGTCTGACAGTGAAGGCGACCAGGCCATGAGGTAAACTTTTATGCAGATTAATGTGATTTAGTGCAGAGGTGTTGATGCCTACAAGAGTATATTTGTAGGTAAGCGTGTATATGTGCATATATATAAGCGTATATATATATATATGTTTGTTTGAAATCGTATTGCAAAATTTGTGTTTATAGGTTATTGTAACCTTTTTTTCTTGGCAAATGCATGTCAGTGTGTCAAAAGGATGTTTTTCCTTCAACTACACTAAGCTGCATATTTTAGAACTGAAGAAGAGTTCAGAAGGAAAGTTTAATATTTAACATAGTTTAATGGCGTAAGTAGGGTAATAAATACTTAGTATAAACATATCGAAAACGATATCACTACATGACACGACATTAATGTTTTCAAAGAAGTCGCTTCCGTCGTGGCATACGAGCTTTGTATGTGTAGAATATGTATAAGGGTAAACTTATCTGCATTTCTAGCCAGTTCAGGCGCTATCGTGTCACCATCAAAATACCTAATTATCAACATTCGTTCCACTAGAGTTGCACGCGACTTAAAGAAGTTAAAAAATCATTCGAATTTTTAAACTTCACTTAGGGACAAGTTTTTGCTGTTTTGATTTTTTCTTATTTTATTTTAATAAGTTTTTTTAGAATAATATAATTTATTCCCATATAAAATTGATTCACAAACCAAATTAAATAAAATCAAAAGTTTTCCATGCAAATTTCGGTCTTTTTAATCAGAATTTTCAGAATCAGAAAACACCCAACGCCGTGAGCAAAAAAAATTGTCTAAAATCCACGTAATTTTTGAGTAATTTCAACTTACACTCGTTATGATAAATTTCAGTAGGCTTTAAAAATGCATGTTCGAAAATTTTCTAAAATATTCTGATTAAAATTGTGAAATTTTAAATTTTTTATTATATAATTTTTAATTTTTTTTTTTTTTCTTTTTTTTGTATTTGCAAAAATTTTGTAACTTGGCTTTACATGGTTTTTGTGGTAGACTGAACTGTATTTTGTCTCACTGGAGGGACTAGCGACCTTCCTCAAAATATCTATGTGAATGGTTTAAGCAACTTAGTAAGGGGATGGAAATCAAATGCAGGTATCACAATAGGCTTTATAGTCACAGAGTGTATTGTCTTAGACAAGCAACCTGGCTAACCTAATATAGAACAACTGTATTTTTATATTTTTATTAAAAGAAATACAAAACTTTAAATAGGAAAGCAATAAATTGTGGACACTTGTCAATAAGTCTCTATACTATAGTTTTATAACTCAGTGCTGTCTGAGAGTTATGACCGATGGTATGGCGCATGAACGCGGTGATGTTGTAAAGTATTCTCGAAAATTCAGTTATGCTACTTAAAACCAACTCCTCTGCTAGTTTTATATCAACACTGAAATAGTAGTGAAAAATTAGGGTACATTTTTTTCGACATCGACCGCTGCATTCTCAAATTCTTCATCAAAATGCTAAAGGAGAAAGTCCATAAGAGCTTGGCTCTATAGCCCATTTTAGGCAGCCCGAATTTGAAAAGTCTTTAAGTTATGAACGAAATTATTACGATGGATCAATGTAATTTTTTTTTAATACAAATTTGTGGATTTTTTCGGTACGAAAAATTTGCTTTTGATATTTATTTTTATTTTAAGAACCGCTAAATAGCACTACGAAGCAAATTGCTTATTTGTAATGGGAGGAACTCACATTCACGTACTTTCCTGTCATGTTCAGAAAACAACATGTTCAGAAACTTCAACACATTATTATTAGATTGGGTTCCTGGGAACGAGGGAGTTGAAAGAAATGAAATAGCGGACCATCTAGCTAGAAAAGGGGCAAACATGGCCCTAATTGGTCTTTCTGTGGGCACACATAGGGCAACATTAATGAACTTCTCAGAAGGTGGGAAGAGAAGAAATTTGTTCAACACTGGCAAAATGCTATTGGTAAGTGACAAGCAAAACAATTGCTAAAGCCGGACATAGCATATTCTGATAAGCTACTTTCGCTCAGCAGGGTAGACCTGAAACTTTGAACTGGTTACTTTAATTAAATTACCACTTAAACAAATTCAAAAATAAAGTATCCTTTGGAAATGTCCTGCACTAGGCAGAAAACGGCTACACCTCCTTGGTGGTATTGTTATGCCTCCTAATATAAACTATGGAACAACAAACCCCAATAAAACTCTTAAGACAATTATCCAAAGAAGCTATAATATTATCTGAAAGTTGCTCCAATAATAATGATTTAAAACCTGGGAAGAACTCAAATAATTCCAAACTATACCACCCGATAAGTTAACTCCCGATTATCTCCAAACTAATAGAAGTCTTGTTTCTTAAAAGATAGTCACATAATTGAGAAAAGACAGTTGATTCCCAAACATAAGCTTTTCTCGACACATCTCAAGCTTCAGAGTATGGCACAGTGATCTACTTTAGAAAGTAAAAAAATATCTCCCAATAAATTTCTAAAACTTTATAAATTTGTAGCTTGCCAAAAGACACTTTTTTGTCAAACACGGCGTGAAGTTCCTGGTGTGCCTCAAGCCTCCGTCCTAAGTCCCATGATGTACCTGTTATTCAAGCATGATCTGTCAGGTAGCCTAATTAGAACATTTTCGGATGACACTGCTGACCTGGCTGTAGATAAAGTCGCGAACAAGGCATCTCTAAAATTACAAAATTGACGTATCAAAGCGAATGAGACTAAATCGGTTCGATTAATATTTACATTACGACATGAAAACTGTCCTCCAGTAGAGCTCAATGGCGCACGCACAATCCAACGAAGCTAAATATTTAGGCACTCATATAGACTCAAAACTCACTTGGAAAATTCACATCTTCACTAAAAGAACAGCTTCTCGCTACTGAACATACGGAACGAGACAGCTATGGGGTATTGTAGCCAACTCAAATATCGAAATACTACAGAGAGTTTAAAGCACTCAAGATTCGTGGGAATAAGTGAACAATTCAAAGGCTGGTGGGAAAATTTCAAGAAACTGAATCTCTTGAGAATAAAAAATGGCTGGCAGACCAAATCTGGGCATTCTGTTGAGATTATTGCTGTTGTAGCGCAAAGTGTAGCTGAACAAACTTCAATATCGATTTCTCGGCGTTTTCAACAGTTAGGCGTACACGAATTGTCTGTTCGGCGTATTTTACCGGATTTTTACTCTTTGTTGGAACCAAACCCTTGAAGGAAAGCTGATATAATAAAATAATAAGACTTGGCCGGGGAGCACAAACTATAAAAAAGAGCACGAAAAACATATTCTTCAGCAAGATGAGGCTCGACCTCTGGTCGCCAAATAGGCGAAGGCATAGTTAGAAATTCTGGCGTAAAAGCAGCCGTGCTCTGCAAACTTTGCTATGATATGTTTCGATCGATAGCGCATGCTCTAGCTGGCTAATTATTTTTTTCACCTGCCGGAAGAAATCAAAAACGGGTTCGATTTATGGATTGTTTCATAAGGAGCTTTCTGAGTGCGAAATTCATGTGCCACCCAAAAAAAGGAAAAAGTAAGGGCTCATGACAATCCGTACTTCGAAATGTAAACAACTTTACCTAGGCACGCTTTAAGAACCTTTTCTTATTGTATAATAAATTAAATAACTAATGATTATAAATTCAACGCCAAACCTTGAATATAGGAATTATAGAGAAGTTTGTAGTTCTGGAAAGCCTTTGTTCATCACTCTAATTAATTCCTATTTAATTGAACTAAATATACCAACCATTTGTATAAACACAGATGTAGGTGTATCATTTCCTAGCTCACAAATATTTGCTTTTGCCAATATCCGCAATGCCTATAACTAAATATAAATGAACACATACATGTACACATACATAATATGGGTACAACAAATATTATATCAAATTAATAACACATGCAATGTAGGAGTGTAATTGTACGACACAGCGTATGAGTGATATTTCGACACAAATATTTATGTAGCATAAACACGCACACATACACGGCTTGTGGGTAAATATATATTATGGAATACATGAAATTTAAATCAAAAGTGTGATTTGCAAATGCCGCAAACGCATAAATTTCACACAAACTAACAACAGAAACATGTACACTAATTTTGTATACGTGTTTGTGGGTGCGTGTGTGTATGTGTGTGTTTGCGAATTTGCAGTTGTGAAAAGGACAGGTACATGTGTACTTGGCAATTGCGTTTATTTATTAATTTATGCACAAACATGAACGTTAGTTTTGTGTTGACTTTTTCTTTTGCCACGTTTTGGTTGGCATTTTTGACTGCTGTTTTTCTGGCTTTTGGCGAGGCTACAATTTGTGGTCTAATTTGCACAAATTCAACATGAGGGAAAAAGGTAGAGAGCAGCAATTGCACGTGCACACATACATGTAAGCGAGCACAAGTAGATGTTTGCATAAAAGGCAAGTATAATCATGCTCTCTTTTTCCAACTCTGTGTCGCGCTCTCTCTCTCTCTTTTTCTCCATCCTCTAGCATTCCCAATACAAACAGCTTTACAAATTTAACTTTGTTTGGCTGTTGTTAAATTACTTTGTGATTTATTTTACAAGCGGCTGGCAAGCAGTCAAACAAATGAAAAGCACGTTGCTGCTACCAAAATGCTTATATAGCTGCGCTGTAGGAAATGACACTCACATCAGACTTACTTTAAAAATGTTTTCAAACGAAGTAACTCCAGCTATTACTATGCCATTTGCTACAAAACAAACAAAAACAAAATAGTCCTAGGGCTGCAATAGACGTCAACTGACTGCTAACTAACTTTTTATCACCACAAATAGTTAATGATGGCAGTGAACTTATTTTTCTTAAATTTTACATCCGAGTGTCAATAGCAATAGCCGCTACTGCTACTATTGCTGCTACTATTTCAATCATTTTATTCTATCTAATGGCATGGTGGGTTAGCTGATTGACTTGGGGAGTTTCATACTTGTACCACAATTTGCATTATAGATCAAAGCTTTGGGGTTTGCACTTTGACCTTATGGCCGTTTGTGTCCTCTACTTTTCACTATTCCTCATCCAAACCTAATACCTTATTGAACTTAACATAGAGTTAGGTCGAACTGAGCGTATGTGCCTTTCTTTTAGCTGGAGTTGGCCGAGATGTCTCAACCTTCTCCACGCTATAGCACTAAGTTCAAGGAGAAGGTGCTTTGGAGTGTCCTGAAATTGGTCGCAGAAAGAACAAGAATCAGTAGGACATATTACGATAATGTGCAGATGACCTCGCAGTCTGAAGTGGCCTTGAGGAGGGATATGAGTTTTATAAACGCGAGTTTAGAATTTTCGCCTGGGGTAGCCTCATAGTTTGGTGCCAAGTAACCTCTTGACCTTCTCCTTGATGGTGTGATGTCCCATAGCAAGGAAAGGTTCGGGTCCAATTGATAACGAGACCGAAGCCCCTCTTACCAATGCATACGCTACCTTCTTCGCAGTTATACCTCTGTGTCCTGGGACCCAAAATCGAATAGTAACATATGGAAAACCACGGGGAAGGTATTAAGCAAATCGACCCCTTTTTGTTGTTAAATCTCACCGTTGAGATTTAAAAATAAGAACAAGTGAGTTTCCTTCTTGCCTTCTTGCACATTTCAATCAAGGTTGGAGATAGTTTTGCACAAGAAGATGGTCAAGAGCTCTCGCAATCAGTAGTCAAGCGTAGCCAGTGTTGAGTTCTTCAACTTTTGATGAAACCCGAAGGCATAAGAACACTCCTTGCCACTGTTATATCCAATGCCAAACTGTTCCCATGGAAAGGAAGTCAATGCCTGCATTAAAACTAACTTAACGGGACCCACCCACCCAAAGCCGACAGTCAGTTCTACGTTACCGAAACGACCCGGATTTATATCCGGTCAAAGACTGTCACTCCAGAAGTAGTCCCCGTACAAGTATGGAGAATGTTTATGCTGCTACAACAACAACCCAAATCAGAGCAATGCTCTTCCGATGGGCTAATTCTCTAACGCACTACCTGTTCTGCTTTATAAAGCTTGCAGTAACTAGTACAGAGGCAAGAGACCATATTGCGACCTCGGCTATTTGAAAAATTAGCAGTACATCTATTTTACACGTCAATTCAAAATGAACGAGGCTCTAACGACCGAGCATAGGCGATACAGCCTTACGAACTACGAGGGTGAAATGTCCTCGTACCCTATGTCAGGCTGAAGGCAAAGACGGCAGCTCCAGAAACAGGCTCTTAAAACTCAGAGATTAGCGAATCCAATAAAAACAAGCAAAATGAGAAACACGATAAACTGATGACGAACTTCAGCATGGAAAGAGGATCACCAATTTAAAAAAAGAGATAACTTATTTATCCTAGGAACTACGAGAAATAAAGGGTTTTCCAATAACAGGTTTTACTTATCGCTATCAAGAGATGATTAATGATTTTTTATGGCCGGAATTGAATGGTATTGATCTGGACAACGTTTATTTTCAAAAGGATGGCGCTACGCCAACAGCCCAGGGTCGATTGAAGATCTCAAAGATGGTATTCGTGAGGCTATCGAGGACGTAGGGCAGCCACTTTGCAATTCGGTTATGCAAATTTTATGAAAAGGATATTGTCCTGTAAGCCTGGTCGTGGTGGTCATTTGCCTGATGTTGTTTTACACTATTAACGGCATACCTTCCTCTTTATAATGAAATAAACATCCGATTATTTATATTAAAAAATAGCATTTTTCTTTGAATATCAAAATATCATTTCTTATTGAAATACCCTTTATGTAAAAATATAAAAATATGACAAAATATAAATATAAATAAAAAAATAATAACTTTTCAAATTATCCTACATTGAAAATTATAAATAATAAAGTTTAAATGTAAGTAAAAAAAGAGGTTGTCTGTAAAGTCGGTTTGGTGACGATAGTTTAACGTGATAACGTCATAAGAAAATACTGATTGAATGGTTGCATTTTTCAAAAGAAAATTTTAATTTTATTTGTTTGAGAGATATTTTGTATGGATATAGAGAATGTGTTAACATTAACATAACATAACATAACATAACATAACATAACATAACATAACATAACATAACATAACATAACATAACATAACATAACATAACATAACATAACATAACATAACATAACATAACATAACATAACATAACATAACATAACATAACATAACATAACATAACATAACATAACATAACATAACATAACATAACATAACATAACATAACATAACATAACATAACATAACATAACATAACATAACATAACATAACATAACATAACATAACATAACATAACATAACATAACATAACATAACATAACATAACATAACATAACATAACATAACATGCTGTTCAAGCAAGGTAACGACGCATGAGCAAGATAACGACGCATTTTTTGGTGCGTACAGCCGGCTACATAGAATTATAAGACGTTTTCACGTCAAAAAATAATAATAACATTAAAACAACAGGTATTATTAACAAACTTGGTTTTATTTTAAATTCTTCAAGTAAATCAAATTAATAATAATCAATAAGAAGGCATATGCAAATACAAATACGTGAATTTATATATGTACATATGCGCATATACATACACATATCCGCTCACTTAAGTAGGAGAGCGCAAGATGTCGAACGTTTGCTTTGTCGTTCGTTCCGCGCTTTCGCTTGCAGTTCATTCAAGGGAACGGCAATGAGCAAGGTAACGACACATGAGCAAGGTAACACTAATGAGCAAGGTAACGGCAATGAGCAAGGTAACGACACATTTTTTCGTGCGTGCAGCCTGTTAAATCAAAAATATTTTTTAAAAATATTCTTTTTTTTAATTTAAGAAACAAATTTTTGTCTAATATCAAAAAATTAAGTTTTGCAAATTTCTTAAGTTAAATATCGTTGGTTATTTATAAAATAAAAAAATTCAAGTTATTAAAAAAATTGAGGAAAAATAATTTATGTTCAGAACTTACAATTTTTTTAAAAATTGTATTTTCTAATCTTTTATGGTAATTATTTTAAGGTTTTTTTTATATTTAAAAAAGGAGTTAAAACAGTTTACTTTATAAAAAGAAAAAATGTAGAAAAAATAATTACAAATTTTTCGAAAAAAAAAATTGTTTCATGGTCACTTGTGAAAAACGAGTACGCATGCTAGCGCCTCGCTGAAGCAGTATTTAGCACTGATTTTTCACTTGTTCGTTGTACGTATTGGAAGTGACACAGTTTTAGATAGGCCAATTGAAATTTCTACTCAACACCCCTATCGACCTCTGGGGTGACCATTTCAACTATTATTTTATTATTTTGGAGAGCAGATCATTTAACCCAGCATAGTTTGAAGTAACCTAATCTAATTTGGTCAACTCACTACAAACACAAATATTCCTACGCGCACTAATTTTACCACCACTCACGCTTGCGATGCGGCAGTAGCTAGGTGAGCAATTACAATTATGCTGTGTTATGTGAGCAACTATCATTTATTTGCCTTCTGCATTGCCTTACACAAATGAGACAGTTTCGCATTGCACAAAACGCATCAACACTATCACCTCCGCAACCACACCGCAGTTGCTGCGGGCAGTATAATTGCATATTTACCACATTTGCCTACGCACTAGCATTCACACACACTGGCAAACACTAACCCTCATGTCCACAGCACCTTTTCCTCCTCTGGCATGCTGGCACAGCGCTTCCTACTTTATTTTCAACTGTAAAACCTCTCAATTCTATTTTGAGCAATTCTTTAATTTCCTTCCAACCGACAGCATTGAGGAAATAATAAAACAAGAATTAATTTCATATTTTTACAAATGAAATTTAGCGGTAAAAAAATCAACAATCTGACGCTTGTTGGTGAGTCGGTCACTTAGTAACGACTAATTAAAATTCGTACACCGCACAGCCTCATGAATCACGCGTGCTGTGTATTCGTGCACAATTAAATATTCTGTTGTGGTTTATTGTAACATACCAGAGACCAATACTCGTATATGAGTATGTACAAAGCAATCGCAGTCGCAAAATCAACAGCCATTGCCATCCCAATAACAACAATAACAGCAAATATCTACAAGTACAACCAAAAATTACGTTGTAGCGGTGTGTAGCTCGCAACAAATCGGTTATTTAATATACTCTACTAATATATTTGCAGAAACATATATATACACCCTGTAGGAATGTTGGTTCCGACAATGAATTCAGGTAGAGACGCCAAAAAACAATTAATTAATCAGCGATTAAAAGCTCAAATTTTGTTTAAGGGGAGCGAAACATTTTACACCGTTCTGCACATTGTTATGGTGAATCGTCACAGAAAGCTCCTTTCACGCAGTGTATTTAACTTATTTCTGGCGTTTAAGTGCTAGTTTGAGCTTTGGTACATTAAGAGACTTATAAAGAATTATGTGGGAAATATTTTTGCGGAACATTTTAACATTTTAACCCACTATATCACTCCATTATGAGTACATTTGGCCCTTTCGCACTCAAGATACAAAAAAATTCTCGAATGAATAACGTAGTGTTCTTTTCCGATTTACCATATGAATGTACAAGAAGTAGATAATAGCTGAGACTATGCTCCAGTAATCACTAAAAGTTTCTTAAAAGGATTTCCATGAGTTTTCGAATTCTATTCAAATACGTACAGTGAACAAGTTACAAATTACTTAAACGCACGATCCTTGTATGGCAAAAAAAAATATTTTCTCCATCAGTTAATTAGCACAAATGTTAAATTCCTATCGAAAAAAAAATTACATAATATTTTAGACGAAAAATTTGAAATCAAAAAATCATTTAAATCATTTTAATCTTTCTTTACTCTATACCACACTTTCAACATTAAATAAATCGCAAAATTATAAAATTATTTTTTCAAAATATTGAATTTTTTCATAAAACCAGTATTTTTTTATCAAATAAGAAAAAAATTTCTGCGAAAATGCTTTTCAAAAGTGATAAAAGACAAAGTATATAATAATAATAAAATAATAATAAATATAATAAAAAAAAAAATTCATAAAATAATAATAATAAAAAAAATTCCTACAAGAAGACTTTTTAGTGAATATAAACTGAGCAAAAACAAACTCAAATAATCGCAAATCTCCAAATAAATGAAAATCTCCATACACAATTGTCCAACAATGAATCAATCTCAAAATAATATTTTTTTTTTATTATACAAGATGAAGTCCAAAATAAGCAAGACTGAACTAAAATAGAAACAGTAGGAGCTTTATTCTGATAACTTCAGGTTTATTTATTCAAAATAGTCTCCTCTGTCCTCGATACACTATTTTGCGCGATCTAAAAGCTTTTCGAAAAAGTGCTTTAGGTCATTAACCGGAATGTCCTTCAGGATGTCGGTACAAGCCTTTTGGATGACTTCTACAGACGCAAAACGTTTTCCTTTCATGGCCAAATGCAATTTTCCGAATAGGTAGAAGTAACAGGGAGCCATATCAGGCGAATACGGTGAGTGTTTCGTGGTTAAAATGCGATTTCTAGTACAAAAATTAGTCACAAGAGTAAATCGATGAGATGGGGCATTATCATGCAATAAGCCCCAACTTCCTCCTTCGCGGTATTCAGGGCGAATTCGCGAATTCAACGAATGCGATGTAACAAACGCTTCAAAACGCCAAGATAGAAAATTACATTGGCAGTTTTGCCCATTGGCCGAACCTCTGGTGGACAATTCCGTTGGAATCGTTAAAACAAATGAGCATCGACTTGATTTTTGACTTCTCCAAAAGCGATTTTTTGGGTGGTGGCTCGTCTGGTGCCTTCCATTCGACACTTTGACGCTTAGTTTTAGGTTCGTGTTGAAAACACTAAGTTTCATCACCAGTTACAATGTTGTAAAGGAAGCTCTCGTCTTTTCTCGCTTCTTTAATGAGGTCTTACAAATGTTGAATTCTGAACAATTTTTGGTCCTCAGTTCACTTGGGCAGAATGAAACGTGTACAGATCCTTCGTAAGCCCTAATGATCAGTTAAAATGCGATAAATCGATGTTTTTGAGATATTCACCTCTGATTCCCTGAAGTTCATGATTTCAATGATTCAATGATTTTTTGGTTCATTTTAGATAAATTTACGAGCAATTTCGATGGAGTTTTCGGTAATTACTGATTTTGGGCGTCCTCACAACCATCTCTGAAACGTGTAAACCACTCATGAACTTTCGCAGGAAATAGGCAATCATTGCTATAAACTTCTTTCATCAATTCAAGCAAGTGTTTCGGTAAACGTTTTACCAATTTTAAAACCAAATTTGGTATTAGCTCTTCGAAGTTCATTTTTGTATGGATGACACAAACATTCTGACACTTTAGATGCAACACGCAGCTTTCACTGGGATGTAACTTCCAACGCACTAACTCATTAAAAACATTTTTATGACGCCAGTCTTGATTATTTTGGACCTCACCTATATATACATATAATTATAATTGGTGCGTACACCCTTTTTGGGTGTTTGGCCGAGCTCCTCCTCCTATTTGTGGCGTGCGTTTTGATGTTGTTCTACAAATTGGTCTTCCTCCGAGATTTGAACCTGCATTCTCTCTGAATTCTGAATGGTAGTCACGCACTCACGCATTATACTCGCTCAGCTGGTTGGAGGTTTTTAGTTTCTCTTCACTTTATAGAAGTAGTTAAGAGGGACTATCAGGTATTAATGCGGCTTCTAATTAACCTCTTTGCTGCTGATAACTCTCTCCTACTCAGATGGGAGTCATGCACCTTTAAACCGTCCCATGTTCCGTTCTGATTACAAATTTGTTTTTATCTTTCTTCTTATATTTATTTTTTTAGAAAAAGTTCGTTTTGTATGAACTTGAAAGTTGCAAGCTGCATGCATCTTAGAGAGTTAAGGAGTTCTAATAGATATACAGGAAATTAAAATGTGTGAAGGATGTGCTCTGTTTTCTTTGCTTTACGTTTTACTATTAAAACTATTAAAAAAAATAATAATATTTGGTTTGCCAACAATTCTGAGTGGTAGTCAACAATTCCTTTTAACAAAGTCGGAAATTCCCTGAAGTCTATAATTGTAGAGGTCAGTCCTAATTATTTTACCTTATTTCTAAAATGGACGGTGACAAGGGTACTAACGCTTGAAACTAATTTATTTTAGGCCCTAAATGCAATCAAAAACACTTTCCATTGGTATCTGGTCACTACTCACTTACTAATATTATTTTTCAAAAAAGCGATAGGTGTGAACTAAATTTTTTCTAATATTTAGTTCTCATTATTCCTGCAAGGTCAGTACGTAGATACATTCAACTAAATTTTGTGTACCTACATATTTTATTGTAGCATATCCGTTGTTGCATTGATTATGTTGGAGTATGCCACGCATTTGTGGCTTATTTTGCTTTATGTCATTAATTATATAGATTTATTAGCATAGCTGCTATGTTTTGCACAAATTCGACATTTTCATTTGCATTAGTTTTTGCAGTTGGGCGGAAATATTTAATTCACTTGTAAAATTTCTGCATTTTCGTTATTTAGAGTAATTTTTAATTAGTCAAGAAATTAACATAAAACAAAAATACCTCTGCAATACATTTAACTTGCATATACAGTAGAAACTCGATACTGGCGAAACACTTTTCATTGCGTTGTCAGTACTTGCGACAAAGGTAAATTTTTACCTTGATACTTCCAACATTTTTTGTTTTTGTTTTCTCTTTTGCTCGTTTTGCGTTGTATTTTTTAAGAATAAAGCTCGATGTCATCCCGGAAAGTTTTGCGTTAACTTTTGCGTGGTGTGGTCTCATAATGGCAAAAAGAAAATGTATGGGGCTTACAATAAAAGAAAAGGCTAACATTCTGCATAAACCAAATGCGGGAATTTTCATTAATGCATTAACTAAACACTTTCACGTGCGTAGAACAACAATAACGCGTATTAAAAAAATTAACAGTCCATTGTGACGCGATCTGAATCCGGTCCAGGTAAAAGGAAAGCTCTGAAGATTTCTGAGTTACAAAAAATGAAAAAGGTGTTATTCAATTGGATTGCGGATCAAAGGGCGAAAAACTTACCAATTACAAGTAATATGTTGAAAGAGAAAGCCAAGTTATTACATGCGAAAATTCAGGAAAAGCTTGAAGGTTTCTACGTGAGCAATGATTGGGTTGGGAACTTTAAAAAGAGGCATGGAAGACGATGGCGAAAAATATGCGGAGAAAAAGTGTCAAATAAGAGTGTCACCATCAACCCATTTTTGGACCAATTTAACCAAATATGGATTTGAATTTGACAAAAGAGCAGATGTATAATCCTGCTGAATCTGGTTAATTTTAGAAGCTCTTACCCGATAGAAAGAAACCTTGGTGTCGGGCCAAGAGATCAGTAACAAATGCTGCTGGAAATCATAAATTAAAAATATTAATTATTGGGAAATCGGTGAATCCTCGTTCATTGAAACATTTTACTGATATGCCTGTTGTTTAAAAATAAAATAAAAGTACTTGGATGACTTTAGCTTTAGTTGAAGAATGGTTTCACAGGACATTTGTTTCAGAGGTATGTAATTTTTTGTCAAAACAAAGAATTATTTTTTAATCAAAAATTGCTTAAATACGCACATAAAAAAGTTCCTGCGAACGCAAAATCTTCCGGAGAGAACACTTCTTCTTATTGAGAATAAAGAGCTACGATGGTAACGAAATATCGGTTATATGCTCTCCTTCAAACTGTACGGCTCTAATTCAGCCCATGGATCAAAACGTTATAAGGCTTACTCATTTTTTTTTATTATCCATTTATTTATTGCGATATTTTTAATAACATTTAACAATATTTATACTTAAAACTAATCTACTCTACGAGACATGCATAGAAAGCACCCAGTGGAGCAACCATTCCCCATTTTTTGCTTTTAGCACATGAGATCTCTCGCTGATTTCCTCTTCAATGTGTTAAAGGAAATGGGATTGGTGGTAATTTCCGTAATTAAGGGATTCAAGCGCAATTGAAGTCTTATATTGTATGATGAGACATGCTTTTTGATTTCTTCAGCTAGATTTCACAGTGAATTTGAACATTTGGGGTATAGTATTCAGTTATCGAAAATAATTCTGAGAGTTTCCGAGTGGAATCTTTCGAGTATTATGATGTTTGAGTTAGCTCTGGTGTCCCACAGTTGTATGGCACATGTCCACACTGATTTTAGGATAGCTGAGTACAGTGAGAACTTCTTTTCGAGGGATACATAGAAATTGCGATTTAGCAGCCCATAAAGACTTCGAAGTTTGATTCCTAGCAGTTTTCCATGTGCGCTTGCAGTCAAGATGCATTGTGAGATATTTTGTCACATGACTTTGGGGTATGCATGTGTTATTGAGTTTAACAGGAGGGCAAGTATCATAGTTCGATAGAGTGCAAAGATAACTTGAACAAATTTTGCCTCATTTGATTTTATTTACCAGTCTTTGACCCATTGAGTTGTTTTATCAAGCCCTTTTTGGAGTTTAAAAGAAGCCACATCAGGGAAAGAGTCAATTGTGAGTACGGCAGTATCATCTGCAAAAGTTCCGACTATAGTTTCCTCAGTAACTGGTAGATCGTGAGTGCAAAGCAAGTATAAGATATGTATGATAAGTATATGGGTCCCATACTGCCTTGAGGTACACCAGAGCTGAGATTGTTCTTCATTTTGTTTTACAAAACAGTGCCGACTTTTTAGGTAGGATTTGATAAAGAGATAATAATTTGTGAGTAGAGTAGCTTTTATTTTACAAAGTAAAGCGTCATACCAGAAACGGTCGAAGGCTTGAGATATGTAGAAAAATGCAGCTGTGCAATACTTCTTCTGTTCAAATGCTTTAGGAATATTATTTACGAGTCTATGGACTTGTTCGATGGTACCATGCTTTGTCTTCCTTTTTTTTTTTTGTTGAGGCCGAATTGGCGATCTGGGCATCATTATTTTGAGAAATTGTGACTACAAAACTTTTCAAGTAATAGGCAACAAGCTGATAAAGCGATAAACTTTCTCTTTTTTGACACTCTTTCCGGGTTTAAGGATCATCTTTATTAGTACAGCTTTCCATTGTGAAGGAAAAAACACAAGATAATATTCAGGCATTGTATGTATGCGTGAGGAGAGATATTCCTACTGGGAGTTGCTTGAGTACTTCTCCAGTGATGAGATCATATCCGGAGGCTTTCATGATTTTAAGCCTTTTTATAACTTCTCTCACTTCTCTTTTTGAAATTTTTTATATGGGTGGGTCCATTTGAAGGGTGAGCTCCGGGGTGTCTTTAACTTGTTGAGCAGCTCTTAGCGAGGGTTCAATATCATGTGAGGTAAAAACTCGGAATAAGTGACGAGCAAATGTTTCAGCTTTTTCAAAATTCGACTTAGCCCATTTGTTATTTTCCATTTCAATGACTGATTATGCTAAGGATTAACAAATTAAACTAGAAAAAATTCCGCTTAAGTCACACTATTACTATCGATGAGTCACTGCGAAGTATCGACCTTTCCAGTTAATGCTTGGGATGCTCTTACTGCAACTTCGATTCAGTCATCTTTACAAAATTTCAAAAAGCTTTGAAGACGGTAAAATTTCAATCAAAGAACTAACGACGTGATACTAAATACGAAGAGAATTACATAGGAGAAGGCAATATCAGCATTCATTATATGCTTGGGTTGGGCTGAGCAAAACCATGATTGCCTATGGCACTGCATAGGTTCAGAAACAGTCACTGAACAAGCGGGTGTGTACAAAACAAACCAAAATCGTAAATTTCCTTAATTTCCAATGAAACTTATCGCTTTAAAGTATATTAAATAATATAATAAAAACAAATAAGCTTGGATTGTTATCAGTAAAAAAACTATTTTCATTAGTATGAAAAAAAAACTTAGTACTTGCAACAACGTTTACGAGCGGCACTTGGTGTTCAACTGTGGTCGAAAGAGCTGACCCAGCGTATTGTCATTTGGTATTATGCCAATTATTTGATGACGAAAGCGCTATTGCGAATTTTGAAAAAGATAGCCAGTTGTTAAGAAATTGGTGAAATTGGTGGTGGAGTACAACGGAATTCTGATACAACGATGATAACAATGAATGATTTATGGAACTGGCCAGAGGTAGGAAAAAGTTGAGAAACGCCACCTACGACTTAGAAATGTTTCTATCCAGGAAGTGTAGCCTTTCTGGAATATATTGACATACATATCACTTTGAAAGCTTCTTCAAAGGCTTATAAAAAACGTCTGCCTATTTAAAAAAGCTTTTGAGACACTGGAACTCACTACAGAAAACCTATTGCAGCAATGCTCCCTCGTTAGATCTATTCCAAATATTTTAAAGCTAGTAACGGTCCGGCGATTTTTTGCTCCGAGACCATACCTATTCACAATTGGCAACAAAATCATGCCAGAACTTAAATTATTGAATTCCTGCGCAATTTTTTTCCACTGAAACAAATTCCTTTCGTAAATTGAAAATTTTCTTGCATTAGCGACACGAGCTTTTCGAGCTGTTGTTTGGCACTCACAACTTTAGGCCTGCATGGAATTAATAAAGATTGTTTAAAATTAATACTCAGTTGCCAAAAAAAAGTTAATAGCAATTGCAAAATGCTTACATTTTCAACAATTTACGCACACTGAACTACAACATTGAAAGCAAAATTCTGTACAACAGGAAAGTCGGTACTCAACAAAAATTTTGGCAGGGAAATGTGAATTTAATTTTCTATCTTTGACTTTCGTTAATCAGCAAAAATGCAAAATCGAATGCATCTAAGGGCTTATATTTCTGCAGCTTTTAGGGGAATAAGCATAGAGAAAAAAGTAATCGCCAATAATCGCTATCCATATCAGATAAATGTTTTCCGAACTTCAGCGCTTCATAACTTTCGAATGGGTTGGTCGCAAGCACAATAGCCATTTTTGCACAACAACTGGACAGCTTGAATGGGTACTAAATCATTAAAAACCAGAAACATTTATATTTGTGAAAACTCAACCATGGATAAAGAGAAAACTTAATTATATTCAAAATTACCAATTACAAAACTAATTATATGAAGTGGATCGGCATGAATTGGATAACAGCAAACGGGCTTCGCGAGCATTATTGTAATGATCCAATAGCTCGTTTATAGGCAAAAATTTAAAATTTTATCGACAACCTGAGATTTACGTCCATAATTCGGCAATACTTTCTGATATGGAATCTGCTTGTAAAGAGTTATTTATACGCTGTCTTGAACAACAAAATCCTTAGAGAATATGACTTAAACTGTTTTGAGGCTATGCAAAAGACTTTCTTTATAACGATACTCTAATCACTTTTGCGCATGTTTGAAAGACACAACTTCATATGAGCCAAAGAGCTATCAAAAATCTCCTCTATATACAAAATCCTACTTTGTAAAAAGTTTTTGACATATTTGAAATATACTTTGAGCTGAACTTTCATCAATATTCAAATTTTAAATGTGTTATTTCGGATTCGAAAATTATCTTATCCCCTAATAATAAGTATAATACATACACTGCACATCAGTAAATGCAAGTATATCTAATACAAGTTTAAGAATATTTTTATGCAAGCGAGTAAAATGAATCAGTTCAAATACATTCGGTGTTTCCAGTTGGATTACGATTTTCGTATTTTATTTTATTTTTATTTTGCTTGTTGCCCATCGGAATTTATATCTTCTGCAAATACTTTATGAAATGTTTGCTTAATCCTCGCTTGCAGTACCTACCGCATTCAGTCCTTAACCCATTCGATTTTATCCAAAGCAGGAGTCTTATACAACCCTGAAATACAAGCGTTTGTGTGTATGTGTGTGCATTTAAACCCTTAATTTTTCGTAACATTTCGATCTTTTCCATATTCCATTTTTATTTCATTCCACGGTTGGGTTATTTATTTATGTAACGATGAAAAAGGTCAACAGTAAACGTGCTTAGTTAGAGTTTGTTTTTTTCTTCCCTTTTTTCATAACATTTCCTTGATTAATTTTTCTTCATTTTTTTGCATAAACTTATTTATCTGAATTTATTTACATAAGTTTGGCTCCTTTTATTATTTTTTTACATTTTTATTTGTAAGTAACAATTCCAACTATGTATCTTATTAATACATATTTCTCACACCGAAGAAAGAATTTGAATGTTCTTCCTTTTCAGCACTGAATTTAGCTAACAGCGATTTCCAAGAAGACGTTTTTTTTTAATTTTTGTGATTAAAATATTATTTATTTTGCTTCTTGTTTTCATAAAGAGCGGAACGTTCAGAGGCAAACGAACTTCCGATAGGGAACTCCGTATAATGTGGCTTCAAAACGCAATGCACGTCGGCTTATATTCATTTTATAAGGGACTTCCAATACTTTTTGAATTAAAAAATAAGTGGCACCGTCATTCAAAAAATTCAAGTTCAATTAGAAATTTTCCAATCATAGTTTGCTTGTTACTGTTATTTTCGTTTTAAGAAATAGGTGGCAACTCCATACGCAAAAAAGTTTAATTAGAGCCTTGTTCACTCTTTTGAACGCATTTTTTTTTATAAGGGTATATAAAACGTACTGAATTTTGTTTAACCGCTACTTGAATTTAGTTATTATTTGAATTATTTTTTCATTCGATGGCAGCACCATTTAAATATATTATAAATTTTTTCTACGTTTCTTATTCATATATTAGAAGCGTTGTGGAGTCGCAACGTATAAAACGGTAGTTGAATGCCACAAATTATTACGCGAAGTATCGCAATATTTTAAAATAAATCTGATCTGAGTGCCAGGCCATAGAAACATATATAGCTGGCCATTTCAAAACAGATGAGCTGACAATGAAAGGTACAACACCAAACATTCAGCCACATAATGTACTAACACTAATTTCCGTGCGAATTATTAATAGATGGACTCTCTTTCAATGCTGCTAATGTCCGTTGGAGGCAATCACCTTTTTGCCAAATAAGCAGCCCAACTTGACCAGAATGGAACCACGGCTGCACAAAATCGCTACTGAATCTTAGGAGAGAGGATATAAGAACAGGGTGTTATCTTATTGAAAGGCAAGCAAATAGATTGGGGGTACCTCATAATGAGTTTTGTCAAAGCTGTCAAGATATTGAAGAAGAGGAAACCGTGAGACACCTCCTATGTGCAAGCGTTGCTCATGCAGAAAAAGGCCTTTCTGGATTGCATTGAAACGGTCTCTCAAATAGGGTTGCCGAAATCGACATAATTTATTTAATCAATCTGTAGATTCAGAGAATTCTCAGGAGTGGAGAAGATAAGCTACAGTGAGGGTACAGTGACGGTACACAAGCCAGTAACTCCAAAATCACATTGAATTCCGCTATAAAATTTTGAGGGCATATTCTCCTATCATATATCTATTGATTGCATTAAGGGGGGATAAACGCTAAAAAAAAACACTTTTTTCATGAATTTATTTTAGCGAAACGGTTCAAGTCAGTTTATTAAAAGTTGTCGCATATTATAAAGTAACATTCCAAGAATATTTGATAAAATTTGCATGTAAAAATATTGCAAAATGAGCGAATTAGAGCACATTTACGTAGACGTCTTTTCAAAAATATATTTTGCAGTAGTCAGCATATCTCAGCGTAGAATCATCTGAAATCAAAAAAATCGAATAATTTAGTTAAAGTATGAGTTAAACTTCCCCCCAACGTTTATTTTGACGATTTATTTTCATTTTCAGCCATTTGGTAGTCGTTTGAAGTAAAAAGTGATTTTTGACGAAAAAATGCCGCCATTTTGTAGGTGTAAAACCACCTTAATATAAAAAAAAAATGGCGAAAAAAGACGTTGGGGGGAGGTTTTTTATATGCAAAATATGTGTGCAAAATTTCAAAAGGATCGGTTGAGTAGTTTTCAAATGCCAATGACTACGCACTTTAAAAAAAAAGGTTCGAGAAAACCGCGTTTAAAGTTTGTAACGGACTACGCGCGCAACTGCTGCGTCTCGGCAGATGTTTGAGGCGGCTCGGCTTTATGCTCTATAACTTAAAAAGTTTTGCTCGGATTGACTTAAAATTTTAACACGGTATTTTTGAAATGTTTTACTACAAATCGATTTTTATCCCTTACCCCCCCCCCCCTTAAAAAAAAATTGATTTTTTGAAGCCGACTGATAAGAGGCCCCCTTAACTCAACCTAACCTATAATATAAAAGGATACTAATAAGCAATTTTCATGTGATAATTTTGATTATTATTTTTAAGCTACATTTACATGTACATATATATATTTTTTAATTTTTAAAATTTTGCAATCAATTTCTTAATTTCTAGAACTATGTAGGTGGCAACGAGTGCTAAAAATATTTTTGTATCAATTTTGGTTTAAATACGTTAATATACATAGCCCATCAGTGATAGCCATAGCTTAATATTCAATTGAAATGTGGGGCGAATTTCTATTTTTCCAATAATATTTAGGTGGCGAAGCTATACAATTTTTTTTTTTTGCATAGGTCTTTCTTACAAATATTTACTTTAATACATATTATGTAAAATGTAAGTGTTCTTTTTTAATAAATTGCTAATTTTTAAGTATATACGTCCTGCAACATCCAGACACAAAAACATGTATTAAAATCGATAAATCCTTTATCTCGATGTCTGAGATCTCCTTAATTTGCTGTAGGAAAGGCTTACCAAATGAGCGGAGTTGTGCCCTAGCTAGCCCCGGACATTCACATAAGCAGTAGAAAAGACTTTCCTTCACCCCATCCGCTTGACAGCTTCTGCAGATGGGATTGAAGGGGAGGTTGAGTCTAGCTGCATGATCCTCTACGTTCAAAAGGTCTGTAAGAGTTGCAGTGATGCGCGAAATGTTTGGTCAAAAACATCCTAACAGGTGATTCGTCCTTTGGATTTTGAGCGACGGCCATTTGTTTTGTGTTGTAGTACATGTAGTTAGTTGCTTCCATCCTCTTTCGGCTATAGCAGGATAGTGTGAAGCAATGGATGCTTTTATTGCGTTGACTGGGGGAGACTACCACCGCCTCCGCTATGTCTAGTGTCGAATCTTTTTTTGCTAGCTCATCCGCTATCTCATTACCCCGTCAAGCCAATGACAAAGTAATTATAGTTCCTCTCTACACTGTAAGACTAGTTAAAATGAAATAGAGTTGGAGTCTAAGGCTTTGATAGCTGGTTGACTGTCTGAAAAGATAGGTACTCTTGTGCCAACTTCCATGTAGAGTTTTATGGATTTAGAGATAGGTTGAGTCGCTTCGAATGGAAGCCATCTCCCACACCACAGTTCATCTTAGAACCGTCAGTGTATATTTCAATGTCGTATCTTTCAATCCCCTTCCCTTTGTTTCATTCGGCTCTCGGAGGAAAACGTACCGTAAAGGCCTGCTTGAAGTTAAGGTCGGGGACTGTGTAGTCTGATTTGTTTTTGAGCAGCGAGGGTCCCTGTAGGAGGATCTTGCTGTGACCGTACGACCTTGTTGTCCAGCTTCCTATGCCTCTGAGTCTCACCGCGCTGCAAGAAGCGATTGTTTTTTTTTTTTTTTAATGGTCATAGATGAGTTAGTTTATTGAGCGCTTCAGTAGCTAAGCGCTCCTGTAGTTAAGATACCCGCTGTTCTTTGTATCTTGTTCAGCTTAGTTTTGTTGTATTTCTTTTCTGTTGCAGGCCACCAAACTAGTACCGCATATGTTAGTATTGGCCTTACAATGGCTGTGTAGGACCAATTGAATAGTTTTGGTTGGAGACCCTATTTTTACCCAACATTCTCTTACACGTGCAAAGTGCTATATTCGCTTTCTTTACCCTGTAGTCTACGTTGGACCTCCAGCTGAGTTTCGGATCTAAGATAAGACTTAGGTATTTCG
This sequence comes from Anastrepha fraterculus, assembly GCA_037575425.1. NCBI lineage: Eukaryota > Metazoa > Arthropoda > Insecta > Diptera > Tephritidae > Anastrepha > Anastrepha fraterculus. The sequence continues at coordinate 1,247,033 of JAYXIM010005180.1, read as the reverse complement.
CCTGTTGGGTTAACGTAAGACTAACGCCGTTTAGTTTTGGGGGATTAAAGTTTCTTATCTTGGTGTTCTTAGTGAATAGCATCAGTTCAGTATGGCTCGGGTTTACACTTAAACCACAGTCTGTGGACGAATTGTTGAGTAATACCAGAGCTCTTTCCACAATCTCACTGATTATGGTTGGAAACATTCCTTAAACCAATAGCACTCTCTCATCCGCGTACGCCACTACTTTAATTCTCTTTCGGTTTAATTTGGTAAGAGTATTGTTGACAACTAATAACCACAGCAGAGAGAATAAGGTCCCTTGAAGCTTGAAGTAGGTTGCCCCAGCTTTGCTAATGCGTGAGCCTGCGTCAACATCTGCACCGGTTGTTTTCTAGCATCTAAAAATTTAACCCTTTCGAGTTTCATAATTAATTTGTTTAAATCTTTTTTTTTTTAATTTTAGATTAAGTGAAATGAAAATTATTAAAAATCTGAATATTGGGTCAGATAAAAAAGTATGATTGTAGTTTTGTTTTTTGCTAAAACTTCGAATTTCATAATTAAAGAATTTTTAATATGGGGTGAAAATTAAAACCTGTAGAAAATTATAACCTGTAGAAAATGTTATAGTTGGATTAGGCAAAAAAATTTCTGTGGTTTCCCTTAAGCTTTTCGAAATTAAACCCCTTCAAAATTCAACTTTGAAAAATCTTCAACAATTTCCAGTAACTTTCGCTTTACAGGTCTGCCCGATAATAATTGCTAAGCAATAAATAAAGTCGCTTACTCGCTATGCGCCGCAGTGAAAATTGTGCATTTAAAAATTGGCTCTCCCGCTTTTCTTATCAATTGCCTTTAAAGCCCATCAAATAAATTACTTTCCATGGCCACTCGTAAGCTACGATTGTAACGCAACTTCCGTCCTTCTGATTCTGCGTTGTTTCACCATCTCTCTTCCTCTCATCCTCCATCTCTCTCTCTCTCTCTCTCTTTCTCTCAGGTGTACATGTGTACATGTTTAATGATGCCAAATTAACTTATAACGTGGCCCAATTAAATCTTTAACGTTAATTGATGACTCTGCGTGCGTAAACACAGCATCGCCGCTAGTCCGTAGACTTCATTTTTCATTGTACAGACAATGGTTGGTAAACCAACCCACAAAAGCCACCACTACTAGCTGTAATTAAAAAAAAAATGTGAACTTATTTATGTGAAAAGCAAGAAACTTCTATTATATTTAAGATTTTCGCTTAAAATTTATGACTAACAAAGTCCTACATAAATGTTTAGACAGTGGCAAATTGATATACTCGCAGATACTGGAAATTATAATTTACCAGCAAATAAGGAAAGCACCAAAGTTCATTTCCATCCAACGAAGGGAATGAACCCAGCCAACCCCTCATGTTTTACACCAAATAAATTAACAAATGAAAAGTAATCGAATACATTGAAAGCAAAGGTCTAGCTCTTTGTTGGCAATGTTTCTTGCTGCACGTGGTGCGCACGTACCTTACACGTACTATGAAAATCGTGTTAGGAAATTATAATCAGTTTCCTGTCCGTGTTATCCTTGCCCGCGTTAAGCGTGCGGTCATCGTTTTGTTATTTAACAGCTAAATTATTATACACCAGAGATGCTAATCCCCGTATCCCGAGAGACGGCTATTTTTTATGTCCGTAATTTTCAGGATTTGTAATTTCTGAAGAAACTTATAAAAGGAGACAGAAAAATCTGCTTTTTCGTAGCAAAGAAGCGACATTGGAAAGTATGTGGCGTTCACAACAGTTTTTGATAGGAATCAGCTGGGTCTTTCTTATTAATATTCAACTATTCAATTGGTTATGTTCAGATGTTTAAATACTTGTACAATAAATAATAAATTGAAGTTCTGACTTTATCGTTTCAAGTTCACGAGACCGTAAACTCATCCTGGATTTTTATGATTTTTGTTTTGTAAGCTTTTCCAACATACTTTAAGTTTCTTTATCAGATATGGACGCCATAAGACATTAATAAATATGAAAGAAATTGCATTTTAAATAAAAAGTGTATTTCAAAACCTATTGACTTATTATTTATTGTTAATGGAAAAGAGCTTCTCAAATAAATTGATTATATTTTTTCGCCTTATTTTATTGCTAAATAATAAATATCTCAATCGCGGGAGTGGTCCCGGAATCCGGAGATTGTAATAAGGGCATCCCGAAATCGCGGAATTGTCAAAATCACAAACTTTACAACCCTAATATGCACACTTTTTTTGGTTTTGTTTATTTCGTAATTTCTTGCTTGGAAATTTCCTGCTACCCGAATTAGTTTGCCGCTATAGCTTTTGTTTGCCACTTTCACAATAAACAGGAAACGAGGAAACACGTTGAAAGGGAGCAAAGAGCTGTAGGTGAATGGTAATGAAGTTTTGGTGGCGTAGCGCAAAGTAAGTAGTTGATTTTTACGCCTTATTGTTGGCCTTGCTGCTTAGCACGACAACATTTGCCATTCACTTTGCTTTTCTTCACGACTTGTGCGCTTCCATCCACTTGCCACACTTTCAACATTACTTTCAACTACACACATAGCTAAGAGATGTCTTGGCTTTTGCTATGCAATTTTCGGCTTTGGAAATTTATTTTGCAAATTAACACGCTCACAACTCTTCACTGGCGGCTCTCGAGTGTTTAGGCAGCACCAAAGTTAGCTTTTTTTTAATTTTCAAACAGCATCGGAGCTCAGCGACCCATTTCTCCTTTTTTCTACTCTACTCGTTTCAAATAATTCTGAAGTCTTTTTTTCGTTTTTCGTTTTCGAAGCTAAAAGTTTTGGAGCATATACATACGTATATACTTTACATACATATGTATAGCGCTTAAACTGCTTATTTCTAATTTATTTGCGATGGCATTGGGTGACTGCAAATAGGCAAATAGAAAATGCCAAGGCAGCAGGTAAATGGAAGGCCGCAAAGTTGTGGAACAATCACAATCAAACAGCCACAGGCAACAGCACAATCAATTTTATATACTTTTGGTCTCCAAGTTGGTTCGATTGAGCACACTCAAGTATGTGTGCATCAACAGGTCAGTCAAAAAGTAACCGGAATTGTATGGGTGCCGAAAATTTTGAAAAAGGTAGGCGAACGTTAGATAAAAATAGTTTAAGCGGACTAATGATTTTTTTCGTTCCAACTGAGACTGATGAAAATATCGAAAAAGTTAAGAAGATTCTACTTGAAGATAGCCTTGTGTCGATTAGGGGGATACTGGCCAATATGGGTGTCCAGGTCGGATCGGTACAGGTCGATGTGCGAGACATGTTTTGAGCATGAGCAAAAAAAGCATCGCCTCACTGTCGCTCATGAAATGATTTACTTCGTCACCAGTACTCTTGAAAATAGGTTGGGTCAGATCAGGTTGAACTGGCTGACTTTCAGTCACGCATAGGCCAGTTTTGTTCATAGCAATAACAACAGCTCCGATAAATAGGTCAAGAGGTATTCCGTCAAAACGAACCAATAATCATTAGAATGGTGCTCCTTAAAAGAGCTAAAATATAGAAAACCACGATTGCTTCCATAAATTACCTTGGAATGCTTCTAACCTAACCCCTCAGTATGGAACTTTTAATGCATTCAACCTCCTAACATACCCCTACCGAACACTACAGCCCAGTATTTAGTCGGGAAAAGATGCAAGCACCAGGTTCGGCGTACGTAACCAGGTGCAATCAGTATGTGGCTCTACGACTGTACTTCTGTGTTCAACACACAAACCACCTCTAGAAAGTGGTTTAAACTAAAACGGGGGGTGTTGTATACTGAAACTGGGGCCCAAAAAACCGATTTTATGAACTTCTTCAGAGATATAAGTAGCGTCTATCAACATCATGAATTCTCAGCAACTGCATCATCTAAAAGTTTACCGCACCATATGAGCGATTTCCCCATTTTTAAATGTCGGAGATGAGGACAGACATTTCTGGATGATGTGTCATATTCCTTACCTTTTAACAAATTTGTTTCACTTTGCGTTGGTCTGTGCGCATCATTTTTGGTTTCTTTGCACAATTCGAATAGATGCTTCGGTTAGTAATATGAACGGCTTCATACCAACGTCCACCATTGTCGCGTCCCCGGAAGTGACAAGTAGTGTTGGACGAATTAGCGATTTTAAGCGCGCATTGCCCAAGAAGTAGTTTTAAATATTTTTTGATATGCCTTAACTTTACGAGATTCAGCTTTAACTGGAAAAATACCGCAGAACTAAGTTATTTACTCTAATGCGCATAAATTGGTTACTCTTTCTCATTGAAAGCCTGTTACAAAATATCGTGGATATTTTCACGACTTTCGTGTCAACATAATCAGCATAGCATCTGATGTCGCTATAATGCTATTACTTGCCTCCTCAAGAATATTTCTCGATAAGATTTCGCTTTTACTTTGACGCCAGGCTCCATGACAACGATTGAAGAGCGCCCATCTGCGGATACAGTGGCCCAACCCATTACTTGTGGCAGTTGTGGCCACACAATGTTCGGAAATTGACCGCTTTCGGCCAAAGGAAGCAACTCTTTCGTTCTCTCAAGTCTGACTTGTTGCTGCTTTGGTGTGAAATCATGCGCTTTTTGGATCTTGTAAGGCTTGACTTTGAGATAATTTTTCAGTATGCGGCGGATGCTACGGTGAGATATTTTCAGCTCTTTCGCCATTTGATTGGCACGTCGTCGGGGATTTCGCTCAAGTCGCTTTCTCACTTTTTGAACCATTTGACGTGACGTTGCAGTCTTTTCATGACCACCCCCATGACGTTTTGCGATGTATCATTGTAACGAGTAATGATGTGATAAACAAAACCTTTATTTACTTTAAGATGCTCGAGCTCACGAACAACCGCTGGTTGTGATTTTCCAGCCAAATGTAATGCAACCATACTTTTTGGTTTGAAATCCATTACTGATTTTCATTTTTCGCGTTGACTCTCGGCGACTGTCGTTTAGCCAACTAACAGACAGCTGATGCGCGAATGGTCTGAAATTGGTTACATTTCGAGTGCCGGTTCCCGTATATAGACCTGTAAGCTTTATTAGTCTACTAATCGTGAGTCTAAGTTTTTGAGATAAAATATGCACAGCAAGTGGTCGGAATTATAGAGACCTACTTTCTATCCCCAGACAAATCGCCTGCCCACACAAATCTCACCCTGTAAGTGCTCAATATTCATCTGACATAACTTTTTCCTGTACTCACTATTCGAGTTACCCCTTTGATGTAAGTGTTGTGAAGATTAAAGCGATTAAAAAAATTCAAACATTTTTGAACTGAAAGCAATTCAAAAAACGATTTACAAAATTTTTTTGGCGAATTGCAAAAAGCGTTGGAAGATGTCTATGGATTCCCATGTAGATTATTTTGCAGCGAATAAAATAAATAATCTTGAATAATTGAACCGTTTTCCATGTTATGGTCAAATTCCATGTACTTTTTGAACAGAAGTACGTACTTACTTAGAATCAGCGATGTGTGGGTTTGCCCACTCACATTACCCGCTGCCACAGCTCGTTATTACTGCTCTTGAGCAGCTTATCTTTTATCCTTTAACTGCTGTTTGCATATCTTTCTTAGCCTGAGTATAACTACAATTGTACTGTTGTTTGCTTTTGGCTACTGTCCAAAACCACTCAGTGACTCCAACTCTTGAGCACGCTTCTCTGCACGTCGCTCTTCTCGGCGTGCTATTATTTTGCTAGTCCATTGTAATATTATTTCTGCTATTGTGGTTGTTAGAGCAGCAAAGTTTACTTGCAAGCAATTTGCGGCTTTTCATGTGTTTGTTTGATTTTACACACATATTTACTTGTGCTCATGTATGGGTTTACAAAGACGTGCGTATATATGTATAATTCATATACTCTTACACCAGTGTGCGCAATAATAACAGTGTGACATATACAACGTTCGGACTATTTATTTATTTTTTATTTAATTATTTTTTTATAATTTTTTTTTTTTTTGAATAAAAAGCATATTAGAACAAAAACCATATAAATGAAGGCTTCGAATTTTGTAAAAAATTAAAAAAATTTCTTCAAAATTTCGAACTTTTTAATTTGAACCTTCATAGGAATTTCGAGTATGCAAAATTATAGCCTATTAAATTTTTATATAATGGAGTGTCAGTTTGAAGTGGTATTGGTTTTTGATTTTTTTTTTGTTTTTGCGGTGGTTTTCTTATATAGCTTCGATATAGCAATCGAGCACTCGGTTGCAGTAAGAAATTGACCTGGCTTAAGACAGCCGGCGAAAAAAAAATTCCCAAAAATAACCGCGCTGTTTGAGTCACTTTAATTATAAACTTTATTATACCAAATTTAATAGACCTCAAAACTGCATACCCGAGTTTATTCTAAATCCTCTGACTGAAAGGTGTAAAATTTTGAAAGAATGTGTTTAATTTTTTTTTTAATTTTCTACAGAGTCTGAGTTGAGTATGAACTATTTAAAAAAAAAAACAGTAAATAGAATAAAATTAGAAATAAAAAAATAATTAAAACTTTGCTATATGTCGCACTGCTATTATTGCAAACACAGGTGTACGCACTGAAATTGTTTGTCGGACATGTGCAACTGATGTCTATCTTTTTAGGAAATACTCACTTGTTTAGTACTGTCCAATTATCAGTTTTGCTATTGTCCACTTTTACGCCTCTTAGGCTATTCTTTAGGTTCAATTGTAATTGCAGCGCTATTTCGGAATTTGTTGAATTACTTTAATATAAGTATTATTACTACGGCAGCAATCATAAATATTTGTAGAAGCGACAATATAAAGTACGGATTTTGTTTGATCGTAAATACTTGTCTTTTACAAGTTTTAAGTAGTCAGTTGGGCATAATGTTGTGTGCGTATTTGTCTACAAATACATGATTAGAAAGACAACCAATTCACCGGCATTTCCGATTCTTATTTTTATTATCTCATTACTTTAAATGAGCAAGGACACGGTGGAGCATAATAGTTCTGGTATGAAAAGGTGTATGAAGTCTAAAACAAAAAAAAAAAACAAAAACAACACCCAAGCGTAAACTTCGAAATTGTCATATGAGAGATATTATTACAGAATTTTTTTGAAAAAGCGCTCTTCTTATTTTGAGAATAATCAAAAGAAATAATTCCTAAATTCTATTAGTGCAGGATGAGGAAGTTTTATAACAAAAAATCGAGACTACAATCGGTTGAGGGGTTTTGATTTGTTTCAGTTTGAAAATGAAGATGCACATCGCACAGGCAGGCTCGTCGGCGAAAATGTCGACTTAATTACAGAAATGATTGAAGTTGACAGATATATTAGTAGCCGTAGCATCGCCAAGGTGCTAAATATCGAACATAAGCCTTTTGCGTAAATCTGGATTAAAAAAGAAGCTCGATTTGTGGTGGTCACACCCTTAACACCAAAAACATGATGGGTGAAATTTCCATCTGCGAAGCCTTGGCCAAACGGAACGAAATCAACCCATTTCTTAAACGAATGGTAACTGGAGATGAGAAATTGTGGTCAAAGCACGATGAAGCTGCTGAAAGGGTGGCTAAAGCAGGAGTAACGGCCAGGAAGGTTCTCCTATGTCAAAAACTGAACCGTTTAAAGCTAGGAATTGGCCAGAAATGCCCAAAATTGACCAACAGAAGATTTATGTAGTGACTCGCCAAAAACTACGGGAGCTTGGTTGGAAAGTTTTAATGCATCCTAAAAATCCTCATCATAGTCCGATTTAATTCGGGATTTAAATTAAATTGACTATAAAATATAGTATTTTTGCTGAAAATTAACACTCCAAGCGGCATTGGAGTCCAAGTATTCAAATAAATATTTACGTACCGAAATTAAGCCACTACAGCTGTTATAGAGAACAAGTCCACACACACTTTTATTTACATACTCATGTACTTATATATACGAGGGCGGTTCAATAAGTACCCGTGTTTGATGACAGAGAGCATTCCTGGGGGAAATTCTTAATAGCATCGTGTGCTGCCATCTATCAAACGACGGCAAAACAAATTTCAGACTGATTCATAGATTGGTTTGGATTTGGCAGCTATTCAAGTAAGACGTGTTTCGTGATTTTCGTTAAGATGGAAAAAGAGCAGTATCGTTCGGTAACTTGTTTTTTGTTTTTGGATGGGAAAACGGCGAGGCGATAAAAGCAAAGTTGGATGCTGTCTATGGGGACGCTTCGCTATCTATGACCATAGTTAGATATTGGTTCTACGAATTTAAACGTGGGCGAACATCCGTTTTTGATGAGGACCGACCAGAACGCCCGGTGTTCACCGAGGAAATCATTCAAAAAGTTCACCACATGATTCTCGCTGATCGACGAACGAAAGTGCGCGAAGTAGCAAAGGCCTTAGGTGTATCGACCGGAACGGCAATTAATATTATATTTTACATGATAAGTTGGCGATGAAAAAATTGTCCGCCTGATGGGTGCTGCGATTGCTCACAAGCAACAACAAGCGGATGCGGCTGTTAACTTCAAAACGGTGTTTGGAGTTGACACCGTTGATTAAACCTGGATTCATCATTACACACCAGAAAGTAAGCAACAATCAAAACAATGGATTTCTCCCTGTCATTCTGCTCCAAAGAAGGTGAAGACAGTCTCATCGGCTGGAAAGGTCATGGCGACGATTTTTTGGGATGCGAACGGCGTCATCCTCACGGAGTTTTTAGAAAAAGGAAGAACGATCACTGGACAATACTACAGTGAGTTATTGGATCGCTTTTACGCCGCATTCGGCGAAAAATAATTTCTGGTTTCACTACGGTAACGCACCTGCACATTCATCCGGAGTTGTTGCCGCCAAATTGCATTAATTGCGTTACGAATTGCTGCCGCACCCCCCTTACTCACCCGATCTGGTTCCCTGCGACTTTTTCTGGAAATTGATTTTCCATAATGACAATGCTCGGCCACATGTTGCAGTACCGGTCAAAAATTATTTGGAAAATGCCGGATGGGAAATTTTACCCTATAGCCCAGACATAGCTCCTTCTGATTACGATTTGCTTCGGTCGATGCAGAATCACCTTTCTGGATTGCGGCTCACCAATGTTGAAGGTATTAAACAATGGCTTGATGACTTTCTCGGCGCAAAAGATGAGAAGTTTTTTGGGATAGAATCCGTAAATTGCCTGAAAGATAGGAAAAAGTTGACGCTTCCGATGGACAATATTTTGAATAAAATATTGTTTTACTTTTATACTTAAATAAATGGTTTTTTTTAACAAAAAAATACGAAACTAATTAGTTGTACAACACCTGGTTCTCTTCAGCACTCAAACACCTTAGCGAAGTATTCCCATTCATCCTGCATATATTTTAATATTTTCATTAAAAGCCTTAACAAATGAAATGAGTTTTGAATTCCATAGAATAATAATTTGCCTAAACTATGCACACGTCTTTCAGTAAGCATGTAATTTTAGCTCACAAATACTCATTCCACTGCACCGCCACACCAAAAATGCCAAAGCGCCACAAATTTAACAACCAACAGATTCCAAGTACGTGCCATGTCACTTGCGCCGAACCCACCTTGCAGCACAGCACATTTTCAAACACCGAACGCATAGTCAATGACCAAAGACGCGGTCACATGCTGTGCCATTATGCACCAGAGACTACGCGATTTCCAACCACCCCACGGGCCAAGCATTTGCTATTATCAACGCATACTTTAGCAGCCACAGCTGAATTTTCATGCGGATCGCTGCATGCGTTGTGACACAGCGTTTACACTTTTAATTGTTTTATTATGCTAAAGGCATGATACTACAAGCAGTTTGATGCTGTTGTTGTTGTTGTAAGTAATGGTCGTAGCAGTGGCTGTGCTGCGACTGTGGCTGTGACTACTCCTGACAATGATGCGTGTGGATGGCGTGATGGGCTGAGTTCAATTTATTCGAATGCAATGCAAAAGTACCAAAGTTCAGCCATCATCGAAAAATGTATTTGTATGAGTTTGTGTGTGTGAAGATGTTCTTGCGCGCTGCCTGCTGTGCATTTGCCATTAAAAAGCGTGAGCATTTGCATTGCGAACGTTAGTGGTTCGTTGACCGAAGTTCATTCAACGGATGCGTTCATTTGGATGCGTTAATTTCCTGCCGGTACATCGTATTCACTCGTGAGTAGTAGAGTAGTCCGTTCACGAAGTTCGTGTATTGTTTTCCCATAAAGATAATAAAATATGCACACACACGTGTGTTCATGTGTAGGTGTGAAAAAAATGGAATATGCATAAAGTCAAATGTTGAGTGAAGAAATGGGAAATGTAGTCTGTGTTACCGCCGGTGCGTTGGCCATTACGCCATATGCTCGAAGGTATGCATCAGTTTGCGTATGCGCGCATGTTTGTGTGTGTGTGTGTGTGTTTATGAGACTGCCTTGAGTTCTGACTTTTAAATTATATACTCATTGCGTCAGCTAGCGGCACAGACGCAGTCTCAATGCACAAGCCATGCGCTGCGAAATTCCTTTAATGGCCTCACATTATGCGAATCTGTGGCAGTCATTTGGGTGCGTACCAGTTATTTTTACACCAAAACGTTGCACTCGCGCTATGCAATTGAAAGGTAGTTGGTCTTTTGTGTGCTTTAAACTTGGCTACTTTATGTAATTGCTGTTGGCGCGCGACTTGGTGCAAGTTGGCTTTCGTAAATTAAAAATTTTTGGCAAGCGCATGACTTGATTGGGAGTATGAACATTTAAGTTTTAGTGTTAAAATTTAATGAAAATTTTAAACTAAGTATGCGAGTAACATTTACTCATATAAAAAATTTAGTGCCCATACATAGGGTTCTTGTACTCAATTCATAAAACTGGTTGCTGAACATTCTTTATGAAATCTGAAAACTGATGTTTAATTTTGAAGCCAATGAATGAGTTTTTGAAAAGACACAACATAAATTAACATATAAACAAACTCCTATCGTTGTAAACAAATTGAATTTCCAAAAAACTGTAATTCACCCCAAACTCGTATTTTTCTTCTCGGCAGAAATCATTTCATTTTATTATATTTATATATTATTTAATTTAATTATCGGTGCGTGTATTCCTTTGCATGCCTGGTTTTCCTGTGTAATTTAAATATTTATTCTGTAATAAATATAACAATAATAATAATTCTAATATTTTTTTAAATTTTCTCAGTGCATTATTTTGGCTTCAGAATGAAAAATAGGCTCAAATAAAGCCAGAATTACAATTCAAGTTACGAATTTTTGATCATATCATTTTTCTCTACGCTAAAAATCAAGTAATACCCAAATTTGTATCCGCTCTCTTTTCCAAAACATTAAAAAATCCTCGTATACTTACACCTATTTTGGATATACTTTCAGAACCCGTCAATCAACGCATTCGTTTGATTTTTTGAAAAAAGTCCCACCTACTACTGTGGGAAAAAGTAAGGTGAATTTATTTGTCAAAGTTCACGGGATTAAAATTTCGCTCTAGTTATTTTTTTCATGAGTTGGCAGCACTGTTAATAACATCTGGGCCAACTTTCATGTGAATGTCATTATCAGTAATATATTTACGCTTGTGTTTACCAAACGACCAAGAGTGCATTTTTCGATTTTTACAATGTCTGATTTGATTGAGCAGAGAAGTGCCATCAAATTTTGTTTGCGGAATGAAATTTCGGCTGAGGAAACGTTTAGCATGTTGGCATTTGGTGATTCGACCATGTCGCAGAAAAATGTTTATAAGTGGTACAAAGACTTCAAAGAGGGGCGAGAACGTGTTGATGACTTGGAGCGCTCCGGACGACCATCAACTTCAACAGATGACCAACACGTCAATAAAGTGAAGGAGTTAGAGCTCAAAAATCGTCGGTTGACTGTTAAAGACCTTACTGATATGATCGGAATATCAGGAGGATCTGTGAAAACCATTTTGAAAGACCATTTGGGCCTACGAAAAGACAAATCTCGTTTGGTACCGAAAACTCTCAATTTCTTGGAAAACAGTCGTCGCGCTGATGTGTGTGAAACAATGCTTTCAGAATATGAGGACAAGCTCAAATGCATCATTACGGGAGATGAGACTTGGATTTATGCTTACGACCCTGAAACAACCGACCAATCAAGCGAATATCGTGCTAAAGGCGAGGCCAGACCGAAAAGAGCACGTCAAAGTCGTTCAAAAATAAAGGTTATGATGACAGTTTTTTTCGATTTTCGTGGGGTGGTGCACTATGAATTCCTTCCACCTAGCCAAACTGTTAATAAGGAATATTATTTGAGCGTTATGCGTCGTTTACGTGAAGCAATTCGTCTAAAAAGGCCAGAATTATGGGCCAACAACTCTTGGTTTTTGCATCTCACACTGCACTCGTTCTTCGTGACCATTTCGCCAAAAATTCCACGCATATCGTTCCGCAACCACCGAATTCCCCTGATTTGGCTCCGTGTGACTTCTGGCTATTCCCAAAACTCAAGAGACCACTCCGGGGAACGCGTTTCGAGACGATTGAGGAGATAAAAGCTGAATCGAAGAAGGTGCTGATGGCTATACCGGAAATGGACTATATGGCACGTTTCGGGGATTGAAAAAATCGTTGGCATAAGTGTACGAGTATTTCATCGAGAGGGGATTATTTTGAAGGGGATGAAATTGATTTACAAGAATAAATAAAGATTTTTCATTTTACAACCAAATTCACCTTACTTTTTGCCCACAGTATTATTTTATATTCACAAATCAAACAGTTATTATTGATATTATAATTATTATTAAAAGGGAACTTAGCACAGCGACCTAAAAGGCATATTCGCTTATTTGGAGCCAATTACCTCCACAACTTGAGCAGAAATTAACACAAAGTATGATTGGAAGATATGAACCTTAATAGATAATGTTGGTGACGATATATTTCGTTGAATAATTTCTAAGGTGTGGTAGTCACGCTTCAATTAGACAGGCTGTGTATTTATCCAATTCTTTGTGCCGCTTATGTATCAGTCCTGGGCACAATACCAATGCATGTTTGGCGGTTTCACCTTCACATCTATAGGACCCGCCAATTCTATCGGAGTATATTCCCAGATTAGTTAGATGATAATTCAATTGTCAATGACCTGTTTGAATTCCTGGATGATTCTAAAATTTTTGTCTGATATAATTCCATACACTCTGTAATTTGGTTAAGGTTAAAGCTATTTATCATTAATTTTGATTACGATAAACGGAGATGGTCCCAGTATGACTTTCTTTTTATTTCCTCTACTTCCTGAATAATATCCTCTATTGGTTAATTTATCTGCTAATTCGTTTCCAATAAATCTTAAGTGAACATAGAAGCCCATATGATATGATCCTGATTATCTTGGCCTAAACAAACAGTATTAAAAGATAGATAATAATAAACTGCGACCTAAGAGCTCTAACTCTGGCTGATCAAGAAACATTTCGCCGCTGAATAAAATAGCCCAAGCAATGTTCGCCTGCCACCCAACGAACACAAGGAGCGTAGTCAGCATACAGTTTTTGACGCTGTGCCAAGAAAGGTAGAATTTTATAAAGAATCTAAGAATGTTCAGCTATAGAGAAAAAAATGCATCGGTCGAATAAAAAGTTAGAGACTTACGATCGTCAATCATTTATTGCGGAAGGGTTATTGTTTACTTAACATTATTATGATTTTTATTGGCAAAAGTGTGACTTAGAAATCGTTGAAATGGGAGTAAAATCGATCCTGATACTAGGATTTATATGGAGTCTAAGTTCCTTGAACTAATCACGTCGTTCATTTTTAGATGCTGCCCCAGAATTATGTTACGTTGCGCATTAGGGCAAGGTATAGCTCAACTAAGTGCCTTGCAGGTAAATTCTGTACTCAGAATAATTTGCAGATTTCAACCGAAGGAATTCCCTGTTTAGTCAAGTGCTACTTCAGCATATAATGTGCTCTCTGATGTCCTTGGAAAGCTCTTAGGTTATTCATGAAAAATGTCCTACATTCATCACAACGCTTCAGTTTAACGTCTCAAAAGCTTCTCTGGAACGCTTCAAATTTGGAAAATTATACCCTTGTAATACATTTCTTCGTTTGTTCAGAACGATAGCACATCAAGAATGGTTCGAACCTTTTTTTATGATGTAAATTCATTATTTTTGTATAAAATTAAAGCTTAATATATAACAAAATAGCTTCAATTCAATTTTAAAATTTTATACAAAAATTAAAAAAAACCCTCAAAGTAAAAAAAGTGTCGTGCGTTTGTTATGTGGAGATATAAGTAGCACCGTCAATGAAATAATATTTTACTAAATCGACAAAACTTCTTAGCAACTAAAGTTTCCACTTTAAAATTTAAAAAGATAGAACTCTGCATACCAAGTTTTTTTTCGAAATTCCAATTAAAAACCTCATCGAGAACAGTGTGCACCGATCCGACAACTGGTGGTATATCTGAAAGTGGCCAGAGCTTACTTCATTTTCCCAGACTCCGTTTAATTTGACCCTGTACGCCGCCTTCATTGCTTCCTCTGCAAGTTCAGAATGGCATTAAGGGCATCAAAAGATGTCGTAGTCATGGCACCTGTAATACCCCAGCACACACTTCTATGTGCTTGTTTAGAGGTTTTACTCTAGAATTCACCATTGTGGAGAGAGATCTTAACTACTCAATTGCCCACTTAATCCAAAGTGCCTCTTGTTGGCGTGAGAGATTCTCAGTTGGATTTCAAGGCTGACACTATTATCGGTGTTCAAAGCGCAATTATATTCTGGCCTTTGTAGCAGGTTAAACTCCTACTACTTCAGAATTGACCCAAACTCAAACTAAACATATGTGCGTTATGTCAAGGTACTGCATTTGACACTAAACACCTCTTCACTTACCCACTTAAACCCTTTATTCTAATACCCGTTTCCCTCTGATTCCAATCTGTGCAAACTGCCAGTTTTCTATACTTACCAGCAGATGAGGTAAACGACGACGGCCAATCACCTCTTTGTACTGAGCCGAGTTTCGTGAACTGCTACAACAATGACTTAAGGGTGGTCTAGAGCTCGAAAATTTAAAGTATTTTCAGAAACTTTTTTTACAATAAAAACATGAAAAACGATATTTAAATTCTTTAGACTTTTTATTTAACTTCTGTTACATACAAAAATTAAAAAAAATTATTTTTTCTTTAATTTTAATCATTTTAAAAATGGCACTGAAGTTGAACCACCTGAAAAATTGGAGCTTGACGGTGTTGTCCATTTTGGCTCTTCTAATTATCTTAAACACAAACACCAATAAAATTAATAATCAGTATGACTTTAGCTATGTCCCGTACTAGAAAAAAATGTACACTCTAAAAATCGGTTCTTTCTCAAATATCAAAATACCAAATAATTCTAATACGGGCGATAGCCATTGATGTTGTGAACAACATATTAAAATTTCAGACGATTCGGTTGAACATTTTTTTTGTAGTTTTGAGATAATTGAGTTTAGAGTTTTGAGAGTGGATTTTCGAAATGGAATATCCTTCCAAAAATTGAACAGTATATTCTTAAAAGCCTATAATTGAGAAATATAAAAAAAATGTTGATGTTTCGAAAGTATAGGCTTTTAAGAATATACTAATGTTTTGGATTTTTTGAAAATTTCTAGACCACCGGGACCCCTTAACCGGGTTATAGGTTGAATCAAAGTCTGGTTCAATCGCATTTAAGAAGTCTTCGGTATTTTTTCGCTAGTACGATTTATAATATTTTTTTACAGCCTGAGCTGTATTACATGCACCAAAACGTGCTAGGTCTGTAAAATATGTCCAACTTTCTAATGCAAGCGTCAGATAACGCCTGACAACACTAGAAGTGCCACAAATATATGTAAGTACTTACCCTCGTACAGCTCTGACTTTCCTCTTTTAAGAACTTCGAGAGGTATAAAAAATGTTAAGTTTCACTGAACTTTTACCAAAACTAGATTTGAATTATTATTAAAAGAATTATTTAAGTAACTTGTCTTATTCTTCTATTCTTGTGTTAATTTTTTAAAATAATCTCTAAGAAACTTTATATTTTCTAGATTAAAGGTATATTAAATCAATAAATGGAAAGGTTTGACATTAAGTAAGTAATTTTTCATAAATTACATGGTTTTTATAATATTTTTTTTAAGTTTTCAACTTTTTTTTCAAAAATCGACAACGTTACTTTTTATTTACCGCAAAATACAAATTACATATGCATTTAGTCCGGGCCAAAAAAAGGCTTTGTCGAAAAAAGATATGCCATTTTTCTGTTTTACGTCGAGAGAAATAGTTTGTACAGCCATATATAAGGTACGCACCAATTACAGATATATATATATATCGGAAGATTTATAATTTTTGCAAATGGCGTCGTACGTTAATCATATTTAACACTTGTGAACTAGACAGGCATCTGCAGTATACAAACAGACAAGCAATGGGACGCCTAAAAGTGAAAATGAAAATTTCCCTCACTCAAAACCATTTTTTTTTTTATTCAGTATGAAAGTTATTCAAAAACAATAAATGAATATTTCCGAAATTGTTACTTTTTACTCCCATTTTATTCATTTTATTATCGCTGAAAACAGTATGTTTATTCTTTCCGCCACTACAGTGGCCTAATCCTTGAAGAACTCTCGCAGGCAAGCACATAAGCGAGCAAAAATTCTTCCTTATTGGTCAATTTTGCTTTTTCAATAATTTACGTAATAAACTTAAACTCTCAACTACGCTCAAGTTTGCAATCCCTTAAATCCACCAAGCAATGATTCATTGTCAACATATTTTAAAAGACAACTCAACTGCACTGCACTGCACATATACACGCACACGTCAGTAAGAAAAAACAACGTTAAATAATGCATAATATTTCTTTTCAATATGCCCTTCCTTCCATTGCACTCGGCATACATATGAGTGCCAGCAGACCCAGAAGCATACACTGCGCCTCTTGATTGAGCTCGAGAGTACACAATATCTCGGCCAGTATAAAAGAGATTTAAATTCAGAAAGATTTGCGCTTAAAAATAATCGATATCTGTTGGTAATAAGTATGGTGGAGATTTTTACAGATACGCATGTACACGTGCTTGCTTTTTTGTACATTGTATACATACATATTTACACACATAAATATTATACAGATGTGTGAGTATCCACGTCCAAATAATTAACGTTAAGTATGAGATTTTTGCAACGTGCAAAGTGCTTTCATAATGTACGGAAAAGCAGCCGTTTAAGCAAACGTGCGGCGCGATCCGTGTTGGAAGCATTGAGAAGAGGAATCAAAATAAATATGAGGAAATGAGAAAGCTATATAAATTCAATTGCCCGCTGTACAATGCATAATAAATGACATAAATGAGGTGCATAACAAAGCAGAGCGAAAGCGGCGAAATGATTACCGCGTACGGCTTCTCAAGGCATATGCTCGTACATGTATGTGTGTTTATAGATGCATTGCGCACATATACGACGTGCAAGCAAATGAGCTGTGCGGCAGAAATAACAATGACCATCGAGTTTTTTCAAAATAAATTCACATCAGGCTGGGTTCTTTTTTTTTTTTTGTAAATGAAAGTTTCTCCCATGTGGAACAGACTTTTACTGGCTTGATTTCGAGCCATTTGAGAATATAAAGTTATTCCATGTCAAGTGATCCCAGTATTTCAAACATTGTCGAAAAATTTTCTGAAAATTGGTTACTTGTAGACTTACGCATTATAAGAAGTAAACTGAAAAAATTAAACAAAAAATATAATTTTGAGACTTATTGAATGTTGAAAAACTTGAAATACAGTTTTTTTAAATGAGATATCGTGAAATATTCGCTTCAACATTTAAAAAATGTTTTTTTTTTTAGTTTTCTAAGTAGGTATAGCCTTTAAAAAACTTTAAGAATATAAAAAAAAAATTTTTCTGGAAAAATTATTTTGCCAATTATAATTTTTCAAAAATATTTTTCAAAATTATTTAAAAAAATTTTATCAAATTTTTTCTTTCATTTTTTCTTCATTATTTTTGAAAAAAATTACCTTTTTTTTTGTTAAAAGTTTTTGAAAAACAATTTTCTTTTATCATTTTTGAAAAGCACCCTCCCCCAGACATTCATTTTTTTTTTTTTTTTTTTCAGTAATAGCTAACACTCTGCTTCATGATCCCTCAGAGTTTCGATAAAATTTGTAGAAAAAAATAAATTTTTTCCCTAAGAAATTGCAAATATTAGGCTTCAAAACAGGAGCTTTTTTACTAATGACCTTTTCATTCAATCGAAATCCTCATTTCTTCATATTTGGAACCAAAAAATAGTTACAGTATGAACTATACTATATATACTTACATATATGAAGAATGGCAAATTTTATGGATCATGAAGCGGTTAGTAACCCAATTCATACAATTTTACTATTGTGACTATGGGCTCATGCTCAGATGAATTTTATAGAGAGCAAGAGAGAACATCTTTCTTCAGCAAATTAGATCCCCTCAGCATCTAATTGGCATTGAATCCATCCTAAAGTTTTGCAAAATAAGAAATTAATCCTAATCGATATACCACAGTAATGGTCTGAGGCACTTGGAAACCTCTTTCTACCATCTGAAATTTCATGTCTATAGCGAGTATCAAACGCGGTTCCGATGAGTATTGATCTCACATAACCCCATTCTGCTGCTGCTACTTGAACTTTTCTATCACATACCAAGAAGCTAAGCACAAAAAAATGTCGCGCTCAAGATTAACAACTTATTTTGCTATCAGAGAAAAATTTCATATCCACGTGAAGCTATAGATTTTATATATAGTAGTAACGCCGTGTCATAAACTTTATTTACCAAACCATTTCGTTCACTTTATTCCATAGGCTATATAGCAGTAGATAATTGTATTTGGATAAAGCAGATGGCCTACCCATAAGCCAGATCATGTCTCGGTACTTCATTTCCATTTGAGTTTAGTACCTAAGTCAGACGCAGATATTTAGCGGTGTTAGGATGTGGGACTTACACTCTGTTTATGTACGAAGGAAGATATCGAATTTTATTGTAGGTAAAGTCGATATGTACCGATTTTGTTTCATTTATTGTAGATTTATGGGTCATTTTGTTATCCATTCTGAGATGCTGTTGACTTGCAGTTTTTCAATTGACTCAGACTGCATTTTGCCAACCGACAAAATGGTCGTGTCGTCTACAAACGGGGCTATGGTACATTTCTGATTGATGCGTAAGTCGCAAATAAGAATTAGGTAAAGGATGGACCCCAATACACTATCCTGTGGAACGTGAGCTTTAATTTTTTTGACTGTGGCGTATGTATCTCTCTATTTGATTCGAAAAAGCGATCGATTTTAGTATGTAGGTTGTGATATTGTGTTGGTAGTAATGCGTTAATCTTATTGAGAAGATCACTGAGGCATACTTTGTCCAAGGCTTTGGGCACCTCAAGAAAGACAGCGTAGCATGCCAGTTTTTCTTCAAAGGGATTTTGAATAACTCGAGCTAATCTGTGGACTTAGTCGATGTTGAATGCTTTGCGCGAAAACCAAATTGCTGCAGATGCTTTCCATTTCAATTCAACCGGGCTATTCGGGTCATGTTCTTCGATTTCGGTGTAACTGAAATATGTTGCTCTCTGGTCAAAATAATGAGACACGTATTTTTTTTTCGCCCGAAAAAATTTTTTTTCAAGAGTTATCGGCAATTTTGTTCTTCGGCTCAAACTCGATTTTTTTTAATTATATAAGAAAAAAATTTTTTTAAATGCCCATAACTTAGTCAAAAATGAACCGATTTTAATAATTCTGGGTTCAAAATGATCGTCATTACTTACACGAGCGATTTCATATAGAAACAATTGCAAAAAAGTAGTTGAAAATTTTTTATTTAGCAAAAAAGAAAAAAAATTGAAATTTTTTCAAAATTCAATATTTCAAAAAGTGTATTTTTTTTTTTTATAACTTTTTCCAAATCAAAAGGACATCTCAAACTTTAATTGAGCTGAATGCCTAGTAGCTAAAATGAGTTGTTTTTGAGTAATGAATTTTTGAGTAAAAAACCTGTTTCGCACTTTTTGTTCTTTGGAAAATAAAAAATTTTCAACTACTTTTTTGCAATTGTTTCTGCACGAAGTCGCTCGTGTATGTAATTACAATTATTTTGAACCCAAAATCGTTCAAATCGGCTTTTTTTTGACTAAGTTATGAGTAATTTAAAAAAAATTTTCTTATATAGATTCTTTCCATTTCAATTCAAAATGGCTATTCGGGACATGTTCTTCGATTTCGATGTAACTCAAATATGTTGCTATCTGGTCAAAATAATGAGACACGTATTTTTTTTTTCGCCCAAAAAAATTTTTTTTCAAGCTTTATCGGCAATTTTGTTTTTCGGCTCAAAATCGATTTTTTTTAATAATATAAGAAAATTTTGTTTTTAAATGCTCATAACTAAGTCAAAAATGAACAGATTTTAATAATTTTGGGTTCAAAAGGATCGTCATTACTTACACGAGCAATTTCATGTAGAAACAATTGCAAAAAAGTAGTTGAAAATTTTTTATTTTCCAAAGAACAAAAAGTGCGAAACAGGTTTTTTACTCAAAAATTCATTACTCAAAAACAACTCATTTTAGCTACTAGGCATTCAGCTCAATTAAAGTTTGAGATGTCCTTTTGATTTGGAAAAAGTTATAAAAAAAAAAAAATACACTTTTTGAAATATTGAATTTTGAAAAAATTTCAATTTTTTTTCTTTTTTGCTAAATAAAAAATTTTCAACTACTTTTTTGCAATTGTTTCTACATGAAGTCGCTCGTGTAAGTAATTACGATCATTTTGAACCCAGAATTATTAAAATCGGTTCATTTTTGACTAAGTTATGGGCATTTAAAAAAATTTTTTTCTTATATAATTAAAAAAAATCGAGTTTGAGCCGAAAAACAAAATTGCCGATAACTCTTGAAAAAAAATTTTTTCGGGCGAAAAAAAAATACGTGTCTCATTATTTTGACCAGAGAGCAACATATTTCAGTTACATCGAAATCGAAGAACATGACCCGAATAGCCCGGTTGAATTGAAATGGAAAGCATCTGCATAGGAATTATATTTATCTGTTCAATTATGTGCTTGAGGCATTTCGCCAGCATTTTTTCTATGGATTTTGAAAGCATTGGTGTGCTCATTTTCCTGGCTTGTAAAACACGATCACCTCGGCTGTTGGGAATATATTTTAATTTGAAAGTGGCATTCATAATTTTTATTATCCTTGATATAATACTTATATTTTGAGGGAGTTGCTTTAGGATTTCGTTGGTGATTAGATCGAAGCCAGGCGCTTTTTAATATCTTCATTTCCATCAGCATCCGTTGTTAGAGGGATTTCAGCGTTATTATCAGGATGAGAAGAGGAAAGTTCACATTCCGCTGCACTTGATACGTCTTATGGTTAAAAAATGTTTTCAAGATACTCTGACACTAATTCATTTATTGTTCGATTTCAAAGATGTGATAAGAAAGAGCTTCAAAAGTGTTCCTATTTTAATCTATCATACATCTTTTAAGTAAAATAAAAAAAAAATAGTTTTAGCCTAACGTCTTAATATAATATATGGCAGGTATTTAGGTAAGATGGCAAAAGTACCCCAGGTACACTTTAAGTAGCACTTACGTGCCGTTTTGATACCATAATGTGGACCACTACGTGTGAAAAGATTTAGGGAAGAGAAAAACCGTCTACAGCCATCCTGTGCTGTTGATGTAGTGGAGGAGAGAAAAGGGATCTAGGCTGGAGAATTTCTTCAAGTCATCCCCAAAGGGCACTCTAAGGAATCTCAAGCGCCTAGCCGCCAGAGAAAGTGTTATAATATATAGGCCGTGACAATTCTGAACTAATAACCAGAGCGCACTTTCCCAAAGGTTTTTGATTTACAAAATCCACCCCTACGCTCAGCATAGCCGCAACACGTGGCTTTATATTATAGCTTAAAACCCTCTTGTGATTATAATTGAGGTAATGTAGTATGAAGAGTTGCTTTTTTTTCTTTTTGAGTCAAAACAGTATGTATTTCGATGCACAACTCTTTTTCTTCTAAACCTTTTTCCGACAAGTAAAAAAAATATTATTGTAATATACCATTTTTGGTGAATTTCTCGATATGCTATTATAGATCAGTTAAAAAGTAGAATTTCAAAACAGAAACCTTCAAAAAAATGTGATTTAAAAAAAATTTAAAATTTTTTAGCCCATCAAATCCACTTAAAACGTGTTTAAGCTCTGCAAGAATTGTGCTGAATTTTTCAAATTATCACGACAAAAAATCCACCCTCACATAAACACATATAGATGTACTATACACGCACTTTTGGCATATGTAGTAGGAAAGTATTCGTTCCTTTACCTATCGAATTTTTAATAAATATAATTTTATTTCAATTTTTTTTCTTTATACAAAAAATGTCAACAGTACTTAACGCGCAAAGTAATTCACTGTCATATACATACATATTTGCGCTTAAAATTATGATGGCAGTAATTTCATTCATTTCCAGTTAATTGCCACATAAATTTTGTAAATATTTAAGTATAATTCAGTCAGGCAACTTTACGCAAGTGCTTCTGTTAATTGTTTGCTCAGCGAGATATTCATATACATACAGACATATACATATGTTATAAATACACAAGTTTATGCCCATACCTATCCGCAAGCATACATATTAATGGTGCTGGATCAAGAAAATCGCAGTACTAAGCCCTTTGGGGACAGTACTAGTCCACGCTTGCACGCCAAAAACTGCTTAATTTCAATTGTACATAAGCCGTTATGTCATTTAAGCATTGAATATGTACTTGCACTTTCTTATGCATTACTCACTAAGTCTCAGCTAGTTTTTCTTATGCATCGCTCACTAAGTCTCCGCTAGTCCATAAACGTTCATGGTCACCTAAACTTTAAAGTTGGCGAAAACTTCTACCTCAAACTCTGTATCCTTTGCGCGCTACTTCTAAAATACTTGCTCAAAATATATGTGCAATTTTTACCATGGGGTGATACCACACATATATGTATGTATGTTCATTTACATATACATGTGTCTCCTGCATTCATTGTACTTCCTTTTCATACTACGTTACTTGCTTATGAAAATTCATATTTCCTTCTTTAGTATTTTTAACTTTACTTAAGTATGTTATTAAAAATTCAACGTCTTTACAAAAATTAATACGAAAAGTTTTGAATGTGAATGTGCAGCTTTAAAGCTGTAACGCTTGAGTATGTGCTGAGTATGTTAAGTGAATATTGGTTAATTAAAAGTTTGTGACTTGAGTTGATTCTTAATTACAAAAAGATTTAAAATAGAATGTGCGAGGTTGCAAGTTGTGTAAGTAAATGAGTAAGGAAGTATTCGGCATGAAGTGGTATATACTATACATATTTGTTTTATGTTAGATAATGAAAAAAACTTAGACAATTGAAACATTCCTTTCCAAAGCGTAAAAGAAAGGGAGAAAAAACAGTGAAATGTCCTGAAGCTATTTTTTATAAAATATACAAAGTCCACTGCTTCATTTGCGTATGAAATGAAATACCTAACAACAATACATTTTTAAAATGGAAAGGAAAACAATATCTCTTTTCAGTTGACATTTTTTTATCTTTTAAGATATTATCCTTTAAGATAACTGAAACTTTGACTGGTTACACAGTTGAATCGTCTATCGAAGTATATCCAAAAATTAGATAGGCCTATAGACATATCCCCAAAACTAGCCAATGGGTGAGTAGAAGACACGGAGACGTAGTCCACTATTTAACCCTTATATTCTTGGAGTACCTCCATCGCTTTCACATGAAGGACACTCCGTTCTGTCCAAGCTCCAACAATAAAATAGAAAGCGCGGAGAAGACACACTTCTTCTGCGATTGTTTCAACGAAGAACACCGAAAGCTTGAATTATTCTTGGGTAATCAACGGAGCCCAGGCAGCTCAATCAATGACATAGGCATGTGCGCGACTGTGCAAATGACTGTTGCAACGCAGTTAAAAGATTCATAAAGAGGATAATGCTGCACTTGCAACGCCCGAAGTGGCAGCGCAAAACGCAGAGAAAAAATCAGCCCTAGATAGTAGGTGGACTGTCTACAAACTGACGACAAAACACAGATGCATCGAGTCAAGTGCTCACGATGGCATAAGACGGGATAATATTATCGCAGCATCTTCCGAGGTTTTATACCACTGGTATGACGGCGCAGAGACATTAGAATACGAGCCTGCAGCAGCTGGCTACAAATATGGTGCTCTCAGACTTGGGTGAATTATTTGGACAGCGTTTTGGACCTTCCCGAAGTAATACAAAGTAGCTCCAGGAAGGGAGTCTCCCCAGAAGAGGAGGAATGATTATTTTAGTGGCTATATATATGGCAATTCGATTACTTTTTGAGTTAAAAATTAAGTAGGAACGCCATTAAGAAAATATTTGTCCAATTTTAATAAGCTCAATCATAATTTGTATGATACTCACATCCTGGTATCTTTTTTGACTTTTTATTTAATTTCTTTTACATACAAAAATGAAAAAAAAAATAATTTTTTCTTTAATTTCAATCATTTTAAAAATGGCGCTGATGTCGACCCTCCCAAAAAATTGAACCTGGGCGGTGTTGTCCATTTTGACGCTTCTATTTATCTGAAACACAATTACCAAAATCAGTAACTGTAGCTATGTCACGCTAATAGAATAAAAAAAGGCAAAATGGCGCGATTTTGAATTTGACACTCTAAAAATCGGTTTAATTTCAGTTTTTCAATAAAAAAACGAAATAATTGAAATAATAAAATGACTCTAGTACGAGCGATAGCCATTGATGTTTTGAACAACATAATAAAATTTCAGACGATTCGTAGCCCAGTCATTTGGTAAAAAAAGGGAGTTACCTGAAAAGTTTTCCGGGAGTTTTCATACTAGGTAATTTTTATAGATTTTGACATGCCCTTTTCGAATTTCAACTTTGCCACCTCGTATCTGCGACGCTAGTGCCGCCATATTGAATTTTTTTGGCGCCTAAAAACATTTTGTTTACAATATTTTCATTCCGATGCATTTTATGAGAAAAACATATGTATACAAAATAAACTAGAGATAATTTCCAAAATTTTATGTTATTGCCATTTTTTTATAAAATCGAAAGTTTTTGGGGTATGAGCGCCACAAAGTACATTTTAAAATGCGTTTTCGCAAAAAACGCATTACAAATAACCCCAACTTGGTCCCACCAAATACATAGCATAACCTTCGCAGCGTGAATATTCGGCTGAGTCGACGACGTAGAAGTATGACCGGGCAGTCCCCATGACTCTCTTTTCTTTGGGTTGCTGTAATGAATCCATTTTTCATCACCCGTTACGGTGCGATGTAGAAAACCCTTGATTTTTTTCCGCTGTAGCAGTTGTTCACAGTCGAAAAAACGACGTTCAACATCCCTTGGTTTTAACTCATAAGGAAACCAAGTCACCTGTTTTTGAATCATTCCCAAAGCATGCAATCGTTTGGAAATAGATTGGTGGGTAACTCCTAATACTGAAGCAAGCTCTCCTTGCGTTTGACACGGATGCTCATTCAGCGCCTTCCAAGGTTTTTGGCCTTCCTTCACGCGGACGGTCGTCAACATTAAATTCACCGTCTTTGAAGCGACGGAACCAATCTCGGCACGTTGTTTCACTTATGGTAAGGCAGCATCTCCATAAACTTTTTGTAGTTCGCGATACGCTTCAGCCGCCGTTTTTTTCGAATGAAAGAGGAAATTCAACACTTCCCGCAAATAAAGATTATTCGGCACAAAATCAGACATTTTCACGAAACCAAAAGTACTCGTATATGGTACCAAAACAAAATCACTTATGTGTCGAAGCAGTTTTTTTACCATATGTCTAAGCATTTTTTACCTAATATATATTTAAATTCATTAATTTTTTTATTTGTTTTTGAAAGTTTTTATACAATGCATATCTATACATATGTATATTATGCTGTAGCGGAATGCATACCAAGTTTAGTAATTGGTCTGCGTCTAAAAAATTTAATTAATTTTCCGAACATCAATACATTTTTCACACTTTGATCAATACTGAAATTCTTTAGATGATTAAAAATATTTATGCGTAAATTTAAAATTCGCTTACATCGCAGCAAAATGAAAGAAAAGTGAAAGTGTTAATGGAAATTGCAACAGCTATGGTAAATTGATAATTACAAGAGAACCATTTTCAAAGCAAGTAATTTCATAAATATTATGCATACCAACATACGTACATACATTCAACCACGCAAACACACATGCATAATTACACAATGAAACATAAATGCCGCTGGCGCTATTCGCGACGTCATATACAATACAAGTAATTGTATAATTATAACTTCATCAGTTTAATTGCATTGGCTGGAGGGTAGAAGAGTTAAATGGCAGCAATAGAAAGGTTAAGTTATTAAAGGAAAATAGCATATATCTGTGTTAAATACAGGAAATTTAAATCACAGATACCTCAATTCTATTGTATGATTCACTGAAAAGGATAGGACGAAATAAGCTAAAATTAATTAGCATTAGAATCGCGCAAATTAGCTTTTTCAAGTTCAAGGTTGCCTGCAAGCGCATATGGTAAAAAACGAAAATAAAATTAATGGAAAATATAACGTTAATGAGAAAATAATTCTAGATTAAATTTAGTATTCAGAACAATCTACTGAACATTTTTTTTGTTGTTGCGATGAAACCATTAGTTGAGAGAACGGTGTTAGATAAGTCAATTTAAGCGGACATTTTAAAAGGTGGTCAGTGCCATGCGGGGTACCTCCGCATGCCCGACATGCGCTTGTGTTCGCACAAATTGTAACGCGTATTACAAAGTTGTGATTATTTACTTGCTTTTTATAAAAGTATCTTTAACAAACTCTCATCAAAATTTTAAATTTTTCGATTAGAACTTTTACAAAAATTCCGAGTACGCAGTTTTATTGCCTATTAAAATTTGATATAATAAAGTGCAAATTTATAACAGCTCAAAATTCGGGTATAGTTTTTGACAGTTGTTATAGATAACTAAATAGTTGAAAGTTTGCAATATGACGCGCTGCGATGATTGAGAACACAGGTGCATGTCTTGGGTGTACGTTGAGTATTTTGTGGTCAATTCTGGATAAATAATATTCGTAACTCACTACAGTTTTCACATAATGTAATTATACCAGTTTAAAGTGGGTTTTACTACTGCTGAAGCTCTTTGTCTGCTATGGTGGGGTGATCGGACTCCAACCCTGCCAATAACAAATGTTCTCTTGAACCCATGTTCTCTCTTAGAACCCAATTCTGAACCACTTTAGTTGGAGGCTTACGTCGGAGAATACAGTCTTATTCGAAAGTTTGAAGCCACTATAGTTGGAGTCTAAAATATTTAAGTTAGCATAACAAAATGTTTATGCCCTGATACGTTTTTCTTAGATACTTTGCCAAACTAGTTCTGTTCAAGAGCTTATAGTGACACTGCGATCGTAGAGAAATCTTTAGTTAGATAGGAATTGTACGTAAAATTTACACTGGGTTAGTTGATTTTTTGAAAGCAGGTGCATATATCATTAACTACAATCAGTGGAAATTTCATCAAGGATATTTTTATGAAGATATGGCCCCAAAACTAATAGGCATAGACAATCGTTAGCAGCGAAAGATTTTTGATAAGTTTTGTTAATGCTGAGTCGAATCACGAACACCAGATTATGGCATTGCTAAATAATATGCTTTTCAGAATTTTTTTTTGCTAAAGAAAAAGCTTAAAATAAGTAAAAATTGTGTACAACATACAATAAAAAATTCAATGACCACTCACCAGTCATCTGATACCATGCCATTGATTTTATCTACCATTTCTTACTGGGTAGCCTCTATTGAGTGGCAGAAACGTTCGGTCTTGCTTCTGCTAGTAGTGTATTTTGCACATATTTTTCTAAACCTTTTTCTTGCAACACATATTTGGTCCAGATTAACTTACTTTGAACGAAATAAGAGTAATAAGAAATCAAAAGTTGAACAGATTTCTAGTGATTTTACTATTATTCTAGAGAAAAATTTGTTTCTTTATGAGCAATGCAATCCTCTATACTATCACATAATAAATCATTTTACTCAATTCACTCAAGTAGCATATAAGTATATGTATAAGTATAAGTAAGTTTTTGTTAATCCTTCAAATAAAGTTTGCTATGCTATCAATGAGCAATTCCAACTCAAATGATCCAAGTATTTTGGACACTATTGAAACTTTTCTGAGAACTAGTTTATATGCAGGCTTGGGTATAACGAAAATTAAACTGAAAAAATTTTGACAAATTTGCCAAAAAAAAATCTCTAAACTTTGGTAAAAAATTGTTACATTTTAATGTATAATTTTTGTGCAAAACAAATTTTTATGTTTATTTCATTCTATAAACTAAAAAAAACAGTAAATAAGAGAAAGAGAATCGATATTGCACTTTAAAAAAACTAAACCACATTTTTTAATAAATCTAAAAATTATTAATTTTTTTCGAAATTTTTTCAGTTTATTTCTTATTATACTCGAGCCTACAAATGAATCAATTTTCAGCAAAATTTACGTCAGTGTCCAAAATCCATGAATCACTTAACATGGAATCGCTGCAATCTTTCTTTTGTCACTAGAGCCAATTACACCTCGGACGTTTCAAATTTAAATCAACAAATTAAAAATGCCCTTGGGCTGATTTATTTTCTCTAGTACAGTTAGTTGATATTTCACTGGCTTACCTTGCAAATATTTTTCATTCAGAACTCATGACAGAAAGACCATTTAAACACCATAAAAAAGCACTGAACCAGTGGAATAAATTTTTGGGCGAGCTTTTTAACTGTTCATTTTTGTGTAGCAAAAGCTGTCGTCAGACTCTGATGGTGACAAGGCGGAAAAGTGAACGCAAACAATCGTAATATGACTCTTATGGGATGACTATAGCTTCTTATGCAATAAGTTGCTAGTTTAAGCAGAAACAAAAGATAATGTGTTTTTTTTTTCGGATTCAATAAAATTGCAAAATTGAGTTAAATCTTTATATAAATTTGTTGCTCACCCGAAAAATCTAAACGTATACTATTTAGCTCTATTCAAATGCAATGCTCTACCCTATAAGTTACTGCGACAGCATTACTAAGTAGAATTGCAGAAACAGTTTATGACATAATATGTCGAAAACACTAATAATGGCTCACAACTTCCAAAAAAGTATGCAGGGCGTACTAGTTCCCAACTGCTCCATTTGATACTAGTTTCAAGCCATTGGAAAGACATAGATAAATAGATTAGTTCGAGGTTTGCACTTCGATCTCATGTTCTTTGTACACTTTGAAAATCACAGTAGCTCATCCTGACCCAGATCCCTTATTAAACTCAAGATACAGCTGGGTTAGATGGGGCGTATGCGCCTTTCTTCCTGCTTCAACTGGTCGAGATGTCTCAACACTCTCCGCGCTATAGATCTACATTCAAGAAGAAGGTGCATTGGAGTCTCTTAGGCTCGAAACAACAAGAATCAGTAAGCCATATCCCGATCATGTGCAGATAACTTGCAGTCTGCAGTGGGCTGTGAGTATTCTCAGTTTATCTTGGGACGGAGTTATGAAGCTTTTAAACCTCTTTTGTTTGTACCCTCTCAATAAGTATTTTATCTGGCGTAGCCCCATAGTTCGATACCAGTAAACTTCTCTTAGTCTTAGCTCTTCACTTCTAAGCTTTTCTTTGATGGTGTTTTTTCCCATAGTATGGAAGGGATTGGGTTATATTAATGGCGAAGCCGCAGCCTCTCTCGCCAAAGCGTCCGCTACTTCGTTCCTAGTAGTACCCCTGTGCTCGGGACCTAAATTGGCCCGATTATGCGTCCATAGTAGATTCAGTTTCTTGATACAGTCAAAGACTAGTGAGGCCTTAATCTCACAGGATGATAGAGCCGCCTGGTAATTCGTTCAATTTCTTCAAAAATTCTTAAATTTTTATCTAAATTTATTTCTGCACGTAGACTGATGGCATACATCTTCGCTTAGAAGATGCTTTGAAAACTACCCATCGGCACAGAACGCTTGGTGCTGAGGCCATATATTTCAGGGCTTATGCCTTTTGGTGCCTTCGAACCATCGGTGTACCAAAAAGACATCCATTCTAAGACGTTGTGGAATAAGGTTACAAATATTTTAATACTGCGAAAAAGCGCCGACTAGCCATATTTCCAAATTTCAATAGAAACTTCACTAGTTCGACAATAGTGCATGCTCCTACAGGGATATAGTTTAATGTGCAACTGTCTGTGTGTAAAATTTCGCTTGCCCCGGATTCCACGACTTTAACGCCTGCTTGATACCATATTTTTCATATGAAAAAGAAAAGGATTTCCCACGCCTGTGCAATACATTTTCCTTCAAATACAATGGTTGCAATTACTTTAAGGAAATGCCTTCGCAGCAGTTGTAACAGTAGCAGTCACAGCTGTAGCCACTTTTGCAGATACCAAGATACACCAACAACAATGACGGCGTTGTAGCATTCAGCATAACAATTGTCCGCGCTTGGTGCTGTCTCAGCATTGCTCGAACCTCAGCCGCTCAGTTGGCATAAAGAAGAGCGGATAATCATTATTTTGCGAAAAGTGCACCATAAATTGTGTGAGCCGACCAAGTAGTGAGGAGTAGAAGACTTTTATACATAGGTATATACAAGGCATATATGAACATGCAGATAGACAGGCAGTGGCTTATACTGGTTATATGCTGATGTGTTAGTCTGCTGGCCGACTGCAACAAAGGCTTTTATATGAACCAGTTTATTTTTCTTTTTTTGAATCTTTGAAATGCACACGCTTACGAAAATGATGTGAAAGACGCTTTTTCTTGATCATGCTCAGTTACTTGTTTTTCGGTCATGCTCTTTATGGCTTTTCGCGCTTTTTGGAAGTTTATCGAAATTTGCTAAAGGGATATGGCAAATTCTTGCAGTCACATTTTGCCGTATTCACTGTTGCATGGCGACATATACTGGATTGCAACGCCAGAGCATGTGGCATAACTCTTGCAGTTGCAGCTACTAAAGCGGTTGTTGCTGTAGCTCTTGTTACTTTTGCTATTTATTTATGTTGCCGGTCATGGTGGCTGTATGCGCTGGCGCTCAATTTAGACTCCAACGAACTGAAGCGTTAAAAATGCAACAAAAGCTATAAATCAACCAACCAAATAACAAACAATACTTGCGTTATTATACGTTGTATTTTCTTGGATGTGTATTGAGTGTGAGTGTGTGTATGTGCTTGTGTTGCGGAAATAACAGGAAATCAGCAAAGAAGCGGGATTAATATTCTTAAGAAATATTACAAAACTGAGAAGCTTATTTGTATGCGTTCAAAAAGTTTCACTGAAAAAAATTTTCTTTGGAGGGGATATTTAGTATAAAAAATTAAGTGAATTATATATATATGTATATTTAAATGTGATACTTAAACCTGCAATATACGAAAAGGTATCTAAATCTCAGTACTGTGAGAGCAGAACAGTTGAGAAGAAAATGATTCCACTTCATCCTCCAGACAGCTACTTTGGAAAGAACTCTAAGTATTACCATACATCACCACATGCATATCTAACGGGCAATATCTGGAAAGGACAACCACAAAATTTGAGATCTGCGGCTTTATTAGCCTTCGATTAACCATAGGGAGCCTTCGATCTACCCGCGGCTAGAAGTATTTCGAGACCATGCACGTTTGTGTATTTACCCAGCCTAGTCCACAGGATTATAGAGGAGCCTCAATCTTTTTTTACGCGTTGAAACCAACTCGTGCATCCTTTGTTTAACTAGCCTAATAGCTCACCATTTTCCCGTTGTTTTCCTGTGAAAATAAACCCAAATATACCTCATGTTCAAGTATTCGGACACGATCGATTGGCAAGTCAGACATTCCATGACTAATTTTGTTCATATCAACACCCAAATCGCGGTCTGACTGTTGGATTAAATGCTTACTTCCTCTGGCAGTAGTTGCATAAGAACGCAACCAGTCAACTGCTTATTTTATTGCGGTTACTTCCGCTTAAAAAACAAAACACTACAGTGGTACGATAGCCTGAAGTTGAGCTTGATGGACATGTTTACCTGCATTATATCGCAATCCTACACCCCGATCACTCTTTTCTTAATAGAATATGAATGAACACAGCGAGGCTGTGTACTGATGAATAACCATGGTGATTAGCCCAAAGTTCTTGATGATACTGGAGTGTTCGCTGTATCATTCTAGCGTTTAGCCCGACCAACTCGTGCGTTGTCTTCGAGCGCCCTTAACCGCTAGTGTAGGGATGTTCCAAAACATTCCAATGCTTTCAATGATTCCTCCTTTCTCAAGTTTTTTAACCGATGTCGTCGTCACCAGTGAGCTCCACCAGACGAAAACGCAATATTACAAAACTGTGCTACAGATCCAGAATGTAACTCTACGCGAGTGGCCAACGTAGTAAGAATTTGAGAATATAATATGAAAGCATTCTTGATTAGCTCTATGTCTATGGCGCTTTTTTTTAAATAAGAGAGCGTGCAACTGGACATAATAGAAGGTAATCTTGGATGAACAAAAAAACGCTAATTTCTAAAACTTTACGAATTTTCTTGAGACTTTGTCGGGTAACTCGAGCTAGAGGCAATAAATACTAGATTTAATTTGGAGTGGTATATTCATTTTACTTGCTGTTCAGCTTCATCCCATGACAATTATCTTCCAAACAACTGAAGTATTCTAAATTTATAATATCGGTACCTTTTTTATTTGAATTGTTGAATTGTTTGTTAATGGTTGGCGGCAGTCCCAGCAGAGCCGGCTTATATGTGACTAGAGTTTTTATCAGTATTTAACTCAGGTCGAAAGTGGGGGCGGTCATTCAGAACTTTTCGATATAAAATCGCTTTTTTGAAACTGTTTTGCAGCAATGGAGTGGTTAGTAAGTAATTTTTGACAGTTTGAGGTAGAGCTGCTCAGTCTGAGCGCTGCACTTTTTATTGCTGCGCTCTTAGCTTGAAAAGCCCTGAAGTAGTGAGCCAGCCGAAAACTAAAGTTCTTTTTTCATATACTTTTGAACCTTCTCGTAAAGATATCTGTAGACCTTTCACTTTCAATACGTTCCTAGAGCGGATTAGTGAGGAAATCCGTTTTTAAAAGTCAAAATTGGAATAAACAATCTTGGTATGTAAAATTGACATAAAAGTTCTAAGATTTTAGGCAGGCTATTTCCATAGCTCAAGCACACGAATAAGTGTGCTACCCTGCAGCCTTTAAAAGGAGTGGTGAAGCGAAAGGGGCAATAGCTTGGTAGCGTGTTTTGCTTTAAGAAAAGAAGTATTGCGAGAAGATTATTTTTGCACACTGGCAGACAATATTCTGCTTCGGTTTATTTGTGATTTAACTTTTTGTTTACCATTTGTTGTAATAATAATAGTTTTTAGGTATGCGACTTCATGTCACTGATGTACGTATTTGAATAAAACTTGAAAAGGTATAGGAATCCCATTATAAAACTTGCAGGGACTACTGAGCATGGCCTCAGGTATTAATGAAAAAAATATGAAAAAAAATATGTGACGAGTTTTCAAAAATGACAACGAAAAAAAATTCCCAATCGTCTTGAATAAAAAAAAATTTTTTTCTGAACAAAATTTTTTTTAAAATTATATCTTGTCCTAAAAATTGAAACAATATATATATATATATATATACATATTAGGCCAGGTCGATTTGTGGGGAGGCAAAAAAAATCGCCCATTGCTCTGTGAAATCATATTCTAGTGATCAAAATAAGAAACTTTGCCGAAGGAACCATACCTCTAAAACGAATTCTGATGTCCCTCAATTTGGGTCGAACTTTTTTAGTTTATTTTCTCATTTAAAGGCCAAAAGTGGTGATATTTTGAAATGATTGTATGGGGAACCCCCCAGGGGAGTTCCAGGGGGTGTGCCACTGGCATGGGTGGATGGGCCATCCAAAGTTAGTGGGGGTCGGTCATACATTTGGACTCGATGGAGCACTCTAAATGGGTCAAAGTGGGATTTTTCGTTCGACCCAAATTGGGGGGCATCAGAATTCGTTTTAGAGGTATGGATCCTTCGGCAAAGTTTCTTATTTTGTTCCCTAGAATACGATTTTCACAGAGCAATAAGCGATTTTTAAATCGAGCCGCCCTAATATATATATAAATATATAATATAAATTTTTTTTCGAAAAAAAAACTTGCATGAAGTATATTTTATCCTAAAAAAACTAAAAAATGTATAATTTTTTTCCAACAACATTGGTTTTTAAAAGTATATTTTATCCCAAAAAGTATTAAAAAAGTTTATCAAAATATTAAAAAGGATCAAAATATTTCACTTAATAAATAATTAAGTTGACTTGGAGCTTAGCACTCAGGTCATAGCTCATATTTGTTCACTTTACGCAAATTTTTCCTAAGACCTGGGAAACTTTACTTCTTTCGATTATTCACCATTGCTTCCCAATATCTTTTCAACTCTCTGCAAACTTTCTTTAAGTGCATTGGCTTTTGCGTGCACTAAACCATTGAAATGCATCCAACCATGTCTTCTTCCACAGCAGCTTCAGGCTGCGCGTAGGTTACGGCTGCACTCACAACTGGCGCATTTAAGCGGAAGTGCAACAGATTGAGGATGAAAAATGTTCTAATGTCACATGTGTTGCTTGTCAAATTGTACGTGTAATTGCAACGAGGATACATGAAGTGCGCGAGGGTTTTGATTATATTTGCTTGTTAGAATATTTGGGCCGGCTTCTTCAACGCAGCACTTTTAATATAAAATAGATGAAAAATAGCAAAATATATTTATAAAATATTAAAACTTAATCATTGATTCAACTACTGAAACTGCTCACTAACACTACGGCATATTATCAAGTGAAATTTTGATTTTGAAAATGAATGGGCTATAAAACTGCATACCCGAAAAAATTCTGAAAAATCTAGTTAAAAGGTTTAATTTTTTTATAGAACTAGAAAAATTTTAAGAAATTTTTTAGAAAGTTTGAAACTTGCCATTATTTTTTTTTTTTTTTGTTTTGATATGAACTATACTTTTATAAGAAAATAATAATGTTTTTAATGTGTTTCAAAAGAGTTTATATGTGAAGAAATCGTCAGGATATGAATTAATTGTGGATAGGACAAGTATTTGTGTAGCCCGATGGATAGTAAGCGGAGCTCCATGCTTATCTTCAAAGAAATTAGGTATCTACACCATGCAGTAACTTTTTTCGGAGTGTAGAGTTAGAAGAAGTGTTAGAAATCTTTCCTAGATTTTCGTCACTCCAAGTTCAGCAATTTTAAGCCGCTTAAACTGAAATAATCCTCATCATAGATGATGATTTTCCCTCCGAATATTTCTCGAAAAGATCATTGCCGTTGATAATAGATTTTACAATTTTGAAGAGGTTGGTGAATTGTAGAGCATTCCATGGTTAAATGTCAAGACTGCCCCAGATTTGATAGCTCCCGATTTGTCAGATGGCCGCTATATTCCATTAAACTTCGAATTCACCTATAGTACCCCACAGTTTTGTTCCGCCTCCGAGCGACAATCTTTGCTTTATGAGGAGGTTTTTCATGGCAGAAATGCACTCGGCGGCTTGCCATTGCCTGCTGAGGGGCGCCCGCTATTGGACATGATTTTTTCTATCTTTTGGTGCTTCATGCACCAGTGATTCAATGCCAAAGCCTTGTAAGAAAAACTTTCTAAGACTATTTATATAACTAAAAAATCTTTTTCAGTCCCTTCGTTAACTTTCTTAGCTGCATGTGATCTTTAATGGTGCTTAGCCAGCATTTAAAGACTTTGCTACGTCTCATGGATGGACCAATATCTTTGTTACGTGTTCATCTGGTCTTCTCGTGACGTGCCCTTAGAAGTGCAAGCAATTTTCTCTCAATTCATCTATTATTGGAGCCTCATGGCAGCTGCCTCAGCTATGATTATTGTTTATCTTCTTCAGTTTTGTTACACTCAAACCCCAACCCAGCCTAGTGTAGGTCAGACCACAATTATAAATTTTGCCTTTTAGTTTTATCGGCATTATTTTGCCTCACAGAACTACTGGCATTCTCCGCTAACTTTTCCATCTGGTTTGTATACAGTAGGACACTTCCTGGTCTACTCATTGCTCACAGTGAAGCCAAGATATTTGAATCTCTCAGCTGTGGTTACTTCTTCGATACCATCTTTAAAATATTCCATGCAAGTTCTTACGTTTCGTCCAAGATTTTTCCACTTGATATCGCAAGATGTTAATTGCATCATTCGTAGATCTGCCGCTAACAAAGACAAATTGATTTTCACCGATATGCGCCGCTTTCTTAATGCGAGCATAAATAACTCTTTCGCAGATTTTCATATTATGAGACATAAGAGATATATTTTTGTATTTTGTTCAAGTGCATTATTGTTTTCCATTTGGTGGACAGCAACAAAGACTACAGATTCATTTCTTTGGAGCATAGGTGCCTGCACTGGATCTGGTTGAGATATAGTACTATTCTGAAATTCCTCTTTCGATAGGTGTTCATAAAACTCGCGTCAATGTGCTTTAATGCATGATCCCGTAGTCAGCAGGAGCTCGTCCTCAAACTTTATATATATCGAAGTTTTTATAACTTGAGTTTTGCGTGGGAGCAATTTTGCCCGCCTTAAGGTTTCATTTGATTTCGCGGTTTTTTCTAGGCTATCATAAAAGTCTTATGGCTCTTTCGGCTTCTTTTTTAGCACTTTGGCACTATTGGAAGATCTCATACGATTTAGCACTTTGCCAAAATTTAAACGAGGTGTTTCCTTTTTGCCAAAAGTTTCTCTTCTTCTTGAGGACTTCATCACTAAGTATCTTTCTTTATTTTAAGAGGTGCTTTGGAAACACTCAAAAATTTTGGCGGCCCCTTTCCACACAATTTTTCAGCTGTGCCCCATGTCTCATTTGAGTTCTTACACCTCCAATCGGTGGTTTACATTAAACAATTTACCAAAAAAGTTATCCTCTCTTCTAGTGGCAGATTCTGCGGGAAATTTTTTAAATCTTCGTACAGGTTTTGCTTTGTCGATTAGTCGCAGCCCAACTGAGGAGCATAGATACAAATAATGTTCAGGCAAGGTCCACTATCTATTGCAAGTTTCATTGCCATTATATTCATCGAAATTTTATAACTAAAAAGCTAGTTTCAAGCGCCACGAAAAGCGCGCTGATTTTTAATTATTATTTCTTTTTTTGCTGACGGTGAGGGGTACGCTATCCGCATAAACCAAAAGTCGAGCATTCGTTATATGGACAATTTGCACAAAACCGCTAGCAAGAAAAAAATTCAAATCAGCGCAATTTTTTACCCATTTCTAACTTGAACTTGATTACAACAAATTTCAATGGACAATTAAATGGGCTACATACTCTAAATTTTTCTTGAAGCTCTTATTAGAAAGATGTTTTTTTTTATGAAAATTTGTTGACCTTTTTTCATTTTCATAAAGCTTGAAAGTTGGATTTATATGGTTTTTGTAGTGAAATATATATTTTTATGATTAAATACGAAATTTAAAAAAGAATAAAAATTACTTGTTAAAACTTGTCATTAAATCCTTGTGTTATAGTTATGAAATGCGCTGAATCTGATCATATTTTTATTCTATATTAAGCCTAGTGAGTCAAATTCAATCTTATAAACAGATACTGATAAATTTACTGAAAATAGTGGCACTCATAATTTTATAAAAAACTAATATCTATTGTTCTACAGCCCAACTAGATGAGGTTGCGATGTGTCACTATTTTATTTATTGTATTTTCCCCATTTGTAACCTTACGCTGAGAATAGCAGGAGCCAGTCAATTATAGCCACTCATCAATTTATAAGTCAGCGATCTTGAATTATATTTGTATGGCCCGACTTTAAAATTAATAAATTTTATGGCGTCAAAAGCAATCAAAATGTAGCAGCCAGAGTGAGCAGCCATGACTGGTGAAGATTAATAAAACTTATAAAACCGCAAGAACGTGCCATTGTCACATAGCAAAGTGATTAAATCGAGCAACCGTCAAAAATGAACACACACACACACACACACACATACACACTCATTGCTTATGAGTAGGTAGGTGTATTTGCGCATTTTGTTTGTATAGGTTTACTGAAACCATTGAGTAAATTTTCATTTTCAACATATGCCAAATGGCGACAGTCGCTAGCTAACCATGACAAGGGCAACGACCTGCACAACCAACGAGCACAAAATAACGCATTTGTTGAAAAAGAAATACGATAACGATTATCGGTTGCAGCAAGTGCGTTAATTTTTATGGAATCACCGCTGTGAGACAGATAAGTCGCATTGCTTAAATTTAGAGCCGGGCATAAAAAGTAAAAAAATATATAAAAGTGCGCAATGCCAAAAGCAACAAAAACAACGTTAGTAAAAGTAAAGCCTGTGCATATAGTTTCTGTACGGTGCGCTTGGCATGCTGCTTGCGTGCAGCTTTTCATAATCAACCACATTTATTGCTGAAATGCGCCTGGATGTGCGCGTATTACTCAAAAGCCGCACCGCGAACAGCCAACAACAAAACAATGTAATCAACTTGAAAATAAAGTCAAATAAAAAGTCATACATACCTACAACTGTGGTGACATGGCTATTGAATGCCATACTTTGCAGCCCACATGCCCGTTAAGCTGAAGAAAATTATAGCATACAAGCAGGCGTTTAAACTTTAACCACCGCGCAATAACAATTGCCAGTCAGCTAGCGCGCCACACAATGCCGTTGAGTTGAAAAACCACTTAAAACTGTCGATTTTTTATGGTAATGGGAGGTGATTTTTGCAACGCGTTACCTTTTTTTCTCAGTTTAGCTTCCTTTCGTTTTTGTGGTTAGTTTCCTGCAGCTAGCGATGCTAACGACAACGGCAATGACGTGCGCTTGTCATCAGTCGGGATAGTGGTAGTGATGCGTGTGTTTGTGTGAACAACCAGTCTGCCAGTATGGACAAACAAGCTGCAGAAAATCCATCAGCTTGGCTGGCGGAAAGCGACAATGATGGTAGTTGATGCCCGAATCGTGGTCACTTACTCACACAAAGTGCGCGTTGATTGCTTTCGTGCACACCTACATACACACATACATACATACATCGCATATAAGTAAGTGCTCTTTGCTGGTATAGGGTGTTTTTTATTTGTTTGTAACAAGTTGATTTTGTTTGACCACTTGAAAAACTGCTAGGTGCAGCTGAACTGTACTGGGAATGATTCAACAGACCGGTGACCGGAAACACCAACAGACCAGACTGTTAAGCGCCGAATAGTGATCGGGAAGACTCAAACGGTTTGCACCTGTCTTATAAAAACAAAGAAAATAAACAAACATACAGATGCAGATAAGGTTTGGAGGCATGTGGCATTTGGGAATTGCAGGCTGAATAAAGAGAATAAAGTCCCAAAATATGTATGTAGCAGATAATTATACAAAGAATTCCCAATTTGCACAGATTTTTTTTATTTTGAATGCCTTTTTTTTGTTATAAAACTGTAAAGTATTTAAAATCAGCATTTCTTAAACAAAATTATAAGTTATTCCTTTCGTAAGGTTTGACAGGGCGTGGGAAAAATGGTAAGCGGTCAGTGCAAGGTCCGAAGAATAAGGCGGATGCTGAAGCACCTACCATTTGAGCTCTTGGAGTGTGGCTTTGACGACTTTTGGAACGTGAGGCCTGGCCTTGTAGTAAAGGAGTATAGTTTGACCATGTCGAACAGGTATTTTCAGTCGAATAGCCTCATTCACGCCCTCAGTACCACCAAACACATATCATGATCTTCCTTGGATGAACATCCGGCTTGACTCTCAACTTCGGCGTATCTGCAGAAGCCACGTATTTTTTTCTTTGCTTCATATTGATGTATTTGATATTGGTTTTTCATCTCCCGTGACGATTCGGTACAAAAAGCACTATTTATGACCGCGTGTTGCTCGATGGCGGGCGAGATGCTGAGGAAGCAATTTGAAGACGACTTTCTTTATTATTTTCGTTGAGCTCATGAGGTACCCAGGTTTCCAGACTCCCAATTTTTCGATTAATCCCCTTGAATGAAGGTGATTAAGAATCGTTTTATGATCGCAGTTTATTTTTTCCGCCGATTCGCGACTGATTTGGCGACCGTTCTCCTTCAAAATTGATTTGAGACATTCTTCATCGAATCCAGAAAGCCTACCGCTGCGGGACGTCGCCATTTTTGAACTTTGCAAACCATATCCGAGCTATCAACTCGCTTATGATACCTTCCCATATATGTCGCAAATATCACGGGCTGTTGTGTCACCTTTTTGACCTCGATGAAAAGGCAACATGAAATTTGTATTGAGTTGGAGGCAAAGTTCAATCGTATTTTAAATAGGCAGGAAATTTTTCTTGTAAATAAAAAAAAACAAGACTGGCTAGTGAGTCATTCCGAATTTTTCTTCTGTGCTTAGGCTGCTGTATAATATAAAAGGGGTCCTTTTTTACCGCTCATCATTTACTTGTGACATTTAAAGTGAAAAACATCTCAGTAGATAAAGTGCATTTCGAATGAATTCTAAAAATGAAGCAACGCATCGGATGCATATAAAAATGTATGTGCGGTATTTTGAAAATATATTGTAATTGTTTGTACTTGTCAAAAATGGCTTAGCAAATTTCGTTCCGGGGATCTGAAACTCCAAGAAAATGATCGATCTGGACGACCATCCAAGATCAATAATAATCTTTTGCAATCCATGTTGGAAAATAATCCCCATGTAAAAAGTTGAAAAAATGCAGAAGAGTTTGGCATTCATCATACAACAGTATCACATTAAATCTTTTGGATTTGTGTTAAAGCAAAGTGTTTGAGTTCTACATGAATTAACGGATAAGACTTTGTCTGATCGTGTAAGAAAGTGGACCGTTTTTGGACCAGCTGATTACTGGAAATGAAAAGTGGATTCTTGGCGAGAATATTAAGAAAAAAAATCACACTGCAACAGTTCCAAAACCAAGTATCCATCCGCTAAAGTACTGCTTTGCCTGTGGTGAGACAGGAAAGGTGCAGTGGACAGGAGTTGCTGAAACAGGAAAAAACTATCAAAGCGGATCTGTACTGTAATTAACTGGATAAATTGAATGCAGCTATCAAAGAAAAAAGGTCAGCATTAGCGTCCAGAAAAGGAATAGTGTTCCATCACGATAATGCTCGACCGCATACTGCAATGATGATACAACAAAAACTGAATGCGTTAGGATGGGAAGTCCTTAATCACTTACCGTATTCACCTGGCGTTGCAGCATCTGATTATTACCTATTCAGAGTTTTGCAAAATTATCTAGCAGGAAAAAAATTCAAGTCTTTTGAAAGTGTTTCTAGAGCAGTTGCTCACTACTTTAACTCCAGGGACAAGAACTTCTAAAAAACAGCAATTCACAAGTTACCTGAAAGATGGCAACAAGTAGTAAAAAATAACGGAGCATAGATAATTGATAAATATTAAACACAAATTTTTATAAATTAATTCAAATATTTTCTTTAAAATACGACAGAACTTTCCCTTCAACCCAATAGATAACTTTTTTAAAACTACAAACATCCTACATCTGGTTAGCATCTTCTGTCAGCAATACAGCTCATAACAGTAATGAAGTTCGGGATGGCGAGGCAAACTAACTGAATAAAACTGTGACTCAAATTAGTATTAGGAATTTTTGGTAGGTGTATTTGTATTAACTTCGAAAAATGAGATATTGAGAATTGAAAAAGTATATGACACATGTGAAACATTTTTAGATGTTAGTAACATTTCATTGGAATCTCACTTTTTCAACCTCTTGGCTGGCATGGTCCTATATAAAATTCAAGCTCAGGAAAAACGAATTACGAAATTATATTTTATTTCAAAATTATAAGAAAGAAATTGTACGTAACATAAATCGCACCCTGTATGTGGTAATTGAGTTGAAGGATTTTGCTTTAGCTTTAAAAACTGAAGTCACTAGTACTATTCTACGAAGAAATAAAAAAAAAATAAAATACTTTTTAATAAGTACAAGATCCTACGAAAATATATATATATATGTACATATGCACAGGTACATATACGCACTTGGCTATATGTAATAATATAAACAAAAAGAGAGTATAAAATTGACTTAAAAATACATTGAGCTGAGCGAAACGAAGAAAGTGTGTAAGCTCGTGCAGCAGGAAAAGAAAATATTGCACCACTTACTGCGCTGGTCACTACGGGAAATTACTTTCGCCCCTGAGCGTTAAATGAAATCGCTACCGCATAAACCGCATAAACTACTGGCCAACGATCAGCAACCGTGGCTGATGCCGGACATCAGCAAGTCAAAGGCGGGATGTGAAAAATTTTGCCACAAAAAAAAAGTAAATATATACAATATAAGAAAATAAATATGTGCGTGCAATGTAAGGAGGAGATAAATTGCAAGAGCGGAAGCGGAAGAGCTCTGTAAATTCAAGCTAGGCACTTGGCTATCCCTCAATTTGAGTGGATCATCAAATGATGTCAATGCTTGCAATAAAATCGAAAGGATGTATAAGTAAATAGAGCAAACGTCGAATATTATCAAATAATTTTTTTTTATATCAGATTAATATAAACGAAATAAAAAGACACATCAAATACACTACAATTTTGAACAGAAGAGTTAAGTTATAGTAGCTGTCGTCGTTCGTAACCAGAAATGGTTGCCTCATAAATCATATTATATTGGCGCTATTCTAACTGGGTGTACTACTGAATCGCTTTTTTGGTAATAGAACAATTGCTCGAAAAACCCAAGTCCATCATCCCATGAAAGAAGTATTGCCGCAAACAGAGCCTCACTAATTCAGGGTTTTCATTTGTTAAGTATTTGGTTTTTTTTTCTCTTTTCAAGTACG
The DNA here is from genome assembly GCA_037575425.1 of Anastrepha fraterculus. Taxonomy (NCBI): domain Eukaryota; kingdom Metazoa; phylum Arthropoda; class Insecta; order Diptera; family Tephritidae; genus Anastrepha; species Anastrepha fraterculus. The sequence continues at coordinate 1,203,939 of JAYXIM010005180.1, read as the reverse complement.
ACTCTTGATGGTATGTTGTCAAAAGGCATGTAGAGAATCGTTGGATCTAAGTCGACACCTTCTCTGTTTTCCAATGCCGGACAGGGGCCGTACCAGTGCCCATGGTGTTTCAGCCTGCAGATGGCCTTCAAGGCCTCTATTGGAGGAACGCATCAAGTGGTGGCAAACCAACCAGAAAATCTAATGCCTGGCCTGAAGTAGTCGGAAAAGCTCCGGTGCAATAGATAGCCACAGTACGTTGTAGTTTTGATAAGATCCTCCAGACTCTCACGAGAGAGAGAGTCTGCTAATCCAGACCTCTGATACATAGGTGATAGTAAGTATTATCATATCCGAATAGATCCATAGGATCTTGTTAGGAGAAAGGCTCCACGCTTTCCCAAAGACACCTTTGCACTGCCAGAAGTCTGTCAGTACTTTGGATGTCTTTGTTTCAACGTGTGACTTCCACAGGAGTTTACTATAGAGGACTACTTCAAGACATTTGATTTCTTTGGATAGCTGGATTGTGACTCCTTTTAGCTTAGGCAAAACGAGTTCATCAAGCTTCCTCCTTCTGGTAAAGAGGACAATACCAATTTTGGTGCGGTTTGCCGATAGCCCATTAGCACAGCGCCAAGTGTAAATTAGAGTTTTCTGCACTTTTCTACAGATGGGTCCGTTCAAAAACAGATAACGTCGTCCGCATATGCTTGCGTGCATACTCTAGCATCACTAAGGTGGTGAGTATTTGGTTACAAAACCGCACAGATTAGAATTACAAAATTACTTAAAAGCGAATTGATTCCAGCTTAGACAAAAATAGAAATCTACGAAGCGTGGAATCAGAATCGAGACTACTATAAAGTTCACTATGAGCTCAAGTAGTGGTCAATGCTTTCGGATTAGATTTTCTTGGCATGACGGGAGTTGTCAATTTTGCCAGCATCCGTCTCGACAAGTATCTGATGCCATAAGAAAGAAAACTCTAAGCAAGAAAGGTGGTTTGATCTTCCTTACATAGATAGGAGGAACTTAGCATTGCGGCTAAAAATATATTGTGATATTTCCTCAATCGAATATGAACCAAATATTGAATGCTTTGCCACACATAGTTACATGTTCTGGGCAGTTAACCTTAAGCTACAGTTTTCAAGACAAAACTTACATCTCAACTCACAATTCGGGAACAACTGATATCGAGTCCGAACATCTCCTTTCGTTGAATATTTCCTTTCAAATTCACTTGGTTCGCAATAGTCCCCTTGGACTATTTACTAGTCTGCTCACTTGGAATTTTCTTACTCTCGAAAGATGTCCTCCAATGGACTTATAGCTACCTGACAAGCAGATTACTACTTAACGGTTGAATTCAAAGAGGCAGCTGTGTTATTGCTATGAATTCAGTCACTTCTACTTATACTCGAACATCCTTCTCTTTAAGCCTTTTTTCGACAAATTTTGTTCATAAATCCTAGAGAGGGCAATTACTGACTGATTTTAGTCATTTTATTTCTTACCATACTTCGTAAATGATAGCAAGCACTAACGGACATTGAATTCTGATTCAAAAACCTCAAGAACATATGAATACATTGTTTTTTTTTAATTGTTCTGCGAATTTTCTGTATTTGACCTTGAACTAACCTTCAATTCGACCACGCAAGGACAAATAGATACTGAATTCAGACTCAAGCCAAAAATGTATATTATTAGCTTTTTTTCAAGTTTTTAGGCAGTTAGGAGATGATTTCACTTCCTTAGGTTGGCTTTAAATTTGCGTACTTGCCCCGATGTATTACCGTTGATTCGAACTGCAATAAAAAAAGTGCCAAACCGAATTTGAACATACATAATTTTTTTTTAAGATTTCTCTGAATTTTTCATAAAGGTAAGCTCAATATTCAAGGATGTGTTTTGATATAATAAAAAAGATATAATTCGGGACTAGACAGTCTCTTACATTTTAGAAACGAGCATTTTAAGAAAAATATAACACATAGGTGTCGCATTTTTTTGATTACTTAACTAAGTTAGGGGAAAATGGCACGAAAACTTTGTGTTGTTTTTCAGTCATCATAATGTGCTTACTCCTCTCATTCTTCCCTCGAGGGTACTGGTGTTAAAGCTGGCAAGGTTAGGTTAAGTTGAAGCGGTTGTCCTGCGCGAAACACTCAGGCTCATAGCCCATTGTGATACCACGTGGAGATAATGCTGACAAAGGCAAAGGGTTTTCTTTAAGGGTACCCGATGGTCTAGAGCACGAAAATTTCACCTATTTTCACGATTTTTTTTTTTTTGCCATTAAAAATTTAAAAAACGATGTTTCAAATTCGCGTGCTTATTAGTACTTGTATTGAGCATACAAAAAAAATTTTTTTTTTACTTTTGAAACAATATTTATTATTATAAAAATGGCGCTGAAGATGACCCTCTTGAAAAATCGAACCCGGACGGCGTAGAGACTTCTACTCATCAGAAACAGAAAATTCAAGAAGATTCTTAATCAGAAAGAGTACAGTTATGGCCGGAACTAGAATAAATCGAAAAAATGAAAAATTGACAAAATGGTGCACTTTTGAAAAAAAGGCGTAAAATCGGGGTTTTTCACTAGTTTTTTAGTTTAAAAAATAGGAAACTATTTAAATAAAATTATGAGTCTAGTTACGACGATAGCGATACATGTTGTGAACAACATATCCAAATTTCAAGTGATTCGGTTGAATAGTTGTTTTGTTTTCATCCCCGCCGTGCCGAAAAAAGTCGTTTCGTGATAAATGAGTTTAAAGTTGGAGGTACAGGAGCGCGCGGACCACTCTCTACCTAGTTAATGGGCTGTAGAAGCTATAATACTGGGAGTTCGAGCATGAAAGTCTCACAGTATATTCTTAAGATACTATGCTTTCGAAATATCAACTCGAAGCTTAGGCAACTTCAGTGGATCTAAGCTATATAGCTATTAGAAGCTCTAAGAAAACATATATTTCTCTCATTTTCATGGCTTACATCCACAGCAAATTTTCGAACAGAATTATTTGATATATGTACGAAAAATTGTTTAAATCTACTTTATTTTCAATTCACCCGACCTAGTTGACGTCATCAAAATAATAATTGTCTTAATTGCCCAAGAGTTTTTCAAGGGCAGAAGCGTAAAGTACATACACATATACATTTCTTTTAATCCTTTATTATTTCACTTGGGAACATAGGGCTTCCACCATACATTTAAATCTTATTTCGTTAACCGCTTTGTTAACTTCTTTTTACGACATCCCACGTTTGGCTCACTGTTTCTAGTTCAAGAGAGTAAGAACGCCCTCAAGTATTTCGTGGACGACCAGGTCGTCTGTGTCTTTGTGAGTTTCATTCTAATGCTGTTCTGCTTATGCTTCCCCTGTCCTTTCTGTGAGTGTGCCCGATACAAAATATTTTCAAAAACAAGTTGAAAACTCTTCCGATATTTTTATCTACCAATTTTATCTGTATAAGTATAGTTACTTGCAAAACAAGTAAGTTAATAAGGAGCAAGTATCCAGCGGCATTCCTCAAACAGCCACTACAACCTTAAGTTCTTTCATTTCCTTTTCTTCTCATTAATGTTTGCATAAAATGTTTATCAGAAAATGTGAACAAAATGAGAAAAGTATGTTGATTATGACTGTGTGTTTGTACATACATACATACAAATATATGAATATATAGTAATTTGCAAGCTTTGTCATCGCTCGCAGATATTCTACTCATATTTATGAAAAGTTCGCTCACGCTAAAGCGTAACAAAAGCGCCTTAGTATTAAAAAGTGAGCAGCTACACTATTTAGCTCTAAATTCTCTGCGTCATCTCTCGTCGTTCTCAACAGACCAGCATCATTTTGTATGTCAGAGGTAAACTGATTCACGATGATAATACTGGCTACTTAGTACACAAACTGTTCCATAATTACACAGTACAACAAA